>JANDJT010000169.1:28200257-28216843 GCA_024331685.1 Stegophilus panzeri | reverse complement strand
AGCGGGTGAAAAATAAGGGGGGGGCGGGGGGGCGGTTGATTCAGAAAAAAAGCCCAGCCAAAAACCACAACGTGCCCAAGAAGTGATTGTGTTCTCAGCCAGAGGAAACAGGTGAGGAGGAAGTGGAGTAAAATGGAAAGACATTTAACCCTCTGGTGTGGCAGAGAGTGCGAGAGAGTGCGAGAGAGAGAGAGAGAGAGAAAGAGAGAGAGAGAGAGCGAGTGCGAGTGAAAGATTGAACTGCATCAATACCATGAATGACTGTGCCAAAAGGACGATTTAAGTTTTAACACGTCACCCAGTGTCACTCAGGTCATGCTGGATTACTGAGACGCAGTCACACGTCACTTTCAGTCAATGGCTTTCAACCCAGATTTACAAATAAACAACCGAGAAACATAGAAATAAGCACACGTCTAGACGTTCTGAGTAAAAGCTACACTTAAAATGCCAACATGAGCTATATGAAGCCATTTTATTTGGCTCTACTCTCGTGTTACTAGTCAAAAACTACCAAGATCCAATGAACAATATACAATCAAGCACAACTGCATTACTTTTCTTTTACTATTATACACATGCACATATTTGGGTATTTTTGGCAAATTAATGTCTCAGTTCAATCGGGTCCAAACACTACTGCATCGTGCTCTTCTGCAGAGACAGCATGCAGTCCCAGTTCAGAGCCAAATGACAGGGGAAGCATCCCTTTAATCATCTCCAATTAACTTACATACCACTGTGTAAACAACAGGCAAAGAATCACAGCTATAGTAAAAGATCACTTCTTTTTTAAGCCTCAGTATATGTACATGGTGCATATCTAGACCGTACATGATCAGATCATCGCCATGGTTCTTACAAACAACTGCAATACAATACTAAATTAAAAACAGGGGCGTGCAGAGAGAAAGGGAGTGATCAAGATTGGTTAAGCATGTCAGAGCCACTCACTCATGGTGATTTCTCGGGGAAAACTGTAAGCTGGTGCACAAGACCACGTGGAAGAAAAGCAGAGATGCCACAAGCACACAAAGCCAGAGAACTGCACAAACACTCAGCTCAGCCCAGCATCAATGAGACGACATGCACTTTTTGCTAATATATTCGGAGATTTATTAAAGCTGTTTTAGCAGAAACAACTTACTTAAATTATCCTTATCCCTATAAAATGTCAGCTTATTATTCAGTTATTCAGCTTATTATTCAGTAAATGTCAGCTTATTATTCAGCTATTATCCATCCATCCATTTTCTGTACCGCGTATCCTACACAGGACCACGTGGAGTATGGAGCCTATCCCAGGGGACTCGGGGCACAAGGCAGGGGGACATCCTGAAAGTGTGCCAATCCATCGCAGGGCATAATCACGCACACATTCAAACACCCATTCACACAGTACGGACAATTAACCACGTCAATCAGCCACATCAGAGTAACCGAAGGAAACCCCCAAAGCATGGGGAGAACATGCAGACTCTATGCACACAGGGGGGATGCAGGAATCGAACCCCTAAACCCTAGAGTCACTGTGCCTCCTTGAAAACTGCTATGAATTTTGTTTTTTAAATCCCTTTTTGATTGGCATAGTTATGAAAGTGAAGTTAATCTGGGGGTAATTATACACAATTTAATATTATACTTAACCTGCAAAGTCTATTTGTTGACTTTACTCAACTGCCTTGTCTACAGTCTTTTAAGCTGTTGTGATTGGGCAATGGCCGATTTATGCTTCATTAACTGGTACAAATTACAGCAATGATTAACTCCAACCCCATGTAATCAAATCACATGTCCAAAATCGGAGTAAATTCATGATGCCAATAGCAGAGACAATGCATCAATAACACTGTACATATAATTCCTTTATCTTAAACCCAATAACGACAGCATGAAAATTACAGTACATGTACATACCTTCAATAATAACAACTATTTTCTTGATGGACTGTCTAATACATGGCTTTAACCTTGACAAATGTACATCTCCTCACGCTTGTAAATCATTAAGCTTCTTGCCAGAGACAGAGTGCTAGTTTTGCGTTGCGAAACAGCATGCTCGAACATAAATACCTTCACCCATCATCCCCTGAGAGGTGGCCGCCTGAATAAAGAACGGTCCACAGGCACAAAGGAAGACGCTGTTCTGCTCTTCAGGGGCAAGAAGATGTGCAACAAAAGAGCACTGATGCACATCAGTGACAAAAGTCGACCATGTGCACTAGTGGGATGCAGAGTGGGCTAGAACAACGCCAACAACTCTGAGGCCAGACATCTGCTCTGTATTAGCGCTTCGCTTGCTTACTCTACTGGAGTGTTTCACATCTCACACTGCTTCATGAAATGTGAAGTAGGAGTAGGTGGCTTAGTGGTTAGCACCTCCGGGGTTGTGGGGCTTGAATATCGCCTTCGCCCTGTGTGCACAGAGCTTGCATGTTCTCCCCGTGCTTTGGGGGTTTCCTCCGCGTACTCTGGTTTCCTCCCTCAGTCCAAAGACACGTTGTAGGCTGATTAGTGTGTCCAAATTGTCCGCTGTGTGTGAACGGGCATGTGAATTGGTGTGCGATTGTGCCCGCTGATGAGTTGGCACCCCGTCCAGAGTGTCCCCCAGCCTCGTGTCCCGAGTTCCCTGGGATAGGCTTCAGGCTCCCCCGCGACCCTGTAGGATAAGCTGTATGGAAAATGGATGGATGGAGTCCAGTAGGAATTCTGAGACAGAGCAGTGAATAATAACAGCACAGTGGCAAAACAGGCTCTCAGCAAAAATGTTTCCTTTTTTTCCACTTCTGAACTCATAATTGATCAATGCTGAAGTAATATCGGCAGGACACTTGGTGTACAGTAGAAGGCGAGTGGCAAAGCAGGCCAACATGGTCTCACAACTCTGTGGGTGTGAAACATTTCGCACGAGTGCACTCGTATGAAGAGACAGTTCAAATTAAGGGGAGGGAAAGTGTTAGCAGTTATATACTTCATTACAATTTCAGTCTAATTATACTGTAAATGTTGCACGAGGCTTATCAGAAGGCTGCAGATCCCGATCTTTGATCACGTGCTAAAAACACAAATAAGCAGCACTGATTTATTTAGCGTGGTCACGCTACATGTCTCTTCTATTCATTCTTTTGCTTGTAATGGGAACACATGGATGACGGCACTAAAGAAAGCTCTGAAAGTAGGTCAAGTGACATTTATCCATCAGACAAAACAAAGCAAAGCAGTGACATCACAGACATGTGAGAAGGACAATAAACTAAATTGGAGGTTAAAAAAAAAAAAGCCCAAACGCATCCATTTTAAACTTCTTTGGACAGCTCAGTTCTGACCCTGACTGAGAGCAGAGCTTAGCTGAGCCTCGAGTGCGTCTGCATGGCGCTGAGCAGAATGACCAAGTGGATAATTAGAGCCCAGAGTCTAACCACAGGGTAAACATTATGAAGTCAACTCGTCCAGGGTCACATACGAACCCTGCCAAGCAACACTCTCAGACTCCTCTAACTTTTACAACTATTACAACTACTACCTTCTCTGTATATCTGCAGTGCTACAGTAACATGCTATTGTGGCCATTAGCTTAGCTCTGAGATGGCAAAGGAAAAAAAAAAAGAGATCAAAATATTCCTTGCCTTCTTTGGAGCCATCTTCTAGCACACATCAGGTAATGCATTTAAAGTTTATGAATTGAATGCTTGCTTAAAAATGACAGATATATGCAAAAACTACTGATGTTCACCAGAGATCAGAGATCATAACATAAACATCCTTACTTGAAATCTATAATACAGAGGATAGAGCATGAGAACCAGGCAGACTCTCATATGTCACAAAGGATTCTTAAATGATTAATGTTAGTGTAAGAAAATAAAGCAAAGAATAAAGTTTAAAAAAAATAAATAAAAAAAACACACACACATACACACACACACAAGTGTGCCATCTAAACAGTTCTTTAAAAAAATGCAAACTAGGAGCAAATCCAAAGCGGTGACTGACAAGCATATAGTCAACGTATGCGCAAGAGACAAGTCGTGGAATGCTGAATATTGTAGCTTCATTTCAAGCTTGTTTTCAGATAAGCCTTTTCTGAAAGGAAATTCTCCGTTCTGCAAAAAGAACTTAGTGACAGTAGAAAGCCAAATTAAAAGGCATGTTTTGCAGAACATCGTACGTGGGACACATGACACTGCACCTGTTCTGCTTTCTGGCATATGACATCGTTTTGTTACCGACATCTTAGCCACTTCTACATGGAGGTAAAGGAAAACATAACCAAAACAAAACAACTCTGATAAAGCTGACAGGCCGTCTCTGAGTCAGAATATTACTCTCTGTTTCAAAAAGCTCACAATCAAGCTGGTGCTTCCTGCTCATCAACATATCTCTGTAATACTCAGAGCAATGTGTCAGACTCCTAATATAGTTAACAACACAGGAAAGCTGCTCTGAGCTAATGTGTGTGTACATGTGTGTAGCTAAATAGTGTTAAATCGTTTTTAGCTATTTTAGCTTAATATAATGAAGTATCCCTTTCAATTCACCATGGCGCAGCTTCTCTTCCGCTATGCTTCAGAGTGTAAGTGTGTTATAGACACGTGACAGCAATGACAACGTTATGATGATGTCTGAAACGCAAACACAAAACGAACCTCTAGTCTAAGCCGTTTACAATGACTCTCTTTCTAAACCATAGAACACTAATTGATCTATTTTACAGAGCTGAGCAAGTGAAACAACAATGAATAGGAGAGAGAGAGAGAGAGAGACAGAGAGAGAGAGAGAGAGAGAGAGAGAGATCAGCTCATGTGAGATAAGTTGCTATTTGCATAAAGAGCTCAGGGTCTGGCCTACATGAAAGCATGTGATGTGGACGAGTATGATGACATGCAATACCATACTAGCATCTGACATAAAAGCTAATGTGCTTGTGATAATGAAAGTACACCAAGATAAAGCTTAAACATTTTCTGGGGGGAACAAATAAACATTCTGGAAATAAATATTGAGATGATCCAAAAAATACAGCTTACATGGCTTAAAAAGAAGCCAAGCCACTGTTGTCCAACACTGGAAAACATGTTACTAGAAGTTTACTGCAGAATAAAACGAACACAATTATATTATGCTTTATGCACTATGTATATGTGTAATAAATGCGTAATAAGTGTCTCATCTGAGACATAAAATCATGGTAGAAAATTATAAAGAGCTCCATCCTCCATGTACACAGTTAGAATCCACCCATCCATTTTCTGTACTGCTTATACTACAGGGTCACTGGGAACCTGGAGCCGATCCCAGGAAGCATGGGGCACAAGGCAGGCTACACCCTGGACGGGGTGCCAATCAGTTAGAATAAAATTATTGGAATCATTTAAGAAAACAGGGTTTCCCTTTCAGGAAAGGTTTCAAGCAGAGCCTCTTTACAAGAACTAGTAACCTCCCAAAGAACCCTTGAGAAATTTCTATTTCTAGAATGTACCGCATGACTCATGAGAGGCGGTTCCTTAGGAAAGGACCTTGATGTCTGACTGTAAATGAAGTGATGCAAAGTTCATGGGACATGGGAATCAAAAAAAAAAGGTACACAAATCTTTAAAGTAAAGGTAAGTAAACACATCTCAAGTCAAAGCCCTTCTACCTATGGTATAGGAAATCTCAAAATGCTTTCAAGTCTAGATCCTCATAATGAACTTAGATAGAATAAATATATTCTTCAGACAGATTTGCAAACAACCTGTTATTAAACACACACACACACACACACACACACATACACTCAACTATATGATTCTCACCTCATGAAAATAAAGCTGGTTAAATTCATCGCCGATGCGCCGCAACTCTTGCGCAATTTCAAACTCCGCTTGCATGTCCCCCGCAGATGCTGCTCCGTGGGGTGGATAGTGGTTAAGGAGAGCAGGCCATAATTCTACGAAAAGATCAACAAAGAAATAAGGAAAGATAAGGTATGTGCTTGCTATGCAACTTACCCTCATGAACTAAACATAACACCAGAAAATCCTTTCTATAAAAAAATAATAATTAGGTAGATACAGTCTGTAACATTTTTTTTTAAAGTAGCAATGCAACACAGAAAGAGGTTATTTTATACTCATTCATATCATCATTTCAGCACTGGCAGTCATGAAAACATGATTCGGTTGAAATCTTTTCTGTAGTGAGACGTCAAATGTTATGTAATGTTAAACAATCCTATTCTTGCCTTTTTCCTGTTGTCTTTATCTTATTTCTGATTATCCAGCCTTTCCGTAACAAATCATATTTCAGCCTCTCTAAAATTCTTCCGTTCTAAGAAGTGTTTCAGCTGCCACGCGCTGATGATTATGAAGAGCACACATGATCAGCGTGCATGAACGTTAGGACAGTAGTTTGAACAAGTGAGATAACTCAGTGAAACTGCGCTGAAACTCTAAAGACCTGCTGTAAATCTGAGTTGTGGTCAAAATACACTGGAGAGAATACCGAGGCTAAGCGCTAATAATACAACCACAATCTGGCTGAAGGTGCAATGATTCTCCAGCTATGACTCAAGCGAGAACCAGTTTTACTGTTATTTCTCATGCCCAATCATATTATGACCATATGCTATTCATTTCCACACGTCAGCCTCGCTGAGGCTTTCACTATAAAATAGCCAAAAAAAAACTCACTCATGATATTACTCAATTACATTCTCTACTTTTACAAGCTCGCCACAGGCCAATACAGACAGCAATACTGACGGGTAATGATATAGTGTTTGTTTGTTTACATCTGAAGTGTCACTGTTGTTGGATGGGTTTGCGATGTGCTCTGTTTTGACTTACACACTAACATGATACAGTCTGTTACACTGTGTCAAATATATCACAAGGTATGCCAGAGCCCTCTCTATTACATCTAAGCTGGCACTGATGCGAATACAACGGGCAACCAGACAGGCTCACAGTTACAGGGTCAACTGACTGACATGAGGATTTTCAAGACGTCTCACGAAGCAAAACACGGCCCAGTCTGTGCGCTGATTTGATGACAAACTGCTACAATGAAGCCAAACAAAACAAGTGAACACTGATGGGGTAGCCCTGCTTCACATGAGACAGATGAGAGCCTTGATAACTTAGTGTTGCTTTCCTTCTCCAATAAAAGTGTCCTCTTGGAGACAGGACGCTCGCAAGGCACTCCAGGAACACGATTTATCACAGGCTCTCATCTCTTGCCTCTCTATAGCAGAGAATAGGAACGGTTAGATCTCATGTCTGGGCTTCACAAAAGACTATTTTGACTGCCAGAGGATAGAGCTTCTGCTCCGGCTGGTCACCTGAAGCCTCCGCAACAGGACACAGGGAAAAAAAAGGAGCTAACAAGCAAATCAGCTTACTCCATCGCTTCCATTGTGAGGAGAGGTGCACGCTAACTCCCTGTACACTCTAAACATGGGGGTTGCCCTTGGTGCGAAGACAAAAAAAAACAAAAGTGTTTCCTGTGGGTATGTGAAAAGGTACACGGACCTCCTAACCCAAACGGATGTTCATGCACATGCAAGTACAGTCACATGTGTAAACAAACGCTTAAAGGTTCAGAAAGAAATGTAAATAATAGTTGACATGCTTTCTTTTTTTTGGGGGGGGGGGGCGCAATCCAACCAGTAGTGACTGTTTAACACAAGAGTGCAAGAGAAGGATAACTAGGAGATTATAAAAGGTGTTTACTAACGTTAATGTAACTTTGCAACACAACTCTCTTCTGTAAGTACAGAAATACTAGGCATATCATGCACATTTTGTAACTCCACAGCTGGGCCAAAGCTTTTAAGAGATCATGTCATGCACGGTAAAGTTTTGAAAACTTATTATTATTATTAATAATATATTTTTTCCCTCCACGCAGAAGTAGTTGTGAATGAGATATGGTCGTGAGATTACGGTCACAAGCATACCGTGCAAAGCGTGGAGAGTACAGTAATATCAGCATGCAGTCCCAGCACTCTAGGGGAAATGTGGCTCGGGTCCTTACCATGATTCTGCGCGTCGCCTCGCGCTTTGGAAATGCGCTGCAGGGCGTGAGTTATCACTTGACTAGACGGACTCGGGGTCTGAGTGGCTGTGCTATGGGTGATTAGCGGAGAGCTCGGCTCACTGTCGAACGAAAAATATCCACTCGACGACCTGGAGAGGGTTCGGAACACAGGCGACCTCGACTGGTAAGCCACGCGGCTATTCGGCACCGCGATCCCTCCCCTAATCACTTCCAATTCTCTGTGCTGAGGGCTCTCGCACGGCTCGGCCCGGGAGGCGCTCTCTCCGCGTCCCCCCTGCTCCTTTAAGAAGGCTGGGCCATCGGCCCGGTATTGCCGTCTGCGGGATAAAATAAAACAGCAGTAATTACCTACCGTTTTTGGCATTGCGGGTGTAAACGTTGTTTTGTTTTTGAATTTGTAACTCGAGTAAACTGCGCGCACGAGTGAGGTTCTGGCACCGCTGCTCGAACATGCACGCGTCGCACCGTTTTCCCCGTTTTAGTTCACCGCTATGTTTACTAACGACGCCAGTTGTTGTGATGGCCGGGTCATGCGAGGCAGAAGCGCCGGTCAAACTGCGTCACAAGTCAAATTCATTCCGAGCCAAGAGCCAACTTCCTATTTTCTTTCTTCGACGCGAATCGCCTGAAACACGCCGCGTTCGTCACGTGAAATGCATTTAAAGAGCTCGCGGCTTTGTTAAAGAGCGCTCGAGGATAAAACGTCACTCGCACACCACCGGAGAATTTACAAATCTTGTCTCGTGCACAGAGGAAACTGTTCGCCTGTGGCGCGCGACTGCAGTTTATGTAAAAGCCTTTTTGTTGTTGTTGTTCATGATGATGATTACTTTCCCCGTGCTTGCGTTTCTAAACAATGTCAGTACAGTCAGTAACTCACGGGTAATGTAGTGCACAGCTGCCTCCACAACGCGGACTGCTCCAAACGGCTGTAAACATTAGTTTAGCCTCTTGCCGACGGCAAGGTGACGGATTCCTGCCGCGTGCGAGAAAAACTGCGAGTACGAGCGGCACGAAGCGCGAAACGGAAACGCGTGTCCTCGGCATCAAAAGAAACAACAACAACAACCAACGATTGGATTACAGCGTAGTTGACTGGCAGTCAAGAAGCCAAACAAAAAAACTCATCCACAAAGAAAAAAAAGTTTTCGGGAAATTTTGAGCTCCTCCTAGCGGCTCGTGAGCAGCGTATCAGCAAATAAGCGCAAAACAAAACAATGTAAATATTCAGCATCCAAAAAGTATAGGTATATAAAGGTGTATAATCGCAATATTTTGTAATATTTTTCATAACATATAATAGTCGTTTTTACAGGTGTTGCGTCAGCGTCACGTGAAGAACAATCCCGGTTCCAGCTGTGTGTAGATTATTAAAGCCGAAAACTGTGCCATCCCGACTGCTCTGATCCAGCGCTCGTGCGTGGGCAACAGAGTAAAACAACAACAAACAGGTGCTCTCCTGTTTTCCACAACACGGCTAAATAATTCAGCATGCTTAAGCGGCAGATCAACAAGGACTTTTTATTTATTAATTTGTTATAAATCTCCCCCTTTTCTCTATCATCTAAGACTGATGTCCTGCACAGGAGTGTTATGGTGCGAGAACACCGCGCAACTTTGTCGGCTTATTTCTATATTAAAGTCGAGAGTAATTATTATTATTATTATTATTTATTATATATATATATATATACACACATATATATATTTTACATTTTGAAACAAGCAGAAGCAATACTATCATGCCTTAATTGCATTAAAAAAACGTCCCAAAATAATCCATGAGCTGTAACGAATTCAGCCTTTCACGCAAACAATTAGCAGACCATTATCCCCCTTTATTGCTTAAAATTATCATTTAGAGCTTATTGGAACTGTTCTCCGAGCCTAAAGAAAGATTTAACAAGCGACCTAATCCCAAACCATTGTGTGCCATACTCACTTGGACATGTTTCTGGGGCATACGGCTTCAGGAGACCAAGGACAGAAGAAAAACCGACGACGAGCAAAGAGCATGCAACAGAAATCCACCGCTTACAAAAGAAGACAGAGCCTTCTCTGATTGCAGGCAGCTCAATAGAATTAAAAGTTCCGAGTTGTCCTGTTAGTGGGATATATATATATATAGAGAGAGAGAGAGGGAGAGAGAGAGAGACCTCTTCCAGTTCGATGAGAAGCGTCGCTGGGTTTATTTTCGACTCTTTTGTTTGCGGGCGCTCCGAGAGAAGCGCACTCCTCTGCACTATACTTCCTCAGAGCGACTCAGAGCAACTCTGCGTTACGGTCACGCAGTAAAGCGCCCTTTGGCCCCGCCCACCTGGGGGTGGGGTCTGTAACTTAAAACAGGACACAGGCGTATCTGCCCAACCCCTGGATCGCTTATAACTACAGTACATGCATATATGTACAGGATAGATTGTAATCCATAAACTATAACGGGTGAAAAAAGACGTCAGTTCAAAAGATTGCACACCCTCTTTCTGAACGTTATAGGCCTATAAATGTTCTTTAATTACATTAAGCCCACCGTTTTAACTGCTTCCAACTTCCAACCTTTATATGTTTTACTGCTTTTGGAGTCTCTTCGTTGTAACTGTAGACATTTTTTTTCCAGTTCTCTTTAGTTATTGTTTTGTTGCGGGGTACACCTAGCCTATATTTTATGTTGTAGCCTAGATATTGCAATATAGAGGCATATTTCCCATTTCCCCCCCTCACATAGAAACCATATGAGAAGTTTGCGTTCAAGAATACTGTGCAAGGATTGTCCTCTACAGTACAGGCTATACAATCCCATCAAGACTTTATATGGTTTTAGTTTTAGTTGTTTATTTGTTTTCAAATCAAATCATTCCTTGTGGCACACGGCATACATACGTTCTTATTCATAATTTATTATTCATTAATAAGACATGAATACATGAATAAATCTGGGTTTGTAGCTACACACATTCAGAAAGACTAACAAATCTTGGGGGGGACAAGGGACAGTGGCTTAGTGGTTAGCGCACTTGCCTCACACCTTCAGGGTTGAGGGTTTGATTCCTTCCTCCGGGTACTCCGGGTTTCCTCCCCCAGCATCTACAAAAGTGTGAATATGTGTGTGATTGATGACTGCACCCCATGACGGATTGGCACCCCATCCAGGGTATCCCCCGCCCTGTGCCCTATGCACCCTGGGATAGACTCCAGGTTCCCCCTGACACAGCAAGGATAAGCGCCACAGAAAGTGGATGGATGGATGGATGGATAACAAAATTTTTGGCATGGAGTCAAACATTCTGTCTCATGCAAAACAACCAGGAAATGGAAGCGCAAAGAAGTGTTGCATGTGTGGAAATAAAGTTTGCATTAAGTTGACAAATTCTGATGCTGGCCACAGGACAATGTTCTAAAGCCTTTTACACATTAGTGATGGGCGATGTAGACTTAAAACTAGATTACAATATCTCATGGCAGTTTTTGCCATAACAATGTAAATGACGATATGAAAATAGTAACTTTTTTGGCCATGAGTCACAGTGGTCAGTGTTTTTGCTTTAGGTGGTAGAACAAATTTGATGTGTTTCCACCCTTTGTTGATACAGGTTTCTGACACACTTTGCAAATCAGAGATGTTTGATTTGCATCTGATCTTCTGTATCCGAATGACTTCCACATTACGGAGGAAGATCCTTCCTCCTTCCTCCTTTAGGGTTTGAACTTTGCCTTCTGACATGCTTGTTCTCATTCTACGTGAGAGATGCCCATGTTGGGGCACGTAAACACGTCATCGATTATATCGTCAACACCACGGGATGACAAATTCTTATCGTGGGGAGGAATTGCACTGGTATGTAATGGACTACAATGTGATATGGCACAGCCCTATTATGTATAATGATGAGGAGGAGGGAGAAGCCAGTTTGTGAGGATGCAAACCTTTGGCTAATCAGTGGGAGAGAGAGAGATAAAGGAGCAGCTAGAAGTGCCAGGGAGATAGAGAGATGCACGTGTGCTTTATTTTTGTGTTATGTTTACATTCTGTTCATTATTGAACATTATATGTTTATGTTCAGACAGTTCCCACTTCCTCCTTGCCCATCTGTGAAGTTTGTTACACACATTAACCCAAGTCAAATGCCAAAGAAAATCTTAATGAACCTGGCTAGTTGATTGTAGCAATTTCCAGAGCATTATTTTTTAGCTACACTTCACCCAAATGTATGGTGACTAAATCATATCTTAGGAGGTGAATTTTGCTAGTTGATATGATCGCTATGTTTTAGATTGCACCAAACTACCTAAATTAAGCAGCTAGCTAGCTACCGAGATTTTGACAAATTATATATTATCATTTTGCAGACCACTCTTTCAACTGATAGTGGTATACAGAGTAACTGAGTGGAACTGGAAAAGTGGGTGGGGGCTTGGGTTGGAATTCTTGGCGGGTTATTATTTATGCTAGATAACATATAAGCTGCAGTAGATACGTAGGAGCTGCTGAAAAGTATGAAGGAGACAGGGATGTGGAAACTTCATCACCGTAAAAGAAACACAGATGCAAATTTATAGGACATAAGATAGGAGGGGGGCGTGTGCTTTCTCCCAAACATTAGTTGTTTCATAACTCAGTTTCTGAATGAAGTTCCTGTTATTTAAGGAATAAAATATGATGGGGCATGCTGTTACAGGAAGTATTCAACAACAATGTGATGTGATGCTGTTAATATCCAGAAGCTGATTATTTTCCCATAACATCATGTTAGGAATTTTTTTTTTTGTCTTATATCACAGCAATTTGCCGACCCTTTCATATTAAGAAATTACATCATGTTTTTTTCAGTTTACCTTCATTCATTCATTTTCCTTTTCCCCCTGGTAGAGGTCATGGTGTCAGCACGTTGAGAACATCAGCCCAGACTTCTCTATCCTCAGCCACAGATTCCAATTTCTCCTTTGGGATTCCCACATTTTCCTAAGCCAACCCTGCTATATAGTCTTTCTAATGGGTCCTAGGCCTGCCCTGGACTCTCGATAAATCTCTAGCGGGAACCAACCAGGAGGTGTCCTTGTAAGGTATCCGAACCACCTCAACTGGCTTCTCTCAAGAGGCTCTACTCTGAGGCACTTTCGGATTGCTGAGCTCCTCAACCTATCACTGTGAGTTAACCCAGCAACCCTACAAAGGAACCTAATTTCCGCCACCTGTATTTGCAACCTCTTTCTAGTATCAACTATTGGATCAAGTCTCTGCTCCAGAACCCTGGCATAGATTTTACCTGGGAGGCTGAGGAGTGTGATTTCTCCATATTTGGAACACACCACGTAGTCTGCTTTTTAAAAACAGGGACCACCTTCCCAGTCCAAATGCACTGCCCTCATTTTGAAGAAGTGTGGTAACCACACAACTTTCCTGCTAACTTGCTGCTATGAAGGTTTCTAAGCATCATAGAGAACCACAGAGCTCCAAAACAGTGCCAGAAACCTCATGGAAGGAGGGCTTCAAGTCTTAATGTCAAAACTGATGACTGACCTTTGGTCCAAGGTGCTTAGTACACTTATGAGCAAGCTTGTGTTTGAATAAGTGTTTGTTATTGAATCTTCTTCCCACTGGGGAAAAAAAAATAAATCCAACTGCAAGTCCATGTGCCTGGATCAGATGGATACTAGTGAGTAATCCTACACTTGCCTGAGTATGAGAGAGACTGCCTTGATCACGAAGTTTGGTACCAGAGCCTTTTATGTGTGTGGATGTAAACCTTATTATATCTAGTCCAAACCTTTCCACCTTGTACCCTAACTCTGCCGACCCCCCCCCCCACCCCCAATCAAAGTGACGTTCTATGTTTCCAAAGTCCATCTAAGACTTATCATATGCTGGCCACCTGACAGGCATTGCACATGACCCCCACCCTTCATCTTGCAGGTGGTGAGCCTGACCAGGTTACATGAATGCCCTGTCACCAGACGCTTGCCTACAGACACAACCCCTAAGCCTGGCTAAAGAAGTGTGTCCCTGTAACCCAAACCCAGACAGGGTACACTTAGTAGCTGTCTCTCCTGAAGACTTCCCTGTGGCAGATAACTTAAAGGAACCTTTAGCTTCACCTCTTTTCCTCTAGGTAGACATTTTTGACATTTTGACATTTTTCTTTGTCAAATAAGTTTTAATCAATTTATTATTAGACTTATGTTTAGAGTCCGTCATGTCTGTATGATTTAGCTGTTACTATAGAAATGATAACGTATCAGAACAAGTGCACAAGCCAGCAGCTTCTGACCAATCAGATTAGAAAATTCAACAGTGCAGTGGTATAAATATTACATAAATACAAATAATAGATGGTGTGATTAGATACAACTCATTTAACAACATCTAACCACAATTTAAATATTAATTTGTATAAATAACAAATTTTCCTTGATACATAAATTTAAAACTTGATATACAGTATAATGTATTTATCTGTTCCATTCAGATCACCTTCTTGAACACTTATTTGTTGAATTGTTTACTGTACAATATACTTTATAGAGCTATAAACTACTAAACAATACTATAACCAATGTTTAATTGCTTAAACAACACAAACTTTACTGTGACACTTCTATCATACATAAACTGATCTGATGAACTGATGAATATAAAGAATATAAATAACTACAAATGAATGTATATCCTGCAGCCAAGAAGCAAAAACCAGGCTTACAAATAGGACATGGTTTAAAATTATATATGATTTTATGTATTTTTATTTATTGTAGAGAAAAAAACAACAAGCAAAAACCATGCAAGGGTTGTTTAATAATGCCATTGTGCTTAAAGAACACTGGCAACTCTCAGTGCATACAGTTGCTTGTTAAATAACATCTAGAGTTCATTTAGGAAAATCTTGTGTACCATCAACATAGCACCACATTTCAAACAGACAAAGTCTGAAATGTCTCCACTGCAGGAGTAGGACATATAAAGAATGGCGACAGTGTATAACTCTCAATAACTGACATGAACATTTAGCTGCTTTTAGTACCACAACTATGTTAGAACATAAAGACAGCCAGTAGCTGGGAAAGTATTGAAAACAATAAAGGAATGTTATTTGACAAATAATTGAAGTTCTAATAATAATTTAAGTTCAGCAAGCAAAATACACATTCCATAAGCATAAAACTGAAATATTGTAGAAATATGCTAAATTAACGTTTAAATTAATGTTTATCAATAGCATGAACTTTACACTAGATGAATGGAAACACGAAAGCTAACATATCAGCACAGATTATACTATGTAATTATGTATTGTATGGACAATATTGCCAAAAGTCTGTGGTCACCTGACCATCACAACCATATGTGCTTGTTGAACATCCTATACCAAAACCATGTGCGATAAAAGTGTCCCTCTTTGCCACTATAACAGCCTCCACTCTCTTGGGAAGGCTTTCCATGAGATTTTATAACATGGCTATAGGGATTTGCCCATTCAGCCACAACAGCATTAGTGAGCTTGTGTATTTAGGGGATTTTGATCTATGTATTTTGATTAGCTTACTTAATGTACACTAAATGGCCAAAAGTATGGACACCTGACCATTGCATCCATATGTGGGCTTTCCCCAAACTGTTGCCAAAAAAGTTGGAAGCACACAATTGTCTAGAAAGTCTTTGTATGATGTAGCATAAAAATTCCCTTCACTGGAGCTAAGCGGCTGAACCTAAACCTATTCCAGTGTGACAGTGTCCCTGTGCACATAGCATGGTCCATAAAGACATGGTTTGTCAAGGTTGTTTTGGAAGAAGTAAAGTGGCCTGCAGAGAGTTCTGGCCTCAACTTACCTGGAAGGCATTGTGCACCAGGCCTCCTTGCCCGACATCAGTCCCCTACTTCACTAAAAGCTCTTGTGGATGAATGGGCACAAATCCCCACAGCCATGTTCCAAAATCCATCAACGGGAGGGCCAATTCTACATTAATGCCCATATCTTTGTAATGGGATGTTCAACAAGCACATATAGGTGTGATGGTCAGGTGTCCACATACTTTTGTCCATATAGTGTATATTAATGTATAATCTTGGGCATACCAACTGTATAAATTCCCTGTGGGTTCTTTCTGTAAAATGATACATACAAAATACACTCACCCTTCTGCTAACTCATCTCCTTCAACTACTCAAAGGCTTAATCATTAACTCATTAGCCAATGATTTTGATGAGTCATAACAAGAAAGTTGTCAATGATGTGCAGGGTTACTACAGAATTTGCACTGGGTGTTATGAGGAACACAGACAAGGGGACCCAAACGCAGAACACAGACTCAAGGACTGAAGGTTAGACAGGGTTTATTGAAGACTAGTGGAAGATGGGGTGTGTGGGAAAAAGAGTGTGATAACGTGTAGTTGGGGTCAGAATTTGAACTTTGGTCAGCGACGTGAGAGCTGAGTGCAGAGCAGGAAATCCATGGGGAAGGCAAGGTGGGACTGGGTGTAGCAGGAACTGAGCCGGGAGTGAACAGCAGAGAGGTGGAGCGCCACGACCAGGGACATGCGCGCAACCCAACGAC
>JANDJT010000169.1:28174517-28193531 GCA_024331685.1 Stegophilus panzeri | reverse complement strand
CACTGCAAGTACTAAGAACTGACAACGGTATGTGAACAACGCGTTAAACAAGCAATAAATAATATTTACTGGATTTTGTTGTTGTTGTTGTTGCCATGCTCTATAGCCGTTTTCATGAACAAATGTATAGTGATCGCAAACTTTTGGCCATGACTGTACACTAATGAGCCCTTATATACACAACGGAACTTTTCATGTGCACAGAAAGTCAGACGTCTTTTCACTTAGTGTTGGTCTGGCTGTGTCAGTAATGACTCACACCCTCCTGATTCACATTGCTTTTATAATCCCACTCTGATAAATGAATATGCTATATTGCTGAACAACCACTTGCTTCCACAAGAGCTTACTGACCTTTAATTATATACTAGTAAATGCAATTCTTCGACAAACTGCCATACAACATTACTCTACAGACACACACTCCACAAGCATTGAACTCGATTCAACCCAGAAAACCTAGATTTCTGTTACAAACTGAATTTTAATATCTATGTCCAAATCCACAAACTCAACTCATAAGACTAGGTCATGGAAGATTCATGAAATTGGCCCGTAAAAATGGTACACATCACCCTGCTGATAACTAGAACAAAAGCTTAAGGTTCAGAGAAAAAGAATTCATGCCAAACAAATAGCAAGCAATGTTTATTGTTTTGTCTATTATTATGTTTATTACTTTGTCGCTATCATGACACCTTCATTTGTAATGCATAAGAACACCAATTAGTGTCTCGCAGAAAATGGTGGCAGCTACCTTTTTGAGTATTATTAGCAATTTCTTTCTTGGCAGTCTTTTTTCATTTATATGAAATCCTCTTCATTTTATGACTCTTCACAAAAAGGTAGATGAAGCAGAGAGCTAGTGACAGAATGGGAGTATCAGTAACGGGTATTGATTACAGTCCCTTTAGCCCACAGCAGACGTACACACATACTGTGTGGCTTGTGGTTTGACCAGTTGTTCACAATTAGTTGTTACAAAATACATCAACAGCCTTATCAGCACACTCCCGTGTATAGGAGCATACTGAAGCTGAGAGGACACTGGCTTTAACACCAGTCTGTCAGTATGTAATCAGCAGTGTGTGTTTACCATTCTTCCAGAGCTAACACAGCCTCTGTGTGCACAAATAAGCCTTTCTTCAGTCTCAGAAATAACTCTATAGTTAGGTCCATATGCTATTTTGTTTACAACATTTTCAAAAGCTCTTCATTTATTACAGAAGTATACTGCTTGAAGTAATGGGAATTATCATGCCACGCTGACGGTACAGTGGAATAAAACGCTAAGTGATTTAGACTTGGCTTAGTTGTTGGTGACAGACAGGCTAGGCTGAGTATTTCAGAAACCGCTGGCTTCCTGAGATTTTTTTACACACAACAGTTTACAGAGAATGGTGTGAAAAGCAAAAACATCAAGTAAATGTTTGTAGAAATTTTTCACTGATGAGAATGGCCTGGTTTGAGCTGACAGCAAGGCTATGGCAACTGAAATAACCACTCTTTACAACAGTGCTGGGCAGAAAAGCATCTCAGAACACACAACACATCGAACCTTGAGGTGAACGGGCTACAACAGTGCAAGACCACACTGGGTTACACTCTTGTCAGCCAAGTGCAGGAATCTGAGGCTATTATGGACACAGGTGTGGAGGTTATTATAACAGTAAATCTGGAATGGAATGTTCAACAAACACGTATAGGTGAGATGGTCAGGCATACACCAATATAGTGTACTTAAAAATATGAAACTGGTGATACTGGTTTGTATGGTTACCATGCTGTGTGTTCTTCATACCAGTGCACCTACATTTGCAAGCAGCATCAGATATATTACACCTTTGAAGTATAATTCTGTTGTTCAATTACCAGACCTACGCATTAGCAATGATTTTTTTTTATCGTTCAATGATCTGTGCTTTGTGGTTAATAGGTCTTTGAAGCAGACAACAAATTGTGGTTGTATTGAACATGTACCTGGCTGTGGTTCTGTCTGCTAGCATAAGTACAAAGGTAGTTGTGTTCGAGATACCACCCTTGCTCCTGATACACAAGACCTTTTCCGTGCAGAAGGCAGAACTACAAGGGAAAATAGAGAAAAAAACACATCAGTGATACTGATTAGCAACAGAATACAGTGTATGGCCAATATTACATAAATACATAAATACATAAAACATAAATACAAGCACTGTTTCAGGCTAGAGGCAAAAGAGAAGAAATACATACAGTCAAAGCTTAATAATGTATTTTGTTTATTCTTCGCCAGAAGACCTTAACCTTTAAAAACGAAGTGATATAAAAGGAAAGACACTGTTCAACACAGTTAATTGCTGTTTAACTACATTATTCAGAATTAACAGTAACAAACAGCATACCTAATATTTTGTTTGCTATAAAAGAGGGTCTGTGTACAGGTCTATGATCAAATGGAACATGTTTCTAGTGGTTTAAGGTCATTGAAAGCAGGATGCTCTGCAGAAGACAAAGTGGAAAAAATATCGCAGGTTAATATCTCCACTCGACTTAGGCAAGTGAGAACTAACCACTGCATAGCATCAAAGAGCTGGTCGGAAAAAACAAACAGCAGAAGCAACACTGAGTAAGATGTTTGCTTAACTGAGTGGACAGAGAGGAATAGCGTAACCCGTGTCCCTGCAGTTCAGCTAACAGGGCATTCGGCAAAACATCTGGGACGAACTTTGACCTCTCTCGTTAATCTGCCACAGCTGTGTAGGACCTACAGTCTGTGTGGGCCTGGGGCAGCTTGTTTAAATTGTGCATAAATCCTTGACTGAACACAAGGCACTTCATATTTATCCTCAACCTAAAGCTGTACGTACACCACTCATCACTGTGCTGAAAAACAACATTAATGTTCCAAAATGATGGCTCGCTCATAATGCACCAACAATGGTACAACTGTCTTCAGGTGAAGAAACTTTTACAGCTTAACCTGATAAATGTACAACAATAAAATGGCAACAAATAAATGCACATAAATACCCACATAAAACACTAAGACTGCAGTGCTTCCCCTAATTTCATCTTTAAAACATACAAAAACATATATGTTTTTCTTTAGATGGGTGATGACAGATAGATGATTAGATAGTTGATGGAGCAGAAATGACCTTCTACTTACTGCATTACTTCTTTGCAATATTGCATGCTCACTGTCCTGTGTCAGATTGCTATCAGACATGCAGAATTGCATTCTATAGGAAAAACATTGCTACTTATCGAGAAATGATTATACACCTGTGTAGTATAACGGCTGTTGAACTGAACTACAATCAATTAGTGACAAATGTCTTTCTCTCTCTCTCTCTCTCTCTCTCTCCCCCGCAGTCACTGTGTACGCTCTTCTTCATGTACAAAACCAAAAACCGAGATGGACATGAGCATGACCAGAATTGCTCATTGAAATGCATTAACCTCTTTCGGCTAAATACAGAGCAAGGCATCGCAAAATGAAACTGAGAGTGCAGTTGCATACCAGAAGCCTGACACGAGCTGATTCTACAGGGTTTGAACCACAAGAACAGTTTCACACAACTGGACTGAAAAGGACCACCCTACACCCACCCTTTTTTCCACACCCAGTCAGAAGGTTTCAGAACTATTTGTGTTCATAACTTATAATACATAGTTCGAAATAATTACATGAGAAAATAATAATAATAATAATAATAATAATAATAATAAATTGATTAACTTAGCAAACAGTGAAAGGGCCATACAGCATCTTAACTGCAAACTTGTCATGTAATTATCATGTTAAAGACATTTAGCAGTCAAAAAGTGATAAGCAAAAAAGCCCTTAAAGAGTAGGAGGAAAAGCTTATACAGTAACTACATGATGGATAGCACCATAATATACGTCTGTATTGTGACTATCAATACATCTACAATATATACCTTGTTTCTTTTCTCTTTTTCTTTTAAAATAGTTTTTATTTTAATTCATCAAAAAAAAAAAAAAACCATTATATTTTTTCTTCTTGTGGAATTTTACCATACATGTCCTCTAACTTCAACCTCGGCAATTTAGCTCAGTCAATCCACCTACAGATGGGATGTGTTTTGGGATGTGGGAGGAAACCAGAACACCCAGAAAAAAACTAGGACCTTTTGAATGAGTTACTAGTCAGTATCCGTCACAGCCATGCACTAAATCATTCCTTTCGTTCAGTTGTTCCTGACGGGTTTTGCAGCCTGACCTTTGCTGGTTGAGTCAGTGAAACCTTCTGATAGTGACTGGGATTTACTTCTCTTTCATTCAGCAGATCAGTTTTTGAATCAGGGAATGTTTTTTAAACATTAAAAAAAAAAACTTCTCTGTCAGTTTCTTTAACCACATCTGTGAGTTGTGCAAGTTGTATTTGCAATTGCATGTATACAGAACCTAAGCCATGCCTCTTGACTCAGTGAATGCTTTAGGTGTACGTCTCTCCTCAGCAGTTCAACTGAACGAGTGAATTTAATGTGTCCTGTTCAGGCTTGTTCTGTCAGAGCAGGAGATTTCCAGCGTTTCAGTACAGGAATTAGTGGTCCATGTTGGGCTGTGTATGAGAAATATTTCTTCTTCACAGACATACAAGTATTCACATTTTACACCTTTATGACACAAGTAGCAATGATTATTAGCTATTTTATTCTGATCAATTTGTTTGTTGTCTACCTTGGGCAGCAGCATGATTAGGCTACAAATTTGAATATACCACACAAATAAACAGATTGGTGTAGGACTCCAAAAATCATTTAACTGAATGGACTGAAAAGACTTACAAAAATGTCATCTCTACTCTGGACCCTGGAGTTGTGAGGCACCTGCACTATCTGCTGCACCACACTTCTGCCCCTACACACAATGGATCTCTCAGATCTGTCACTAAACAGTTCAAACTAGATTAGTGCAAAACATCCATGCTGAATACATAAACAAGTAAACAGCTCAATACATACTGTGAACTTACAGAACACGGTCAAAAGTTTGTGGACACCTGACCATCACACCCATATGTTCTTGTTGAACATCGCACTCCAGATTTAGTTCCCTTTTGCTGTTATAATAACCTCCACTCTTCTGAGAAGGCTTTCCACTAGATTTTAGAGCGAGGCTGTAGGGATTTGCTCAATCAGCCACAAAAGCATTAGTGAGGCCAGGCGCTGATGTCAGGCAAGGAAGCCTGGGACACAGTCGGCGTTCCAGTTCAGGCCACTTAAGTTCTTCCACTCCAACCATAGCAAACCATGCCTTTAAGGACCTCGCTTTGCACACAGGGGCACAGTCATGCTGTAACGTTTTTGTGTAACTGAGTGCCTCCATCTTTGTGGAAACAGTTTGGGGAAGGCCCACATACGAGTGATGGGCAGGTGTCCACAAACTTTTGGCCATATAGTGTATATATAGTTTTAGTAAATTCAACAACTTTTCCTTTGTCCTCCAAAAGGATATTTCAAGCAAAAATCCTAGCATTACCTCCTCATCTCTGTCTGGCTGCTCCAGTTGGATCCCTGGTGTCTGTGTTATCCTCTCTACTACATTTAACTGCCATAACAGCAGACTCCAGACATTCTACATTTTTAATGCAAAAGGCCCTGGTTTAAGAAATCCCCAAAATATTTAGACATTTACTTACTGAAAGATAACGAAAAACTAAACAGCTAACATGCAAAAGTTTGCTCTAGATGCCATAATCATATTGATGGCCACAATGACTTTCTGTTATTGACATGCCCCTAACACAGAAAGTCAGGGTTCATAACAAATTATGAGTTCCCAAGTCATAATTACAACATTGTGATGCTGTTCTTTTGCACTCACCTTGTAATTACAATAATCAGGTTAAAATCAAGCTACAATTAGTAATAATAATAATAGTAATAATAACAACAACAATAATAATAATTATAATAATACATTTTATTTAGAATGCGCTTTTCTCATACCCAAACAATAATTGACTATCGTCAAGAGTCAAAGAGTCAAGCGTTAAGAGGAATGTTTAACATTTAATATTCATGTTTACTTTACTAAGTTATTAAGATATCCCAAAGCAGTAGTTTAAAAAAAATACTCTAAGATACTCTTAAATACATAAACATACTGTTAATAATTTGCGGTGTGTTGCTGTAGAAAAATAATCAATGGCAGGATGGTGTGATAAAACAAATTTACTGTTATGAGCAGGAACCTGATTATTTTATTAGTAGAGCTGTCTATGGGAGAAAAGCAAGCCATTTTGAAGCTGAGAAAAGAGGAAAAATCTATCAGAGCCATTGCACAAGCATTGGGCATAATCAATATAACAAATAAATGTCCTGAAAAAGAAAGAAACCACTGGTGTACTAACAACCAGACACTGAACAGGTTGGCCAAGGAAAATAACAGCAGTTGATGACAGAAACATTGTTGAGTTGTGAAGAAAAACCCAAAAACAACAGTTAGTGACATCACCAACAACCTTCATAGGTGAAGGTATCACAATCCACCATTCAAAGAAGACTTTGAGAGCAGAAATATAGAGGCTGTACCAAAGATGCAAACCACTCATCAGCAATAAGAATTGGAAAGCCAGATTGGAATTCAATTGGAAGTACAGAGATGAGCCACAAAAGTTCTGAAACCAAGTTGAACCTCTACAAAAGTGATGGAAAGGCCAAAGTGTGGAGAAAGAAATGGATCTGCTCATAATCCAAAACATACAAGCTCATCAGTCAAGCACGGTGGAGGTAGTGTCATGGCTTGGGTTTGCATGGCTGCTTCTGGAGCAGGCTCACTAATCTTTATTCTTGATGTAACTCATGGTGGTTGCAGCAGAATGAATTTAGAAGTCTACAGAAATAATCTGTCTTCCAAATTACAGAGAAATGCATCCAAATTAATCAGAAAAAACTACATCATGTAGCAACAATGACCAAAAAACACACTGCCAACTCAGCAAAGGACCTTATCAGAGTTAAAACTGGAAGGTTTTAAACTGACCAAATCAATCACCAGAACTTAACCCGACTGAGCATCATTTCACCTCCTGAAGAGGAGACTGAAGTGAGAAACCCCACAAAACAAACAACAACTGAAAGAAGCTGCAGTACAAGAAAAATGCAACAGTTTCGTGTCATCAGTGGGTCTTCAGATTGATGCAGTTATTGCAAGCAAGGGATATGCAACTGAATATTAGTGTTATTTACTTTATTTTACTTCAAGACTTATCTGTTCCTATACTTTTTCTCACCTAAAAATTGGGTGGTCTAATACAAAAGGTTTTATGTTTTATGTTGTTTAAGACATCTGGATGTAAATACCAGGAAATAAAAGCTGAAATCCTTAACTCTCATCTCATAGCCATCTTTTGATCTAAAACTCAAATGTCTTTGGTGTACATCACAAACAAATGAATTGGCCTTGCTGTTCCAACAGTTTCAGAGGGGACTGTATTTTCAAATGACATTTTGTCTACTTTTTTTTTTTTTTTAAACCACACTTACCATCATGCCTCTGAATTTTAAAATAGAAATTGTGCCAAAATCTTTAGTAGAAAGTAACTAGCTAGGTACCATTTTTTCTTGCTAGCTAACTTTAGTGCCTTTTAACGGTTTATATCCAGTCTGGCTATGGTAACTATGGTATGACCTAACATTGCGCTATACAACTGACTGGAAACACAGTCTTACTTTTGTTTAAAATGTAAATGAATATTATAATAAAACCAATTAAACATTTTTGTGTTGGAAGCACCACTGTAACCTTGCTCTGGATTCCACTAAGTACATTTAACAAACACAATAAAAAAATTCAAATGCAGAGCTGTGTTGCATCTAATTTTATTTTTGTGGCAAAATCTTTCATGTGTAAGTATCAATTTAAAAGGTTTTATGTCATTGTTTTAAGCCCTTACCATGTGCTTATTAGATAGGTTAACTATCTAGAAATGCTAGCAAGCCAATTTTCCTTGCAAACATTAGCTAACTACATTTAACAGGCTAGATTTAGTTAAGTTCAATTAAGCAAGTAAGGTAATTCATTGTATTTAAAAAACAACAAAACAAAGATGTGACCTTTATGGGCATAATTAAACAGTAGTAGGGAGAGAAAATGTAATTGGCCAAAAAAAAAAAAAAAAAAAAGGTGAGATCAATGAGAAATGAAAGTGTTTTAAGTCATCTGTCAAGTGTATCTCATGGAGGGGGAAAAAGCGCTTACATTTTAACTATCATTTAAATACACCTCAGAGTTAAACACTTCCAGTAATCACAGACTTTATCGATATTGCAATGCACTGGCTAGCTACAGTAGCTGAAACACAAGACCTTGTTATGTTAAGCTGTACTTCTTTTATTCAATGGACGTATGTGAGGTGGGGTATAGTGTGCATTTGAAAACTTGTTACCAAAGTATTCAAAATTGATGGGAATTGAGCAAAATACTTGGGGATATTACAAGAGAACCTGCTTAAGTCTGCTAAAAAAAAAAAAAAAAACAGCAACAAAAAACTAAAGCATGGGAGAAACTTTTAGAAGGATAGTGGACAATCCCAAACACATGTCCAAAGCAATGCAGGAGTGGTTAAAAACAAAAAGGTGGATGTTCTACAATGGCCAAAAACCAGATCTTACTGACAATCCTTCGCACTGTTTGAAAACTGCAATCAAAAAACTGCAATCAATCTGGAGCATGGGCGAACATCACTCCCAAACAGTGTGCAAGGCTGGTAGGAACAGGCTTAAAGCTGTTATTGGAGAAAAAGATGGTTCTACAAAGTATTATCTGAAGGGGTTGAATGAATGAATGCAAGTAGCATTCATTAGTTTAAGATTGACTTCTGTGTCATTTGTAATTGAGATGAATCTTATTACTTTTAATGGAGTTGAATACTTTTGCAAGTCACTGTAATTCTTTTTTCTCCCTGATTGTCAAAGTGATTCTTATTTTCATTTTTAGTAAAACTCCTACAGACATTAGCTTTGTATTTAGTTATGTGTAACGTGGCTTTGTATAGTTCTGGATACTAATAATGGATGACAGTAAATGAGGATGGCACATGAGTTCTGCATACATGGTGACAAGCGTGTGTATTTCATCATGCAGTGTTAGTAAAGAATGTATGTAAACATTTTGTAATTCTAATACTGTACAGCACATTGCAGACAGAGTGTAAGGAAACTACAGTTACGACACAACAAACGGAATCAAGACCTTTGTCCCCTCAACACGCATCCAAAAATTTTTTGTCTGGTCAACGTTGCTTCTCTGAAATTTTTTTTTTCCACTACTCAATAACAAAATAACAAAACCCCGAGCTGTCAATTGTGGGTACAAGAAGCTGTCTGTGGCACTTCTGAGAACTTTCCATAGACTCAATGAGTCGGAAGAAGAACAGAGTGGCGTGAGATGCCGTGAACAGATAAATGGAAACCTGTTTTTTTCTTCACACATACCTTCTTTAACAAGGCTTGGTCTTCGTTCATGTGGCATTAGATGGGAATTAAACTGTGTGAATGTGAGTGTAGACAAAGCGAAGCATGTTTACTGCAGCACAGAGCTTACTAAACATCCTCCTGTCAGAAACATAGAAACACTTTAATGGCATTAATTATGTGAATCAGAGAATTTTTTTTAGAACAATCTATATAAAGAATAACGTGCATTAAACTATAACATGCTCTTTAAAAAAATCTGTTATTTTTTAAAACTGATTTTAATAAAGAGTACAGAATAAAATGGCAAAGTGGATTTAGAATAAGCCTTCTGTCTGTAACATCTGTCAGATGAGATTCATATTCTTGTGTGTGAGTGTGTGTGTATGTATGTGTGTGTGGGAGGAAGATGAGAGAATGGAAATTTGGTATGGGGGGGATATCAGCTTTGTATAGCTCTTTGGTTAACAACATACTGAAAAGTATTTTAGAGCACACACACACACACACACACACACACACACACACAGACAGAGACACTCAAGCACATCATGTACTTACAAAAACAAACAGAATGAAACATTGTCTTTAACCCATTTAATGCTCATTATAACATTACACATTCGCAGAGCTATAGACTACTGCATATCATTGCACAAGCAAAAACAAGGCACAAGAAGGGTGCAGTGTACATGTTTGGTTTATTCTTGACCATTGTTACAGGTGGTAAAGTGACACAGATTGCCAAAAATGTGAAGAAGGTTTGTAGAGGCGTGATTAAGCGTTCTGCTCTGATATCCAAACAAATTCACTTGATTCCTTTGCATTAAGAACCCGACTTTGTGATAACACATTTTTGTCATGACATATTATTTGATTTCACTTTCAGATTTCATAAAGTGATAGAAATGACCAGCGGGCTTGCAGAGTTTACAACAAATATATTCTGTTTTTTTCTGTCACTAGATTTTATGTTGATATTTTAGTAATAGTGTAATAAGCACATACACACAAAACCCCACTTTAAAACACTTACAGCTCGATTTCGGTAGGGTGGAGAATCATTTCATTTGATAGTTTTAAGATCATATTTGGAGAGAGGGGATGCACCCAAAAGCATAAAAGGAAAGTCATGTGAAAGTACAGCATCTGACCTTGTGTAATGAGATAAAGCTATTAATGGTATTAATGATACTGCCAAATATTATGCAAATAAATTCCTTCATTTTGTGAAGTAAAATTTAAATTAAACAAATTTCACTGACAAGATTTCACTGGGTTTCTATAGATATTATGCTTCATTTGCGTGTGCATAAAAAAAAAAATCAGCAGGTCGTTTTTGTGTGTGTGTTTTTACAGTGTGTCTTTTTTTTTGCAGCTGGTGTGGATTTAAACGTTGGTTAAAAATAGAAGTGCTATGAAAAGATGCTTTATAAAAGCTTTTGGTGTGAACTGGCATTTACTAGCCATAACTGAGCTGTTTGTTCTTATTTGTTATAGATAAAATAATTAGGTCTGTTGTATTTAGTTAGTAGTTAGGTAGTGTGCTGATATAAATTTTTAACATTCACTGGGTGTTAAGAAATGGGACTAGAATTATAAAGCAGTGCTTTAAGTCAGGAGAAAATACAGTCTTATAGCCCCATAACAAAAACATGGTGTGAAGTGTTACCTCTGTGTATGTGTGCCAGGCCAAGGCCAATTAAATGATGCAGGCATGAGTTTCAGGTACTGAAAGACTCTTCTATGTTCTTATTAACCTGCTCAGGATAATATCAAAATATTAATAAAATATTAAAAGGCTAATTAGAGATTATTCATTATTTACTAATGTGACTAGACATTAATGTCATAGCAGATATACATGCATATGCCCTATAAATTCAGTGAACAACCACCAGCCAATAGCAGCTCCTCAACCACCACAAAATAAATAACGGCTAAAAACATGTACAGGAAACTGGGTTTTTTTTCCCTCTGAGAGGGCCCCAGTGACACTGACCTTAGTGTAAAGGCGTGCAGCAAGGCTACGTTGTAAGACCTTCTCCCTATAGCACAAAGCATTCAGCAGGAAACTCAGGTCTCCTTTATCTACAAAGAAACTGGGGAAGCTGTATGAAGAGAAGAGATATGTTTGCAGTAGTGCTGCAAAGTGTAGCAAAATCAATCCAGAGCCAGAAATAAATTAAAAAACGAACAAACTTAAAGCTGCAGTACTGAACTTTTGCCTCTCTATCACCATCTCTGTTTGAAATATAAAACTGCAAGTTACTTGCGGAGTTATTTTTTCACATGGGTTGTGCTTCGGCACTGCCCCTCTGCGTGGATTAATCTGATGGTTTGAGGTATACCTATGAGTTGCGTATTAGCTCCAGTAATTGACAACGGAGGTGGCGGTGGAAAAGGTTTTTTTTGGAGTAAAGGTGAGTTGCTCTCTCTCATAGCTAGCAGAAAATATGTGCAATTTACCACACTGACCATAGCAAAAAAAGAAAAAAAAAAACATAGGAAACTCGATACCCAGCTGAATCAAGCGAACAAGTGCGCTAATGTTAGCTAGCTACCTATTGAGCCACTGAAATGTCTTAACTGTACAGCAGAAAAAAACATATCTGCGTCAGTCCACAGTCCCTTCAGATCTCAGATTAATCTAGATGACAAGTTTAAATTCTGAGCAACTGCGGCAAGAACAAGCTACAAACACTCCACCATCCTCAGCACCCACACACGCGATATAGTAGCCGGCTCTTTTTTCTGTTTACGGACGTGACGTAACCACACAAGGATGAATGATGTCAAGCTGACATTTCCTGCAAAATCAGACCAGACAGCTCAAATTATAAATCATTATTATAAGCTTACCACTGTAAATTCTTCACTGTTTTTTTATGTACTTGCTCAATAATTGTTTTTGTTCATTTTTAACCAAAAAACGTTCAATAGTGCAGCTTTAAATTGAGATTATTTGTTAGCCCTTAAACTTCCATCTTACTATTCAGTCACTCATTTTAAGGCATATTATTCAGTAACTACAATGAACACAGTTGTCTACCTTTCATGTCTGAGGAGCTGCTTGGTTCCAGCCTAAAGTTTACACAACACCTCTATGCTCTATTATCTAATGACTAGAAAACCAAAAATCACACTATTTCTATTTATTCCTCAGTTTTATATGTTCCAGCATAGAGGACAGGGATGACAACAACAGCCTGGTTTCTGTTTATTATCATTACTGTTATCCTTTCTTTAGTACATTAAATATGTGAGTTTTACCTTGCTAAGTAGATATGTAATCTATTCCAGACTAATATGTTAATTTAATTTTCCAGACATATGTTAATTTAAATCACACTAGTTACTGTAGTTAACATTGTACACTTTGCATTTTACAGTTACCTCATGTAAACATTTTTACACAAATTGACTTAAAAATTAAGACAGGATACAATTGAGCAGTTTAGAGATTAAGGGCCTTGTTCAAGGGCCCAACAGTGGCAGCTAAGTGGTCCTGAGATTTGAACTCAAGACCTTCCAATCTGTAGCCCAGTATCCCGATGCCTTAAACACTGAGCTGCCACTGCCCACCACTAAGCTACCACCATTTTCATTCGCCTGTAACAACATGTGAACTGCACACAGATGCAAAGGCAAATTAGACAATTCAGACCTGGTTTTGAGGCTGTCGAAGGCATAACTGGTCCAGTTTTTGATCATTTCAATCAGCATACTTTTCCCAGTCTGCCTGTAGTACTGGCTCAAAAATTCACAAAGCAACACCTATTAATGTAAGACAGAAAGGCAAAAACATCCAAAAAGCCAAAAAAAAGTAAAACAATCCCCCCATTTCCCACCCAATTTGGTCACCTGCCAATGCGCACCCTACGATATCTAATAACTGGGGAGTGTGAAGGCTAACACATGTGTCCCCTGAGACATATAGACATACAAAGCCAGCCAAAGGCATCTTTTCGAACAGGGCAGTGTAACACACTCCGAGGAAAGTGCTATCTGCCCTCTTCCACATATATGCGCTTACAGATGCCCAAGATAGGCTAGTGTCGCTATGATTGACAGGTTTGAGAAAGTATGACATCCCTCCCACCCAGGGACTACGGCCAATTTTGCTCCCTTGTCTGCAGGCTACAGGTGGCATTGTCGTGATTCGAACTTGTTATCTCCAATACTAAAAGATATTTAAAATAAACACAAATTGTCAATCTTGAAAAGGAAAAAAATATGTTTTTCTAAATTGCTTTTAGTTCCTTCATAAAAACCCTTCATAATCCAACACCATGATGAAAACCAAAGAACATTCAACACAAAAGAGATGGCTGTTTGATGTGATGTCAGCTAATGAACATAAAAAACATCCAGTTAAAAATATACCATTGAGCACAATAAGGCCTGTAATAATAAAATTGAAGTCAAATTGAAGACAGTCCACATACACAAACCTAAGAATTTAAGAGCTTGAAATGTTCTGCATGAAGCAGTGTCCAGGACTATCTACAAATATCTCCAACGTTGTTGTACACAACAGAGACGCTGTGCTGTTACTGTTCCCGGTGAAATTTTTGCCAAATGTTAATTTCTTACCAGTGTTTAGGAAAAATATATTTTTTTAAATGCACCACTCAGCAAAATGTTATGTTTATCTCAAACTACTGTACACCATGCCCAAATGTTTATGTCCAAAGTATTACTCATTACAACTATTATTCCTTTTACATATTCCTTTTTTGCTCGTTTTCACAAAGAGTACCAATTGTTCTGGAATTGAACATGTGTAAAGTGGTGAAGAAACAGCTGTAAGTATTTTTTGATGTTGGTACAAGGCATCAGGTCACAAGAGTTAAATTAAGCTGAGTATACCTTTAAAAATAAAAACCCATAAAAACCCAATAAAAACAAAAAAAACATTCACAGTACATTTATGAACCATTTACGTACACCACTAAAACTGTCTTGGTATACCTTATGAGGGTATCAATCTGAATGAAGCATCACTAACAGCTGTGGAAGTCATGGGTTCAACATCTGTGCATGAAAAGGGACACAAATACCTTAACACTAATACGGCTATACACACTTAGAAAAACCCAAATTCCATACGTATTATATCTGTATGACTAACATCCTGCCCCATACGGCCACAACAGGAAGAGCGGGAAAGGGCAAAGGAAAGAAGGACTGCTGGTCTCTGTGACTGTGGGGACACCAAGTTAATTTAAAACAAAGCCACTAAACTTTTCCCTGCCATTTTTGCTACACAACCTTATTAACATCTCTGCAGTTCAGTTAAGCCTGCTTCCAAATACAAGTCTACTCTTAAAAGGTACAAACTGAGCATGATGTGAGCAAAGTAATTAGTTAAACATCTCCCACTGAGGGGAAACAGCATAACACAACGAATCAATGACTTAGAAATATTCAGTAAATGCTCGTTTCTGACTCATAGCTTACATTTGTGATGGCACGTACAAGTACTGCATTACAATATACAAGTGAAATTGTTACACCAAATCAGGACATGAATTTTCCATTCAAGGGGCTTCCCATGAACGTGCCTAGGTTAAACCCTGTATTTCATTGCAAACGCCCCCTCATGACTGGTGTTCCACCATTTCCTCCTCAAATCATCTTCACTGATGTTCTGTTGTTTCCTTTTTACTTTTGATCAAATCAGTGAAAAGGAGGCTTGTAAGGGTTTTTTTTTCCTCCCTCTCCTCCTAATATGATCATGAAATAAGTCAATTTTCCACGGCTTAGGCAGAATTACTATTTTAGTATTGAGAAGGCTTCTGGTAATCAAATTGCAGAAGACAAGTTGAAAGTGTCTTCAGGCAAACTGTGAACAGAGAGCTTATACTTGAACCTTTGTGTGTGTGGGGGGGAGGGGGCATTTCATAATTTGCTTCTGTTTCAGCAGGCTAAAAAAGTTTAAATAAATAAAAAACAAACAAACCAATACTTGATAAGTTATTCAAGCATACTCCTGTCACAACATCAGCACATGCTGCTGCGTATTCAGTGACGCACCAAAACGTCCAACTTTCTCTTTGCATCATCACCAGTAATTATCATTAGTTCAATTCTACTTGGAATGAGTCTTTAAAGAACCACAATTGTTATGTGTTTTCTGTTTTTGGCCTTTCATTTGCTTGAAAATAGATCATAAGTAAACCACAGTTTGCTGCTTGCCGATCACTAAAATAAGGCAGAAAACAAAAAATAACCCTAAGCAACATGAGTTTGCCAAGCAAGCTTTGTGATGTAAGCTTTTCTTTTTTTGCCTCTCAGTCAGTGGTTGTTGAGAAACGGCGTGTGGTTTTAAACGTTCTGAAGCTTGATTAAGTGCTTCATCTGCTTTCAGAGGAGGTGTTTGACACAAATTTACCTGTAGCATGACCATATTGTCTCCTTCAACAGTCACAAAGATATCCGAGTCACATGTCAGAGAGGGGGTCCTGTTCTCCATCATGAAGCCCTGATGCAATGAATTGGCAAAAAAAAAAAAAAAAAAAATGAGAATGTGATATTGTGTATGTGATGTTCTTCACGTTTAAACACACACACACACACACACACACACAGAGATTATTGCACTGCAGTTCTGTTACCTTTTTATTTCACATCTTGTGTGGTGAGAGCTCAGAAAACTTAAATGTCAAATGGGTATGAGTTAAGAAGATGCACTTTTCAGTGTGGTTCACTGTTCAATTCACTACGGGGGTGCAGTTTTGTGGTTTTCCCCTGCTTTTCACACTGCATGGTGCAAATAAGTGCAAAGCCGTAAAGACGTGTGTTTTCAGATGTAACTGTGATATACATTAACGTTCAATTATATAGGCTATGAAATCTGAAAAAAAAGGAGCAACGTTATCTTGGTTCATCAATGCAACAATATGCGAGAGCTGCCCCCTAGTGGCTCATCTAAGTGAAGGCTCTCCGCTGGGATTCGAGATCTTGAGATCTTCTGGATTCATCAGATTCATGGCTGCCTGTAAGTGTAAGTGTGTGCAATGCTGCAATCTGGTTAGATTAATTCGTGGGCTTCCTCTCATTTCAATAATATACAGAACTTCCAGCTAGTTAGGGTTTCCTTTGGCACAAGTATTGCTGGACAATTCAGTTTGTCTGTTGGTTTAAAAAAAAAATGGTGTGAGTGCTTTACCAGAGAAGGCCACTGTTGAAAATTATAGGAGAGCCTTCGCCTTAACAAGAAGTGCTACAGTAAAATGTAGCCAATGAATTTTTAATGACTGCAGACACTTTGAGACTGTATTGTGTGTACATGGGCACTGATGCACTCACCATGCCCCCGGTACACTCGCGGCATTCCTGTAGGCAGGCCACGTTGGCCCATGTGCTGTAGGCTTTGAGGCCAGCCACCAGCGCCTGCAGGGGACAGTTACTCTGAAGATCCTGCCCCTGGCATAGAGCTTCATCCAGCAGCCCTGCAGTGTGTCTACACACACACACACACACACACACACACACACACACACACACGCACACAACATATAATAATGCCTTATACAATATTATTGTTGTTACTGAAATTGTTGTTTTTAATAACTCTACTACTACCTACTACAATTCAGATACAATATAGATATAAAAATAAACCCTAATCCAGATAAAAACATCTTTGTATAATGATAGTAAGGGGTCAGTGATAAAAGTGGCAGTTCAAGTATACTGAGAATCTTAAGTACTGTCCAGGAGTACAGTTCCAGCGGTCAAAAGTTTAAGATGTTAAGTGAGTGTGTGAGTCAACCGGAAATGCTCTGAACTCCACCTTCCTGAACATCATCACAGCTCAAAGCATACCTGTAAATAACAGATTAAAAAACAAAAAAAAATTACTAGTTAGTAAAATTGCTGAGAATCAAATGCCAAAGAAAATTTGTTGAACTGTTCAAAATATTATCAATAACGAAACTCTTCTCTCTCTCTCTCTCTCTCTCTCTCTCTCTCTCTCTCTCTCTCTCTGTCTAAAGCTGCAATGACATGCTTCTGAACTCTTTCTGTGTTCTGTGTGCGTCTATATTCTGTGGTATTTCTCAGAAGGTGTACTGACGTGTGTGCAGCCTCTAAAAGCTCAGCCAGCAGAAACCCTTAGTCTTTAGACCAACCAACAGGTGCTACATTTTTTCAGTAAAGGATATAAGATGTCTTTTCCAAAGGGCTGATGATATAACATTGATATAAAAATAAAAAAAATGACAAGAAAACAGTTATACTGTTATACTATGATGCTATATACAAGAGAAAAAACACAGAATTTGTATTTTTACATTGTTAGCCTTCTATTACTGTGGGGTAATAATAAGACATTTAAGGTTTAAAATATTTCTGTAGCTTCCCTAAAATAAATAACTGAATATATTAATCTAGTTAAGAAGACTGGCACACCAACCTTGTGGTGAAGGTGAGAGCAAGGGCAGTAGCCAAGTGGGGCATCAACCTCAGATGGTGAGTCTGGTATGCAATGATTTTAACCTTTTGGTCTTTTGGCCCACACTGTCTGCGACTGAGAGAGAGGGGGAGAGAAAGAGAGAGAGGGAGAGAGAGAGAGAGAGAGAGAGGGAGATTATAATAAAATATTAACATGTTGACAATTGCAGTATACTGTAGAGTGTATATATAGTGGTGCTTGAAAGTTAGAATTTTCAATGTATCTGAACAAATATGACCTAAAACATCATCATATTTTCCTAAAAGGAAACAAAGAGAACCCAATTAAACAAATGAGACAAAAATATTATTATACTTCATCATTTATTTATTGAGGAAAATTATCCAGTATTACATATCTCTGAGTGGCAAAAGTATGTGATCCTGTAGGATTAATTTGAAGGTGAAATTAGAGTCAGGTGATTTCAATCAATGGGATGATAATCAGGTGTGAGTGAGGACCCTGTTGTATTTAAAGAACAGGAATCTATCAAAATCTGATCTTCACAACACGTTTGTGTAAGTGTATCATGGCATGAACATGATTTCTGAGGATCTCAGAAAGAACTGTTGAAGCTTATCAGGCTGGAAAATGTTACAAAACCATCTCTAAAGAGTTTGGACTCCACCAATCCACAGTCATACAGATTGTGTACAAATGGAGGAAATTCAAGACCATAATTACCCTCCCCAGGAGTGGTCAACTAACAGAGATCACACCAAAAGCAAGACGTGTAATAGTCGACGAGGTCACAAACAAACCCATGGTAACTTCTAAGCAACTAAAGGCCTCTCACACATCAGCTAATGTTGATGTTCATGAGTCCACCATCTGGAGAACACTGAACAACAATGGTGTGCATGGCAGAGTTGCAAGGAGAAAACTACTGCTGTCCAAAAAGAACATTGCTGCCTGTATGCAGTTTTCTAAAACTCACATGGACAAGCCAGAAGTTGGAAAAATGTTTTGTGTACGGATGAGACCAAACAGAACTTTTTGGTTTAAATGAGAAGAGTTATGTTTGGAGAAAGGAAAACACTGCATTCCAGCATATTCAATTCAATTCAATTTTATTTGTATAGCGCTTTTTACAATAGACATTGTCTCAAAGCAGCTTTACAGAAATA
>JANDJT010000169.1:28153091-28165019 GCA_024331685.1 Stegophilus panzeri | reverse complement strand
GAATATGACCTTCATTATGAGCCAATTCAGGTCCCCACACCACCAGCAGTAACTACTGAGAGACATGTTAAGCAAGAAAGACATCCTGAACATGAGCCTGAACCAGTAGAACAGAGAGTTGAACTAGCAGTCCCTGTTGCCATGCCAACTCAGCCTCTCATTGGAGATCAGTCGGAAGAGCTCATCACACCTGAAAACGTGCCAGATGAGGAGATGAACGTACCTGCTGAAAATCTGCCTGATTCACCAGATGCCTCTCCTGCATCAAGTGCTGCTGACCCTGAGGAGCCGACCTACCAGCTACTACAGAGAGAAAGACACCTGCCAAGGCGCATCACCTACGATCAGCTGGGTACTCCGTCCTGCTATAGTATCCAGCCACAGCCACAGTTGTTGCCTTTCTACCCTGCACCAGGACTGGTCCCATGGTTGTCACCCTGCAGCCATACTAACTTCAGCCACCCTGTATGTATGGACTCCAGCAAACGTGAGTTTACAGAAGTGACGTACTGAAATAGAACCATGAACTACTAATGGACTGTTTTCATAGACTGTTTTCACAGGCTGTTGGAATGAACTTTGAATTTGCAGACTGCACAGATCATTGAAACCGATGGACTGTTAATCAAGAGTATGAGCAAAGACTCTTTATGGACTGTTTATATAGTAGCCAGTCAACAGATATGGACTGTGAATATGGACTGTTGACATCTTTGAACTGTGATCTTTGACCTAAGTACCACCTTACAGAAGAGGATTTCCAGTGTCAAGTTCTTGAGAGACTGTTTAAAGGACAATTGTTTGATTGATTTAATGTCGAGATGACATTTATTTTGTAGGGGAGAGTGTGACAAGTTGAAATGTGATATGCTCTATGCTGTAAGAAGGTATAGCAGATTTAAATTCATGATCAGTAATGATTAAAAAAGGGTTAAGTTAAATAGTCAAATGTTTAAAAAAGAGTTAAGTGTTTATTTTTCACTGTTTTTCCATTTTCATGTGTTAATACGTTGATAATTCAAGTAAGTATAATGCTGATCTATTAGGATAGTCTGAATCCTGCACTCTGGGATCAATTGCTTTGGTCTCCACCCACATACCTGGAGGAAGTGCGGTATTCTTGCATTCGAGTAAAGCTCTCGTGGAAGTAACACCAACCGTCATGCTTGTGACTTATTTCTCCTCTATATAGATAGGGGGACAACACATGCACTGAATGTGCATAAGCTGCCATCTGGATTGTCTGAGGATGGTCAGGATGCTCACAGCTCACAATAAACAGTTCTGAAATTTGTAAAATCAGGGAAATATCACAATCATTATCATAACATGCTATTTCTTTGTGTGTACAATAATTCTAAATATAATATAATATTCTGTGTACAGGGCATACAGTGGCTTAGTGGTTAGCACGTTCACCTCACACCTCTAGGGTCGGGGGTTCGATTCCCACCGTGGTGGAATTTGCATGTTCTCCATGTGCTGCGAGGGTTTCCTCTGGGTACTCCGGTTTCCTATCCCAGTCCAAAGACGTGGATGGTAGGCTGATTGGCATGTCTAAAGTGTGTGTGTGTGTGTGTGTGTGTGTGTGTGATTGTGCCCTGCGATGAATTGGCACCCTGTCCAGGGTATACCCCGCCTTGTGCCTGATGCTCCCTGGGATAGGCTCTAGGTTCCCCATGACCCTGAAAAGGATAAGTGGTATAGAGGATGGATGGATGGATTCTATGTACACTAGATGGTCAAAAGTTTATAAACACCAGACCAATAACACCCATATGTTCTTGTTAAACATCCCATTCCAGATTTAGTTCCCCTTTGTTGTTATAACAGCCTCCATTCTTCTGGGAAGGCTTTCCAATAGATTTTGGAATGTGGCTGTGGGGATTTGTGCCCATTCAGCCACAAGACTTTACTGAGGTCAGGCATTGATGTTGAGTGAGGAGGCCTGGGGTGCAGTCAGTGTTCCAATTCATCCCAATCGTGTTCAGTGTGGTTGAGGTCTCTGTGCAGGCCACTCGAGTTCTTCCACTCCAAACTTGGCAAATCATATCTTCATGAACCTCACAGGGACATTGTTATGCTGGAACATACAACTTTGTGGTACCAGTCTGGTGAAGGTGCACATATGGCTGTGATTGTCTGATGTCCACAGACCTTTAGCCATATAGTGTATTCTATATATTCCATAGGCAAACTCTGATAAACAGTAAGAGTTGGTTACTAAACATGATAAAGGAGATGAATAAATTCACTTGTCTAGCAGGTTTTCCCGTGGTATCCTGATATGATCAAATATCAAGATACTATTGTTAACTCCATGTAGGCCTTAACAAGGACACACACACAAAAAAAACAAGAAAACCTTTTCTAGCATTCTCAAAAAATTAGTGTTTCTTTTTAAGATTATCTCAATTTGTCCCACCTTCTTTATGTTACATATCAATTGCGGTCACTCCTAGATGCATGACCCCATTCTGATCTCGTATTGGCACACTGAAACAGTGAGAACCTGAGAGAAAATAAGAACAAATGCACTTTAAATATGTTTCATGGATGGAAATGTGAGCATAATAAAATGCAGTGTTCCTTTGCACTGGAAAGTCCATTGGGTTTAATGTTCAATTCTTCAAATAAGGAAAAAGAGAAATATGGCCTATAATACTGGGGACTTAATAATACTACAGGTAAGAGCAGTCAAAGGTCACAGCAGGCAATGAACATGTAAAATGATAAGGTAAGAGCATTAAGCGCATTACTATCCTGCTGCAGGTGATTCAAGTTTATTCACTGCATATATTATCTTAACCTGTAACCCAGAGAACATCATCAGAATGTTCAGTAATGTATTTGATAAGGATCTTAGGCTGTGGTTTTACAAAAAAAAAAATTCTGAAATGAAAAGAGCAAAAATGTATATATGTACAGGCAATATGTGTTATTTGGCACTCAAACAAATAGTTTTAGCACAATTTTCTGCTCAATGTGAGACTCTCATATATATCAAGAACAATCAAAACCAGAATATTTTCACAGACAACAATTTGCTTGCATTTAAATTATTTGGAGATGCATAATACATTTTTCCATGTTTAAACATTTGAGAATGATTTTCGTTAGAGTAAAGGTAAATATTCACAGCAGTTATTTAAGTGGAAAATTTGAATGGTTATGTGCCCGTTCTCTTAAATGGGTGCTAATGATCCCTCAGTTGGAAATAAATCCGGTTCATGTCAATGATGCCACAACGTCAACTGATAGAACATTCAGAATGCTTGACAGATTGAACCTTCTAGGAAGAAAACCATGACATTATCCATTGATCATGAGCTGTGCAAAAACAGCAGCATGGTTTCCTTTCATTGCATTTCCAATGTATACAGTATCTTCTGTGCATTTTCACAAGGTGTGTGGATAACAAACTACTGTTAACTCATTGAGACAAATGAGAAAGTCAATATACTTAATTATGTACAGCACTGTAATAGTAACCCTGCTGTTCTATGCATTAACGCTGTAACACAGAGACCCAAAGATAGTACATCTCTCCTGTGAATAATGAAGATTGACTGGGATCCAGCTAGTATAACTGCATTTGCATAATGATAATGAGTGAGTTCTAACATTATTGTTTTTTAAAAATCTTTTAATATCAACACTATTACTTAAGCTGTCTCGCATATTTTCATCTTTCTTTCTAAGAAGAAAATCAATTTTCCGCATTAGTCCAACAACAAATAAAAGTGTAAAGGTCAGCTGACACAAGATTTGCTTTGCCCCAGATTAACAGCATAATCGAGGGAGCAGTTCATCAACTCTTGAGGGAATTTACCTGTGTTGAAGGGTCATAGCGAGCCTCAGTGAGTCTGCCCCGCACATTACTCCCATGACCTCTTTCTGTCATAGCAAACATCGCAGTGAATGCCAACTCCTTCAAGTTAAGAAAAGTAGAGATGGCCTTTAACATAACATACAGTGGTGCTTGAAAGTTTGTGAACCCTTTAGAATGTTCTTTTTTTTTTTACAAAACTGCATAAATATGACCTAAAACATCATCAGATTTTAACACAAGTCCTAAAAATAGACAAAGAGAACCCAATTAAACAAATGAGACAAAAATATTGTACTTGGTCATTTATTTATTGAGGAAAATGATCCAATATTGCATATCTGTGAGTGGCAAAAGTATGTGAACCTTTGCTTTCAGTATCTGGTGTGACCCCCTTGTGCAGCAATAACTGCAACTCAGCTTTTTAGGGAACTGTTGATCAGTCCTGCACATCGGCTTGGAGGAATTTTAGCCCATTCCTCAGTACGGAACAGCTTCATCTCTTGGATGTTGGTGGGTTTCCTCACATCAACTGCTTGCTTCGGGTTCTTCCACAACATTTCTATTGGATTAAGATCAGAACACTGACATGGAGATTCCAAAACATTAATTTTATTTTCCTTTAACCATTCTTTGATAAAACAAATTGTGTGCTTAGGGTCGTTGTCTTGCTGCATGACCCAATTATGAAATTTGAAATTCAGATCACAGACACATGTCTCGATATTTTCCTTTTGAATTCGCTGGTATAATTCACAATTCATTGTTTTGTCAATGATGGCAAGACATCCTGGCCCAAAACATGCCCAAATCATGATACTATCACCACCATGTTTCACAGATGGGATAAGGTTCTTATGCTGGAATGCAGTGTTTTCCTTTCTCCAAACATAACACTTCTCATTTAAAATGAAAAGTTGTATTTTGGTCTCATCCATCTACAAAACATTTTTTTGGCTTGTCCATGTGATCTTTCGTAAACTGCAGATGGGCAGCCATGTTCTTTTAAGAGAGTGGCTTTCTTCTTGCAACCCTGCCATGCACACAATTGTTGTTCAGTGTTTTCCTGATGGTGGACTCATGAACCTTTACATTAGCCAATGTGAGAGAGGCCTTTAGATGCTTATAATTACCCTGGGTTCCTTTTGACCTCGTGTACTATTAAACATCTTGCTTTTGGAGTGATCTTTGTTAGTTGACCACTCCTGGGGAGGGTAACAGTAGTATTGAATTTTCTCCATTTGTACACAATTTGTCTGACTGTGGATTGGTGGAGTCCAAACTCTATAGAGATAATTTTGTAACCTTTTTCAGCCTCAGGGAAGGGTTTATGAGGTCCTCAGAAATTTCCTTTCTTCATGCCATGATACACTTCCACAAACATGTGTTGTGAAGATCAGGTTTTGATAGATCCCTGTTCTTTAAATACAACAGGGTCCTCACTCACACCTGATTGTCATTCCATTGATTGAAACACCTAACTCTAATTTCAAATTAACTGCTAATCCTAGAGGTTTACATACTTTTGCCACTCACAGATATGTAATATTGGATCATTTTCCTCAATAAATAAATGGCCAATTATAATATTTTTCCTCATTTGCTTAATTGGGTTCTCTTTGTCTACTTCTGATCATTTTAGGTCATATTTATGCAGAAAGAGGAAAGTCTAACACAACCTGTATACCACTGTATGCTAAGATACATAAACATTCATTAGAAAGGCATAGAAATGTTATAAATGATAAGACAAGAGTATGATCCCCAGGAGACATAATCACCCAGGCTTTCTGTGCTGGTGACTTGCAGAGACCAGATGCAAATAACGTTAACTCAGAAATAATTACATTTCCCAGAAGACATTTCATATGAGCTGCTGGCCTATGACTCTGTAGAGACATCAACAATATCAGCTATGAACACTTTTATGTCAATTGTCAGCTTGAATTTCCAAATCTACCAAATGTAACACTGTAACATTAAAAAAAAAAAAAAAGAAATAGTATGTCATTCCTTATTGTAGTGATTTCACCCTTTATTCCAAGGCCCCTAGTGCTTAGATGCAGCACTAACTTTAAAAAGTAAAAATGTAAAACAATTCAACACAAATTTGGTTAAAACAATGGGTAAAAACTGGCTAAAACAGTGGTGGATTGTTGCAAAAAAATATACATTTTTAATTATTTACTGAGTAAATTTTAAGGTATAATTTGAACAATAGATTGGCCAATCAGTGATGCTTCTGTTAAAGCCTCTAAAGCAGAAATGTTGCCCATTTGTTTGGAAAGTAAAATTGGTAAACCGTAAACAGATTTTTTTTTCCAATTAATATTTCAAAGAAAACTAAATGTCAAGTGGCATGTATTTAGTGTTTATTTACTCAGCACTTAGGAAAATATTAACATTTTGGTAATATTTGGGTTTGTTGGTCACAAAGCAAATTGATTAGAGTATTTGTTTCAGTCCCTGTGTGTGGACACATTAACTATGTTTATGTTATTACCATTAGCTACTATTTCACTACATCCCTGTAATCGATTGAACAAGTGTTTCACTTGGCTACACTGAATTACGGTTAGCCATTTGTAACAGGAAATAATTAATTAGTTATTTACTGTGGCTATGCAACTTGATAGGGAATGATATGGCTAATATGTTAAATACACAAAAGCCTTAGAACCCCTGTGCTGTGCTATAAAAAGATATGTCATACTTCTACATTGAGCTGGCAATGCCCCTACTTTAAACATTTTCCTGTGTGCTAGGTAACACTAAATAATTATTTTGTGTTACCAGTTGTCTTATTGTTTTGAAAACCAAATAACATTTTTGAAACATTGGAATGCACAGATGTGTTAGAGGTTGCAGAAGGATTTGGGTTCCCACCTATCAGTATGCAATAGATTACTACCTGAACATCCTTTTGACTGCCAAATGCCACTAGCATTCAAGTAATGGGATATTATGGAAGACATAACTCGACCGCCTTGTACCACTGTTCAAGTTACCCCATATCTACCATTGGTAGTGCAGGATGTGGTTGATCAAATAGGGCACTAGTATATTTCTAGTACTAGAAATGCTTTGGACACAGCATGAACTCATTTTATATTCTTGGGTTTTCCCTAGAAAACCCAAGAGAGTGCTGGTGAGAGTGATGGCCGCATAACTGAAGCCCCACAGGAATCGGTTATAAAAGTTACATAAGCTATGCTTATGACACACAGCTGTAGGTTTCAGTAAAACTAAATCACAGACATCAGCTTAATAAAGTTGAAAAATATGTAAAGGGCATTGAACACCGGATGCTGAGTAGCTCCCTCCTGCTTAATTCTCACAAAACGGGAGTACTTCATTTAGGGCTGCAGGCAACTTGAAATAAACTCAATGATTATGTAGTACCTTTGGCTGGACCTTGGTGTGATTACTGACTCCAATCTCATGTTTGAAGCTCATTGAGATAATGTTGCTAGGATATTATCTCAGATTCATCTCAGTAACATTGTTACATTGCTGTCTGGACGTTCCATTAGGTGCATAAAGAATCTCCAGTTAGTCTAGAATGCAGCAGCCAGAGTCCTTAATAGAAGCATTAGAAACACTGGCTATTGCATTGGCTCCCAGTAAAATTTCACACAGATTATAAAATACTATTAATGAGCTTTAAAGTACTGAATGGTCTCACCACCCCAGTATCAAAAACATTTTTTTAATATGTTATGATCCAGCACACATGATTCAATCAAATGGTGAAGGTTCTTTATCAGTAACTAGAATAATGAATACCAAAGCAGGGGGTATATTGGGGATGAGTTTGTTTTCCTCCACACATCCAGCTGTATTTCAAAGCCTTCCAATTAATGTTTTAGATGCAGACACAGTCTCAGTCTTTAAGTCTAGGTTAAAAACCTATTTGTTTAGTCAAGCATTATGTTAATTAGCTTTTCTCTTAGATAAAGGTGTAGACATGGGAGTCATCGGCATAGAGTTTTAGAAAACTATAATGCTTTGATGCTGCTTAGTACTTAGCACTTAGTACTCTTTGCCTTTAATGTTCTACAACAGTATACTGTAATGACTTATAATACTACTATTTGGTGTCACCCAGAAGAGGATGGGTTCCCACTTGAGTCTGGCTCCTCCTAAGGTTTCTTCCTCATGTCACCTCAGGAAGTTTTGCATTAGGGTTCCAAATAAACAACCATATATCTGTAAAGCTGCTGTGAGACAATCTTTATTGTAAAATGAATAAATAGATGCAATTAATAAAAAAAACAACTTTCCCCATCTTTAGGGACACACTGGATGATCGATATGTCTCTGACTGACTGCTCCAATTGCAGAAATATTTGCTGTAGTACCATCCGAGTCCAATCCTCTTCCAGTGAACAGTGACATAATCTGGGATATCTCATCAATATCTCTATATTAGATATTGAATATAGTTGGGGAGCACTAGCAAAAATGAGAGAGCATTGATTAAGTCTTTACATTTTCAGAAGATCCATTGAATGTCTCTGGCAGGTGTATGCATGCTTTCTTTTGGGTTATCTCCAAGGGCTGTGTGGCTATAAGGGCAGTGCCATGACAAACTCAAAGTGGTAGACCATGCAAATTCACAGAGTGGGGTCGCTGAGTGCCGAAGCACATAAAATTGCTTATCCTCTGTTGCATCATTCACTACAGAGCTCCAAACTGCCATTGGAAACAACTTCAGCACAAGAACTGTGGTTTGGGAGATTCATGAAATGGGCTTCCATGGCTAGCCTAACATCACTATGCACGATGCCAAGCGTCGGACGGAGTGGAGTAAAGCACATCATCACTGGACTCTGGAGCAGTGGAAACGTGTTCTCTGAGTGATTAATCATGCTTAATTATTTGGCACTCTGATGGACAAACCTGGGCTTGGAGGGCTTGGAGAACGCTAGTTTGCGGTAGGAGGGATAATGGTCTGGGGCTGTTTTTCAAGGGTTGGGCCCCTTAATCCCAGTGAAGGGTGAAGTTAATAGTACAGCATACAAAAACATTTTAGACAACTGTAGGCATCCTACTACAACTTGGAGAAGGCCTCCATTAAAAAAAAACAATAACAGGTGTGCAGTTTGACATCCAGGTCCTCAGCCCAAAGCAGTACTTCACAATGCCGTTTTCCTGTCCATTAAATTAATATACTAATGAAATGAAGGATCCAGTTTGGGGCATTGATCTTCACATTTTCAATTGTTGACACTAATCAAACTATGTTACCTACATTTTTATATTTACATTTATGGCATTTGGCAGACACTCGTATCTAGAGCAACATACAGTTATCTCATTCATACATCAGAGCAGTTGAGAGTTAAGGGCCTTGCTCAAGGGCCCAACAGTGGAAGCTTGGCAGTGCTGGGGTTTGAACTCATGACCTTCTGTGCAGTAGACCAATGTCTTAACCACTGAGCACATGTGCTTTTTGAACAGCCCATTCCAGATTTAGTCCCTCATTGCTGTTATAATAACCTCCACTCTTCTGGGAATTGTGGCCCATTCAACAAGAGCATTAGTGAGATCAGGCACTGATGTTGGATCAGGAAGCTTAGGGTGGAGTCTGCGTTCCAGTTCATTCCAAAGGTGTATAGTGGGGTTGAGGTCAGGGCTCTATGCAGGTCACTTGAGTTCTTCCACTCTAAATTTGGCAAACAATGTCTTTATAAACCTCCCTTTGTGCACAGGAGCATTATCATGCTGGAACAAGTCTGGCCCCCTTAGTTCTAGGGAAGGGAAATTGTAATGCTACAGCACACAAATACATTCTATACAATTGTAGGCTTCCAACTTTGTGGCAACAGTTTGGGGAAGGCCCATATATAGGTGTCATGGTCAGGTGTCCATCACACCCAGGTATTAGTAGTATATTTACAGAAAAGTAATAGCCAAATAGCAAATTTGCTCAACTTTAAATGTTATCTGACAAAATGTGAGTTTGACTGTACAGATATGCCAAAGATGATGAATAAAGAAACTCGACTTTTTGTACAATCAGATTTGACTGTATGCAGATTTGATGAAGAAGGGCCACTCTTTCTTTGTATAATTACACACTGCTATTTTTGTAACATGTATTTAAGCAAAATTGAGTGTACTACAATGCACCAAAAACCTTCTAGTCTCACATTTGTCCTGTAGGTCATACATGGTCTATAAATATCAGACACAAAAAAGCAACCTTCTGTTTGTCGCTAGAACTCCCTGTCAATGATTGTTACTAAAGTAACAATAACATAATAGAACAGCACATACAGTGCCCTCCAGTAATATTGGCACCCTTGGTAAATATGAGCAAAAAGGCTGTGAAAAATTGTCTTTATTGTTTAACCAATAGATCTTTTGTTAAAATAATTCACAAAAATACTCTGCTTTCATGGATATCAAACAATTGCAAACAACACAGGTTTATCAAAAAGAATATCTTTGTTAAATATATGTGTGCCACAGTTATTGGCACCCTTTTAACAGCTCTGACTCTTCACCTATAATGCCTGATGAGGTTGGAGAATACATGGCAAGGGATTGGAGACCATTCCTCCATACAGAATCTCTCCAGATCCTTCAGATTTTGAGGTCAATGCTGGTGGACTCTCCTCTCCAGTTCACCCCACAGGTTTTCTATGGGTTTCAAGTCAGAGGACAGGGATCGTCACGGCAGGACTTTGATTTTGTGGTCAGCCATTTGTGTGTTCATTTTGATATATGTTTTGGATTGTTGTACTGCTGGAAGATCCACGGCCCATTTTAAGCATTAGAAGCAGTCAGGTTTTCATTTAATATCTGTTGATCTTTGATAGAGTCCATAATGCCATGTATCCTAACAAAATGTCCAGGTCGTCTGGCAGAAAAACAGCCCCAAAACATTAAAGAGCCACCACCATATTTAACCGTGGGCATGAGGTACTTTTCTATATGGCTACCTCTCTATGTGTGCTAAAACCACCTCTGGTGTTTATTGCCAAAAAGCTCTATTTTGGTTTCATCTGACCATAAAACCTGATCTCATATGAAGTTCCAGTAGTGTCTGGCAAACTGAAGATGTTGGAGTTTGTTTTCGGATGAGAGTAGAGACTTTTTTCTTGAAACCCTTCCAAACAACTTGTGGTGATGTAAGTGACTTCGGATTGTAGTTTTGGAGATTTTCTGACCCCAAAACGCAACTATTTTTAAAAATATTTTTTTCATGATTTTATAGAGATGCCAGTGATCCTGACACTTTCTGCACTCCGGACCTGCCTGATCCATCCAGATGCCCGACCTTGAAGTACCATGAAATAGTTTTGGACCTCAATTCCACGTGGACATTCTCGCTGTGGTTGCTGGAACTATGGTTCTACTATGGCCTGGGGACTGCAATTACCACATACAATTTTGCAATTTTGCAATTATGAACTGTCTTTTACTTTCACACTATCCATTGTTACCCAGATGAGGATGGGTTATCTTCTGAGTGTGGTTCCTCTCAAGGTTTCTTCCTCATATCATCTCAGGGAGTTTTTCCTTGCCACCATCGCCACCGGCTTGCTCATTAGGGATTAATTCGATCACGATCACGATCAACCAAGTTATGCTCACGCCAGAGTCTGTTGACATGACCACCCAAGATCTCCTCATGCCTGAAACCAACGTCATGACCAACCAGGTTCTGCTCACACCTGAAGCCAACGTCACGACCAATCAGGTTCTGCTCATGCCTGAAGCCGACGTCATGAACAACCAAGTTCTGCTCACGCCGGAGTCTGCTGACACGGACAACCAAGTTCTGCTCATGCCTGAGCCTGCTGACATGGACAACCAAGTTCTGCTCACGCCCGAGTCTGCTGACATGAATAACCAAGTTCTGCTTATGCCCGAGTCTGCTGACATGAATAACCAAGTTCTGCTCACGCCCAAGTCTGTTGACACAGCCAATCAAGTTCAACCTGCAGAGTCGATGGAGGACAACGCTCCACTTTCCTGCTCTGCTGAGAATGGTGCTCTGCCTTCTGGCCCTGCTGAGGATGGTGCTCGGCCTTCCTGCCCCATGGAGCACGCCACTCAGTCTCCCGGTTCAGCTGAAGACATTTTTC
>JANDJT010000169.1:28123530-28147356 GCA_024331685.1 Stegophilus panzeri | reverse complement strand
CCTGATCATGGCAGGCCTATAAATAGGCATGATTTTACACAAGCTTCAGATGCCGGTCGCGTGCAAGAGGCGCTCCCCATAGTGTTATGCTAAACGCAACGTCAAAGTTCCCTTTGAAAGGGAACAGCTTATCATTTGTAAATTAGATGTAAATAAATTGCTGAGCATGACCACACTTCTGTATATTTTATGTGTTCATTTTAAATAAAAAATAAATAAACAAATAAATAAATAAGGTCATCCCTCATTATTTTACTTTTCCACTTTTCTTTGGCCTTACATTTATGCCATTTAATTAAGAAAGCATTTTTTTGTATTAGCAGTGGTCTTCTAATACAAAACATATTATGGTTACCATAGAGTGCATTCAGAAAGTATTCAGATGCCTTCAAATTTTTCAGACCGTAGACTTTAGTTTCAGACCGTAGACCGTAGTTTTTTTGTGATTGCTGCAGACAAAAATTATGTGATATGATTTTGCTGTGTGATAAGTTCCACATCACTTAGGCATGCTCATGTCTGTTCTCTCTCTCTCTGATAGCCTGTGCATCTTCTTATCTGAGTACACAGAAGTTCCTGTCCCTGTTCTGACACAATAAGCTCTCTGTTCCTAGCTAAGTAAAACAATGATCTAACTGTCAGACCCCCACCCTCTTCCTCCTTTTCTGTATATATACTCTACCTATATCAGCATTAAACTAAGAAGCTTTCACCAAACTCTGTCTGTGTGACTGTCTGTGTGACTCGGTACTGACAAAGTAACTGCAGCATGGGTCCAAGAATTTAATTCTGAGGCCGGTATCAGCAAAATCTTAACAGTGTGTTTTTTTGAGCTTTTTTTTTTTTTTTTTTTTTTTTTGCAGAAAACTACTTGAATTGTTTGCTGCATGTGAATTGAAGAGGGCTTTGGCTGAATGCGCGTTGTGATGTCACATGACACATCTTGGCCTAAATATGCGGAAAATCTGAACTAATTTCTTTTTTAAAAATTGCAAGTTCCTCCAAATATTGCAGTTTGCTTGATTTTGTATTAATTTCTGTGATTGCAAAATCACGAAATCCTGGAGGGACTGAATTTTCATACATTATAGCATTGCTCTAGAGTGCATTACACTCACTTGACACTATTAGGAACACCTGCTAATTCATGCAATTATCCATTCAGCCAATCATGCTGCAGCAGTACAGTGCATAAAATCCTGCATCCTGTCAGTGCAAACCTTTGCAGGTCTTGTGGACTTTTTTGCATGTTTTCCTCAAGGATGTCACTGTAATTCGATATGTTAATTTTTCCTCAATCCTGACAAGCCTCCCAGTCCTTGCTGCTGAAAAACATCACCATAGACTGATGCTGCCACCCTCAAGCTTCACCATAAGGATGAAATTAGGTGGTGAGCATTGCCTGGTATCCTTTAATACTTTGTATTCAAGCAAGTCAAACCACAGAATATTGTTTCTTATGACTCAGCAGTTTTTTCAGTGTCTTTTGTTAAACTCCAAGCAAGCTGTCATTTAAATATTGTCTGGCCACACTACCATTATGCATTGATGAATTGTGTCATGCATTGGAGATGATCTCATCTCCACATAAGACCTCTAGAGTTCCGTCAGAGTGACCTTCACGTACTTTTCCACCTCCCCGATGAACCTCTTTCTCTCCTGCTTGCATAGTTCATTTGGTGAATCTCAGTTGGAAGAGGAAGAGTCTCAATAGTTTTTCCATTTAGGAATCATATAAGGCAATGGGTTTTAAGGCCCTTCAATGCTGCAAACATTTTGTTCCCTTTTCCCAAAATGTGCCTCTACTCAATCTTGTCCCAGGGATGTGTGAAAAACTCATTTGATTTTATTGACCTTATTGCTGCCAGATATTGGTAAGCAGATGCAAGGGCAGGGTTTTATTAAAGAAAACACAAACAAAATGAACAAAGTGGAAACAAGGATCATTCACAATCAAAAACAACAGTAGGAGCATACACATAAATAATACTCAGCAAAGCCGAGGTGAAACACAACAAAATCTTGACAAAGAAACCAGAACTAATTAATGAAATACAAGACAGGCGAGAGTAATCAGTGAGGCTTGAGCTTGGCTGGAGAGGCTGCCCCATCGGCTTCTGGCTCAATCTTGGCTGGGCAGGTCCTGATGCTAACTTCGAGGTGGGGGGATGGAGTCTATGGTGTGTGTTCTGATCAGTAGTGAACTGCACTATGCACAGTTTTGAATGGGGTCAAATGTGTTGTTTGATCTTTCTACTGAGGAAAAAGAAATGTGACTGATTAGGTATGTGTTTCATAATGGCTATGTCTCAGATCTGCATACACTGCATACAAGTGATGTTGGTATTACAAACTTTGCAGCACCTCATTCAGAGAACACAGTCACTGCCCAGTGTTGCAGCTGTTACTACTTATAGTGTCTGCAAACAAAACAGCAAAACAAAATACACAGTACTTGTGTCTTTCCAGCTTGATCAGGGCACTTTGTTGTTGAGCTTTCACTTGCAGGCTCATACATCCACTCACTGCACAGTCTGATAGACAGAGAGAGATCACACTTAAATGTGGGTTACACAGCAAAATCCCCAGTGTTGATTTAACACATAGAGTGTTGCAGTTACACTCTACAGTCTTTATAAAATGAGCACTCTTTGTTTTAATTCAACATGGTTTAGGTGTTTCACATAAGCATGTAGTCATCTGGCCCAAAATCCTCTTCCTGCAATAAACTTTAAATGTTGACTCTGATAGCCTTCTGCTCTTCCCAAGGACTCCACAAGAACACTGAAGGTGTGCTGTGGTATCTGGCACCAAGACATTAGCAGCAGATACTTTAAGTGCTGTAAGTTGCCAATTTTTGCAGTGTAGCAGGGCACAGTATACTGCTGAAAGAGGCCACTGCCATTAACATCCACAAGTTACATCCACATGAATGCCAGGTGATTCATCAGACCAGGCCACCTTCTTCCATTTCTTCATGGTCCATTACTGATGCTCACGTGCGCCCACGGCGGTGGACAGGGGTCAGCATGGTCACTCTGACCAGTTTGCGGCTACGCAGCCCCATATGCAGCAAGCTGTGATGCACTGTGTGTTCTGACACCTTTCTGTTATAGCCAGCATTAACTTTTTCAGCAATTTGTGCTACAGTAGCTCTTCTGTGGGATCGGACCAGACAGGCTAGCCTTCACTCCCCACACGTTGATAAGTATATATTACCAAAAATATTTTTACTATAATGCTGAATGTAGCTGTTAAAATAAATACCAACAGCAAATATTTTAAAGTTTAGTAGTTTGCATATACTTACAATAAAATGAATATGAGATATAGTCAATTTTTCATTATGATTTTGCCCCAAGTTTTGAACTGATTCTTATTACAGGATATACACACATTTCATGTTAACGTCTTAACATCCTTGGCATTCTACTGCATATTCTGAATGCAAACTTTTGCACTTGCCTGTATTGTATGCAAGCACTGTGTTGTTTAATCAGTAATTATTGGATAATGACACATTTTAAAGTAATGAATGAGAAACAATTTGAAACAAACTAACATTATATTTAATTTGCAGAAAGGATTCATACATGTGAAATGCATGTGAAAAAAACATTTCCCTCTAATCAAGAGGGAATCATTTTAGGATTATGCAAAACTATATTATGTTGTTTATCCTATGGACATATTACAGATAAATGCAGTTGTACATTCTCTCCATTCTATCACTATTACCACAGGAGGGTGCTGTAATGAAGTAACTCTGGTGAGGAGAGCCTAAACTAAAATAGCCCAAAAATGCTAGAGCCAGCCCTGTATCTGATCACGCATGCCATTTGTTACAGTGTGACTGGGACACACATGTGGCTACATTACAATTGTACTGGGCAGATGCACACCTAAGAGCTGTCTACTTACTTACCTGGCCAGTGCAAACACATAGCAGATGAGCTATACACAATCCTGTGACTGGGAATTGGCAAATTAACAAGGTGGGTCAGTTAACTTGGAATACTTAAGCAGAGTGTAAGTCAAACTGTTTGCAAACAGACGTAAAAATCATTGCCCAATATGGTTCACAGAGAGAGCAAAGATGGAGGCTTTCGGCCAGAATGCTGAAAGGATTTTTTTTTAACTGCTGTCACTGATGTTTTTCACTCTGCAGCACATGCTATGACAATCCATGCAACCAGGCCAATTGTTCTGCCTGCTGTTGATGTTATTGGTGGGCCCTCTGTGGCTGCTACCCAACAAACTGGTCTTCTTTTGGTTTACAAACCTTGAATTTATGGATCTGGCCCCTGGGAGCGACTCCAGCATAATGCTACATTTATAAAGGGTCAGACACATTCTTGTGAGTGCATGTTGATCAAATGCCTCTGGGAGTGCATAAACTAGTAAAATTGTCTCTGATCTTCATTTAAAAAAAAAATGTGGTTCTGAGTAGGATCTGGATTTGTTGCTAAGCAGTTTGTGCAACTTGTCAAGTGAACTGAATGTGAATGAAAGACATAGATATAAATTGGCTTTTGAGCTATACAAGTTTTGCTGGCCATTATTATGGCCAGATGAGTTAACAAATATCCACTGAAAAAAACTGCACAAATATATTTAATTTAGTTACCTGAACTATTTATCAAGAAAATCAAGTTAAGCACTTATTTCTCAACCAGGTAACCACTCACAGGTACAAGCGCTACAATTTCAACTCCTTTTAGGTTGAGTAGCTGCTGAGAACAAAATGTTTCATGACAAACCATAGAATAGGATCAGGAGGATATACAGTCAGTACAAACAGTACAGAGTAGCCTATCTGCAAAATACACATAAACCTTGCTTTATTGTAGTAACTTTATTTGTAGTCTCGATTATCCACACCAAGTCAGAAGACAATTGATAGGTACACCAGGACTATTGCACTAGATAATTGCCATTATTGTTCGATCAAAATGTTACAGACTACAAATTATAGTATGATAGGCTACACTTTCACATGCTACATTGTACAGATCAGAAATGACTCAAATAGTATTAATATGAGTTAATATGAGAAAATGTGAGCTGTTTTAATATTTCACAGGTGAAGGTCAATTATAAGTCAATTCCCCCCTTATTTAGACAATAGCTTTCATCTGGAACTTCTGGAACCTGTGAGGTTGAAAACTTATGCAAGCAGCATTTTTCCAGTTAATTAATTTTGACTTAAATTGACACAAGTTTGCAATTAAAATACTGACAGGAAGAATACATGTGTTTATCATTTGTTATTCAGACACATCTGATCAGTTCCAGGGGGGTTGAATCTTTTTGCAAGCTACTGCAAATGTTTGCATTTATTTAATAACATATGATATAGGTAAATGTTAGTGCTTATGAGGGCAACTGTCAATTTGTAAAGTGCAAACTACTTGTAACATTGCTAGCCAACCTTTAAACCAAAATACAGTATATAAGGCAACAAAATTAAACATTTAACTCGAGTCAGAATGGACGAATAACACAGCATATTAGAAATTAGCAATTGGTGTAGTACACATTCTGCATTTTTGGTATTTTAACTATGAAGCGGGTCTTATTACTCTGTAGGCTTCATAAACAAAGCATTGTAGGTTCACAACCAGCAAAAGTTAGTGTGCTAGATAAAACTATCTGCTCTTTGTAATGGAGAGAAGTTGTGTTTTTTTCATCTGGTATAACTGACAGTTATACTGAAGTATACAATAAGTACTGAGAACACAATAACAAAAGCAGACCATTTTGGATGCATTTCAAACTGTATGATACTCTACTAAACAGAATGTAAGTACACCAAAGGTGTCATTGCTACTTAGGCCTCCTATTTAGTCTTTAAAATAATTTGGGATCCATCCCTGAATTCTCTCTGCACGTGTACTTTTTACAACAATTCACAGATTTAGGCTCCCTGGGGCTTTAATCCCTCAGTCAAGCTGATCTGTAAATAGTTTAGTGTCAAAGGATGGAAATCATTGGACTTAAAGCTGTCAGATAACAGCAAGTGCCTACAGATCCACAATGCAATCAGCTCGACCCCTACCTGACTAAGTCCTGATAAATATCTTATCACATAAGATGACAACACACTTATTATTAGAAAAAAACTATTGGGAGACATAGCAATATACAAATGTAGACCTGGAAATTCAGGTACCACACTAATATTCCAGAAAATGCTTTGAATGGAAACACTTTATCAATTGTACAAGTAAATGCTTTCAACAGTCTGTTGTTCTGGACAATTTGTTCACTCTCTGTGTGTGTGTGTGTGTGTGTGTGTGTGTGTGTGTGTGTGTGTGTGTGTGTGTGTGTGTGTGTAACCATTTGGAACCAAACAGATGACTACACCATGAGGCTTGTAAAACCAATTTATGGCACGGAGACCCGGAGGGCAAAACACTGTTCCAAAATGGCAGCCAGGACTGGACACTCCATGGAACTGCAGCACAGGCCTGTCAATTTGCCATCTGTTTCAAGCCACAAATATTTTGATCACCTCTCAAAAGAAGAAAAACAATGGTATTTGTACAAGCTGCAAGTTTTGGGCACGTGCAATCCACATACATCAACCGCCACAGTATTTCAATAACTGAAAACAGCGAAGTCCCTGCCAGAGCTCCACTTTGGCGATGTTTACATATATCTTGTGGAGAATCCAACATCTTACAGTGCTGCCAAGATAAAAGCATACATAAGTACAGACAGTTATCTGTATTTTCGATCTGGATGGGTCAATAATGCTGCCGTTTGGTAAAAGTGAGTACTAATTAGCTAATGTTAGTTTCAGGTTCAGTCATCCACATTCTAGGACAGTAATATTTTGGTTAGGTTAACACAATATCTAATGACATAAATCCAATCAAAACTTTATTTTCAATGCCAGGTAAACTATTCCTACTGTTTAAACTGTTAGTGCATCCAACTGAGCAACAACTATCCACCATTTTGGCTAAACAAATCTGGTAAAAATAACTGGCAAGCAGTGGAAGAAAGCCGTGTTTAACCCTCCAGGTGGGCGGTCCTATAAGAATGTGATGTCACGTGAAAACTATTAATAAAAGCATTCAATGTGAATTTCTATGTAGGATATTTACAAGTGACCTCCTTATATGTTTTAGTTGCATCAGCTACATTGTCAGCTAAAAATCCTCATGTAGTTCATGGTTATATGGCATCTCTTTGCTTATCTGTGAAACACACCAGGCGTTGGAGTGAAAACAAATGGTGTCTTAGTCTAGGTCAACATGGCCTAAGCAGATGTGGACAGCCACTTGGCGCAAAACCCAAAGATGCCTTTTCTCCTACATTAATTTCTTACATTTAGCCCACATGAAATCAATTTAAATAATTTATATTGATACAATCGGGGGAATTACATCCCTGGAGATTTATTCCATCTAAATAGTACATTTCTCACAAGATTCTATCTGCGCTGAGTTTGTAGAGTACATTCATGTTAATGAACATGGTCTTTGACTGTATGAAGTTGGGCCCTAATCAGCTGCTTAGTTTGCATATGCTTATGCCCAGTTACAGTTATTTATAAATATAAAGGTGAAAAAGTAGTGAGAACCATATATTTATACCTAAGTGAAGTGTAGATAATGAGTCATAGTCTTACAACCCCAATTCCAAAAAAGTTGGGACAGTATGGAAAATGCTAATAAAAACAAAGAGGAGTGATTTGTAAATGTACTTTGACTTGTATTTAAACAAAAAACATATAAAGACAAGGTATTTGATGTTTTACCTAATCAACTGCATAGTTTTTTGAAGATAAACATTTATTTTGAAATTGATGCATGCAACACGTTTCCTAAAAAGTTGGGACAGGGGCAATTTAGGACTTATGGCAATGTGGCAAGTTGAAATAAGAAGGTGATGTGAAACAGGTGATCGTCTAATCATAGTATATAAGGAGCCTCCAAAAAAGGCCTAGTCTTTCAAGAGCAAGGATGGTTCGAGGCTCGACAATCTGCCAACAGATGCATCAGCGAATAATCCAACACTTTGAGAATAACATTCCCCAAAGACAAATTGGTAGGATTTTAGGCATTTCACATTCTACAGTGCACAATATAATTAAAAGATTCAAGGAATCCAGTCAAATCTCGGTGTGTGAAGGGCAAGGCCCAAAACCACTTCTGAATGTGCGTGATGTCCGATCCCTCAGACGTCACTGTCTTAAAAACCGTCATGAGTCTGTAATGGAGATCATGACATAGGCTCGGGAATACTTTGGTATACCTTTGTCAGTCAACACCATTCGCCGCTGCATCCACAGATGCAAGTTAAGGCTTTAGTATGCAAAGTAGAAGCCCTACATCAACACTGTCCAGAAGCGCCACCAACTTCTCTGGGCTCAGTCTCAACTGAGATGGACAGTAGCACAGTGGAATCATGTTTTGTGGCCTGAGGAGTCAACATTTCAAATAGTTTTTGGACAAAACAGCCGTTGTGTTCTCTGGGCCAAAGAGGAAAAGGACCATCCAAGCTGTTATCGGCGTCAGGTCCAAAAGCCGGCATCTGTCATGGTATGGGGGTGTGTCAGTGCCCATGGCATGGGTAACTTGCACATTTGTGGGGGCACCATTAATGCAGGAAGATATGTACACATTTGCTAATGTGTAACATATGCTGCCATCCAGAGCAGGACAACACCAATGTCACCTCATTTTATATAGGTTTTTGTCCACTCCAGCATACTGAAACATTTCAGTGACGTAGGGTCAGAGGCACATATCCTCAAAGTCGACACTGCAGACTGGAGGCTTATCCATTTTCAGACTCACACTGATGTGTGATCCATGTAGCACACGTGCATGAGAATGTCTCTGCACATCACAAATTCTTGATAGTTTTTTTTTATATTGATGAACCTGATTGCATGCTGAACTGAAATGATTGGATGATAAACAGAGCTCATTCAACTGATATACACCAATCAACCATAACATTAAAACCACCTGCTTAATATTGTGTAAGTCCAACATGTTCCACCAAATCAGCTCTGACCCATCAAGTCATGGACTCCACAAGACCTCTGAAGGTGTGCTGTGGTATATGGCACCAAGATGTTAGCAGCAGATCCTTTAAGTCCTGTAAATTACGAGATGGGGCTTCCATAAATGGTTTGTCCAGCACAGCCCACAGTTGCTTGATCAGATTGAGACCAGGGGAATTTGGAGGCCGAGTCAACACCTTGAACTCTTTGTCATGTTCAATTGTACACTGTATAATGAAATTCTTACCCTGCATTCCTTCAGATAAACTGTCAATACTGTACAGATTGTGTTAGAAAATGGTTGCAAATTATACTGTGGGGTGAGGTGTACAGGTGGAGTGCGATATATTTATTCATAAAACTGTTACTGTACACTAGAAAAAGCAAAAATATGCAATAACAGTCCAGTTTACATTACACTAAATGCACTGCTGTCTTCGTTAGCTTTGGCTTACTTGTTTGTAATGCCCACTAGATCATAAGTTGGTTACTCAGTTGTTGTTGTTTTTTTGTGTGTGTGTTTGTGTGTGTGTGTGTGTGTGTGTGTGTGTGTGTGTGTGTGTGTGTGTGGATGTTTTAGTCTTAAATATATGACTTATTTGAGTAATTTAAAGTCTATATATAAACACCACTTTAGCAGCTCTAGCAATATATTTCTGAACACCTTCTTGTGTATACATAACGGAGGTACCATGTTGATATATTTGTTTATAATGTGGTATATTTGGGTAAAAAAATAACGGTGAAAATATGAACCCATTTATGAAATAAAATTAACCCAGCGTTTTTGTATAAATGAAACCATCCTTTGGGTTGAAAAACAACCTATTTGCAGGGGTAAAAATGAACGATCCATCTTGATTGGTTAGTTTTGCCCAAAATGTGTTCTGTCCTGTATATACCCAGTGTCTTTTTTAGAGTGTTGATTCATTCCCAAAGTAATAGTGCCAATGGAAAGTCTTGTGGTTTAAAAAAAAAAAGGATTGAAGAACTTTAATGACTTTCATTTCATACTCATGTTTCCCCTGTGTTCTCTCTACGGGTCATTGAGTCAATTTGTTTCAATCTGTTCGACTCGACTCACCAGGGGGAGCGCAGTGCATTTCCTGTCCACACTCTACCCAAGTGCGCATCACGTCGCTTCTGAGGTCACTCTCTCTCTCTCTCTCTACCCACTTTTCAAATACTAATGTAACAGTACACCGCACCCGACGTCTTATAGGCCTGTTTTGTTTTTTTGGGTTTTTTTTTTCACTTTAATGATTCACTTTGTCTGTAGAGGAGATATGGGAATTAACTAATTTAACTGTCCAGTGCGCGCTCGCACCTTTGTGCGTTACCCAGACAAGAAAGGGAATTGATCGATAAAAACGGGAGACACGCATACACAATGAGGACATCAATGCTTTTCGTCTTAAGCTTAATGATGTGGCAGTGTGATTGTCTGCGTTTTGTGTGTCCGGAGATGTGCCGGTGCGCCCTCAAGACCATCAGCTGCAACAGCGCGACTGAAGCCACGGCGCAGAAACAGCGCGGCGCATTCAGCAGACTGTAAGTGAAAACTATGATGCGAATATTATGAAGACATATGCACTGATGTCTCCTCAGTGAGACAGAGCTATCTTCTCAGAGACATGAGCAATGGATCGGTTAAAAAATCGTTTCAGGATTAGGAAAAGTTGTAATTTATCCAGTTTGAACACAACACATCTAGATGTTGGAGATGATGTTACCTTAAATGTCTAGTGTTCTGTACAACATTGACCTATAAGTTGTGACAACTTATTAAACTGAGATAAAATACTTTGGAACAAAACTTTGTTGCATGCAACACTGAATTAATAAACCATACATATTGAACTGTAACTTAAAATAATAAAATATTTCATTACACAAATGCAGTCTGGTAATTATCCCTAACATACTTTAGTGTATTATATATGCCATAAATATGTCAGTGGCTCAACCTGACCCACTCAGGTTTGATCTTTTCCTTTACAGAACAAGTAGCTAATGTTGCTTCTTCTCAAACATCCCAGCTCATGTATAAGAGTACAAATTAAATTGCAATTATCTAAGCAATGATTCTATTATTTTCATTATAGATATGATACACTTATCTGATACTGTGACATTCTCACAGTAACTAAAGCTGACTCTCTGTAAATTTTGCTGATAGTGGTATGCTCTGCACGGCAACAGATATATCTTGAATATAGTCAAATTGATGTAGTGTTTTCTGTCATAAGATTACAGTAATGCAAATAGATGTCATGCAATGGAGGCTGAGACAGATGCAGTTGCAGGTAGTGCAGCTTTAATGAGAGTTCAAGCAAACAATCCAAAACACTAGGCAAGTTCAAAGTCAAAAGCAGGTTCTGGTCAGGCGATCAGAAAACTGGACTAGGCAAAAACACTAGTATTTTGCAAAACCAATGAGTCATTGTAGGGCCTTGATTGTCTGGGGCGTGGGCTAGTAGACGACAGCAGCCACCTTCGACTGGTCCATGGACACTCCCTCTGGGCTGATCACATAGCCCAGGAATCAAATGGTGTGTTGGTGAATTCACATTTCTCCCCCTTCATGTACAGCGGGTGCTGCAGGAGGCGCTGAAGGACCCGGTGGACATGTTTGAGTTGTTTATCTGACCATGATATTTGAGGGTTGTGAAGCTCCATCCACACGAGGCCCAGGATCACCGGATATTTGGGTGAAATGGTGGCCAACAGTGCGATGTGTTCATGGTGGAGCACAGTGACACAAAGGGGGAGGGCTGCATGCAGTGTGTGATTGTGCCTCCCTTGATGGGTCTCCTGTCGATAGCCTGGATTCTCAGTGGGTGTGGCAACAGTTGAGTGGGGATGTTGAGAAATGTCTCACGGTGTCCTCATTAATGAAGTTCCCCACTGCCTCTGAGTTGATCAGCACTGTTAATAGAGAAAGTACACCTGAGTGGTGTAACACAACAGGCATTGTAAAAGCCTGGTGAGATAGGGACTGGAACGGACTCACCATTTGCGGGCTTGTGGCTGGACTGGTCCTGAAGCAAATGGGGCAGTGCCCAGTGAGATGGTCTGGCTGGCCACAGTAGAAGCAACGGTGTTCTCTATGGCACCTCTTCCTCTCTGCCTCACTGAGCCACGAACACCTCAGCTGCATGGGGAGTGCTGACACGTGGAGAACCTTATTCAAAGCGGGGTGCCGACCGATTGTGGAGTACATGGTCGAGAAGGATGGCCAGGTCGATGAACGAGACGAGAGTAAGCTGCTCATCCAGGCATGCCAGCTCTGCAAGGAGAAACTGGCTTAGGCAAAACACAGAAATCGAGTAACAGAAACAAAGTTAAACCACAATATCAATGGCATTGAAAAAAACAGGCTTGGTAGCATCAGAAAACCTAGATAACCTGAGCGTATATTCACAACTGGTGTGTGTGAGAGAGTATCTTAAAAAGGGTGACTGTTAGTTTGTGTGTGTAATTGGAAACAGGTGTGCATAATCAAAAGTCCAGTGATTGAGAACGTGGTAGTGTGTTTGGCTGCATCCGAAATCGCGTTCTACCCTGCTACACAGTAGATGAAAAGCAGTATGCCAGAGTGGTAGTATGTCCGAAATTCTCAGTAGACGAGAAACAGTAGGTGAGAAATACCCGAATGGGTTAACCTGACATGACTTTTTTTTTCTTTATCTAATTTCAAGATTTGAATTTTCTTGTTCTGTTGGCAGAGAATTTTGCTTCTTTCTAGAAATAAATGTTTAAAATGAGCAAAAGTATCTGCCAATAGAACAAGACTGTTTTAAGCTTTAAATGAGTACAAATGTCTAGAAACAGGTTTAATAATCTTATATTTTTATCTTATAACAGGAAATTCTAGATAAATTATGTCATTTGTTTTGTAGTGTGTCAATATAACACATGTTCATACCATAGAATGATCAGTAATAATCAGTAGTAATAATAAATAAATAAATGTCTGATCTGACCTGATACTGATGCAGTGTGTCAGACCAGTATTCTTGTTTATGCAGTATTGGATTGGTGCATTCCTACTTCTAATATGGTTAGATTGCTACTTGTAATTCCTCCCCAAGGGAAAAACTTTGCATTCTTGGACATAAATAACTTGGGACATGATCCATACAAATGTTCGCTTCTACCATAGAATAATGAATAAAATGGTCGGTATACGAAAATATTATTACCTGATTTATGTTACCCAAGATTGGCCAAAATACTTTCCCATTCCTATACTGTCCAATTCCTATATTTACATCTTACCTTTGCTATGGCTCATCCTCTCCTATTGTTTTCTTATACATACAAATGCCAAAACATTCAAAAGAAAGACATCATGTACATGTTTGCGTGCTAGAATGTTAAAGAAAAGTTAAAGACATTTAAAAATATTTTGTTATAAAATAAAAGAGCCTCGAAAAGGCCCTTTCTTTTGAATAGAAATAGACATGTGTTTGTGTGTGTGTGTGTGTGTGTGTGTAATAGTAGTAGTAGTAGTAGTAGTAGTAGTAGTAGTAGTAAAAAGATACTTAAGGAGGAACACAGTGAAACCTCATGAGCACTGAACAGTTCTTCATGTTAGTACTAGTCTTTCACGTTAGTGCTAGTGCTGTGAGAACACAATCATACCAGTAACACTGTTCAAAGGAGCTGTGTGTCATCTGGGTATCAGTTTCAGTGCAAGCTGTTTTGATAGGGCTTCTTTTTCATGGGTGTCCTGAACAATAAGCTTACTGCAATGGCCAAAATATCAGCACACTATAGTGACATACAAGATGGACCTCGTATTACACACTGGAAAACTGGCCTCATCATTTCAACACATGATACCTCAAAAATGTAATAATGTTTTGAAATGCTAATAATTATAGTAGGCTGATCAACTTTTAAAAAATTGTTTGTGCAGTTTATTTAGCTGATTATAAATGTTTGACAAATATAATTACACAATGATGCATATACTTATTTTTGCACTTAGCAGGTACTTGTAAAAAACATAGTATCTGCTCATGAGCCTCCTTTTTGTGGGAGTCATTCAATAGGTAGAACCAAAACAACAAAGGTAATCCAGTTATTGACATTTAAAAAAAAAAAAAAAAAATCTGTGGTTAAAAGTAACAGTATAGGTTTCATCCTTGCAGCCACCATACAAGATTGTGTCACTGGCCTGACAGTGATTTGAAATTTGTGATAATGAGCAAGTTGGAGTTTGTTGATTTTGCAGATTGGAGGTCCTTTGCAGCCATTATGGCTTTTATTTCCACAGAGTTATATTAATGACAGTAGCTAACATTTCTTGCTGTCAACTAGCTTGTCGATACAGCAACTTATGGAACCGTTACCATCCTCACACACCTTCTTAATGTGGCACATGTTGCGGGAAGTGTTCATTTTTGGTTCTTGCTAGCTTTGAAATTCTATTTCAAGCCATTCTCTCCTTTTAGAAAAAGCCTTGTCTTTTTTTTTTTTATATATATATTGCTTGCCTCTTTTCCTTTTGAGGAGGAGCAGTAAGGGAGTTGTGGACATGTGTAAGAAAAAAAAAGTATCTGGTGGAGAGAGGTCAAGTTGTTTTGCCAAAAGTGAATACATCTCTGGCTGTCCTCAGGATCTAGCTTGTTAGTGATGTAAGAAAGGTAGTGCCTGGTGAGAGTGAGGAATGTATGTGCTTCATGTCCTTGAGAGCTTTAAATCATCTCCTCTCTCTGATACACCCAAAACCTTGAGCCTTGATAAGAATCAGTCAAGGCCATCAGACAAATTAACGACACACATAAATGAGTACAACATGCAAAATTTTTAATGGGCGAATTTACCAAACAGCTCATATTCATTTCATCATGCTGCCTTTTCACTGCAGACAACCTTGGAATTCGCTCCCTAGTGGCAGTCGTATTGCATCTATACTGTCACCAGTTACAGAGCTCATCTGCAAAATTACCAGGTTATATAGTTCTGAAGACAGCTCTGCTACAATGGAAGAGTTGATTGTTTAACAGCCCGTGGGGGTGGCACAGTGGTGCAGTGGGTATCCTGAGCTTGGGTTAGTGTCTGTATGGCATTTCCATGTCTATATAGGTTTCCTCCATGTTCTCTAGTTTCCTTACATCTCACAAAGACATACTGGTAGGTAGATTGGCTACTCTAAAATTCCACCTACAGTCATATGAAAAAAAATAAATAAATAAAAATTCCAAGGAAATTGTTAACTTTTTTTGACATATTTGGACAAGCAAACATTTGATCCTCTTTGAAACAGTGCCTATTAATAAAGATGATACACCTCTATCAAATGACATATAAAATTGACATTTTGTAGTAATTTTCACAATTTAAATGAACAAAAAACAGATCAGTCACATGGAAAAATGTCCACCCCTACATTTATCACACCTTCAAATCCATAAAATTAGAATCAGGTGTACAAAATTGGTAGCCAGTGAGTAGAACCTGCTCAGGGAGTGCAGGTGGAAGCTGTCTTATTTATACCCCTCTCATATCTAGTGTCTGATGTTCCCTTTGTTATTGAAGAGTGTGGTGTCGTCATGCCAAGATCTAAATAGTTCTGTAAGGCCTTCAGAAAAAGGTTGTGGATGCCTATTAGTCTGACAAGGGATTTAAAAAGATTTTTAAAATGTCTGAAATAAATAAGATTTCAAATGACTGCCAATTTGTCCAGGACTGGCCATCCCAGCAAAGTCAACCCAAGAGCAGACCGTCTGATGCAAAAAGAAGTCTACAAGAATGCCAAAATTTCATCACAGGATCTGCTAGTAAGTTTTGCAACTGTTCGAGTCAAAGTACATGCTTCTACAATCAGAAAGAGACTGCACAAATTTGACCTGCATGGGAGGCGAGGCAGGAAAAAGCCTTTGCAAGACTACAGTTTGCAAATGAGCATAGGCAAAGACCAGGCCTTTTGGAATAATGTGCTCCGGAAGAATGAATCAAAGATAGAGTCGTTTGGCCACAGTAACAGCAGACATATTTGGTGCAGACCAAAGACAACTTTTCAGGAGAAGCACCTTATACCAACTGTGAAGCACAGTGGTGGAAATGTTATGGTTTGGGGTTGCTTCACTTCCTCAGGGACTTGACAGCTTGCATTCATTGATTCAACTATGAATTCTGCATCATATCAAAGAAAGCTTGAGGATAATGAGAGTCCAGCTGTCTGAAAGTTGAAGCTGAACCGAAAGTGGACCTTTCAACAGGATAATGATCCTAAGCACACTAGCAAATCCACCAAGGACTGGCTCAAAAAGAAGAAACAGAGGGTTATGGACTGGCGTAGTGAAAGCTCGGATTTGAACCTCATTGAAATGGTGTGGGGGGATATGAAACGGTCATTACATGCATGAAAACCCTCAAACATCTTGCAGCTGAAAGAATATTGCATGGAAGAGGGGTCAAAAATTCCAGCAAGCCTGGTGGACAATTATACAAAATGCCTACAAGAGGTTATTTCTGCTAAAGGGGGCAATACTAACATCTGAGGCCAAGGGTATACTGGCATTTTCCACATAAGAATATCACATCTATTGATATTTATATTGAATAAATGATTGAAAGCTAATTTTCCTTGTGGTTTTGTTCAAGTATATCAACTTCATTAATAGACACTTTTTCAAATATGATCAAATGTTTGCTTGTCCAAATATGCCAGAAAAGCCAACAATTTCCATGGGGTGTACTTATTTTTTCACATGACTGTAGATGTGAATGAGTATATGAATGTGTGTCAATGGTACTCTGGGATGGACTTGCTTCCCATCCAGGTTATTCATCCTCAGTAAGTGGAGAATGTATGATGTGCCAACAATGATGAAATAGAAAAATATCTGCAGCTGAATGCAAAGAAGCATGGTCACTTCTGAGTGTACACATTTGTGTTGTGTATGTATGCTCATATAACACATCAAATCTCTTTCCATCAAGAATTATGTTTGGTATGGTGGGTTAAAATGTCAGTGTAACATCAATTAATTATTAACTGTGCCCAAAGCAAAAACACCACATGGGTAGTTTCTCTCAAAGAACAAAGAACACTCTCTATGCAATCAAAAGGGAGTCAAAGTGGTACTTATCAGACTACTCACAAGCTCCCTGTTAGAGTTTTGTCTATTTTGTGTTAACTTCCTCTCCCATGTGGGCACAGGTACAGTTTGATCATGATTTCAAGTTATTAATGAAGTTTCGCATGTTCTCTCCATGTCTGTGTGGGTTTCCTCCAGGTTCTCCAGTTTCCTCCAACTGTCCACATGCTGGTAGGTTAATTGACTACTTTAAATTGCCCATGGGTGTGAGTGAGTAAGTGTGTGAGTGCACATGGAGCACTGCAATGGGCTAGCATGGACAGACTCTGGACCCAATGCGACCCTGACGAGTGAGAATGTATGAATGATTATCTTTCACCTATTGTTTGCTTGGTGTATTTTTTTTTTATATATTTTTTTGCTTTCTATTGATTCTCCAGTGTTTATTTCACCTCCTGCCTCCTCTGCTCTGTATTTCTACTATCACCAGCAAACAGACATACTGACTTTTTATTTACATTTTTAAATATAAAGATGTTTATGCTCATGCAATACCAATACCTTTTTTCAACATCTACATATAACCTAACTGGAGTAAAATGAGTGTGAACAGCACAAGTACTGTAATTGGATAAATACTTATCAGACTACTACCTATTGCTATTGTTTTGAGTACTTGTTCATTTACAAACAGTACAACTTTTATTAGCAAATAGTTGAGTAAGTACTGAAAATGTTTAAGTTGCAGTTGCTCGGGTAGGGGTGAGGGGTATGGTTTACCGAAGCTCAAATGAATGCAAATGAGTGCAGCCACCACTTTAGCACCATGTTAAATTTGGCCAATCAGACAAAGACTTCATGAAGGGGAAGACTTGATTCATCATAACCAAAGCCATATACATGTCATTGAAATATCCACAATCAGTGAGCAGAATGAGATTGTGTGGCAGCATGCAGCATCACTTCTCCTTCTTGAGAGTGGGAGATGAGAAAGATCAAAATTATCCTTTCACTTTTATGCTTCTCTATGGCTGTGCTGGTTTGAGACTGTGACTCCTGTTTTAGTCGCATTATCAACGTGTATTACAGACATGTAAACACCTTAATCACACTATTAACATTGTGTGGGAGTTTTCACCTCATTTTGCGACAGGACACATACGGCAGTGCTCCACCGTTTTATGGTAAACAATTATTTATTGTTTAATTGATTATTGTTGTCCATGTAAACGTACTGATTGAGTATCTCTCACAACCCAATTTTGTGGACATGACCCCTAGTTTAGAAAGCACTTGTCTTGAGGATGATGAACACACAGTGCATAGAAAAAGATGAGCTTTAGTTTTGAACTATACATCTATAAGGTGAACTGAGAGGTCCATGTCACACAGTACGTTTACATGGACAACAATAATCCGATATTAACCCGATTAAGACAATATTCTGATTAAGAAACTACCTTGTAAACAGCAATTTTTTATTACCTTAATCCGATTAGAGTCATAGTCGAAGTAAACACAAATCGAATTAAGACATGTGGAGTATTCCTGTTTTAGTCGCATTATCGACATGCATTACTGACATGTAAACACCTTAGTCACAATGTTAACGTCATGTGGGAGTTTTCACCGCATTTTGCGACAGGACACGTACACACACGGCAGTGCTCAACCGTTTTTACAGCAAACAAGAGAACACGGCTGCGTCCCAAACCGCATACTTACCTACTATATAGTAGGCAAAATACATGTATCTCAGCTATTATACAGACGGTAAGTATGCGGTTTTGGATGCAGCCCACTGCTTCAAGCAGTCGTCTATTTGCACGTACAGTATGACAAATAATTAACTGCACTTGAAGCTTTCGTAAAAATTTCAAATAAAAACACCCAAAACTGTATACGGTACCATAACGAAGACAAACTGTATGTCGACACGTGAAATTCTGGAGGGAACATGGCGTGGTGACGTAATGATGTGTGCTGTTAATCGATCTATGTTCTATAACAGTTAAAACTGGAACCTGTAAGGAGTATTCTAAAAGCAACTCATGTAAACACCTTAATCACAATATTGTCTTACTCAGAGTAAGGTCAATAATTAGATTATTGCTGTCCATGTAAACCACCTACAGATCTTCTGAAGAATATATTTATTAACCCTCAGAATGTTATTTTTTTCAGATAAAGGAAGATATAGACTGATTGATTGAACAGAAAAAAAAGATTTGGGCAAAAAACTGGCTAGGATTGAAACAAATAAAGAAACTTGAAGTATTGTCATCTTCACTGAATGTATTCTTCCACGTAAAGTAAGGGGAAGACTACGCCACCTCTCCAGCTCAGCCCTCATTTCTTTTAACTGAAATTTATAATTGGCTTTGAACAAAGAAGAGAAAGATTGTGTCATATGTATTGCAAGATATTTAAAGCCCTTTTGAGAGAAACAAAAAGGCAGTGATTCTTATTGGATCTGCAAGGCTGAATTATTAATGTAAAGCATTCACTTTTTTTTTAGATTTAATTTGTAATCCAAAAAAGTTCTAAACCGACCCAATAATAATATAATCCTGGGACGACTAGTTATGGCATCACTAACATAAAGCAAAAGATATAAAGTATAAAGACATGCAATGTTCAATATCCCCTCTTTTGATTTGTTTGATATCAGTGGTATTGAAAGAGGTTCATTGTGATCTTTGAGGGTCCATGTGCCTCTTTGATGAGTGCGTCATGTTAATGGGAAATAGATCGAGAATAATTGGTCTGAATGGATGCCAAAGGTGAGAGGTATAGTAATTTAACACAAAGATATTGCTGAAACAATTTCTTTTAAAGCCACAAACAAATATGGCCAATTTCAATTTGCTTGAAATTCAATTCAATCAAAACCTTCTAGGCATCCAAAGAGATAATAATCTCTGGACTCAGAGAAGGATCAGGCAAATACATTTATGTACACATACATATACACATACACGTTAGCTAGTCTGTGAATATTAGAGCTAGATCTTAGCTAGAATTTTAGTGTCTGTGTTTAGAAGGGAAATAGGACGGTATGATCCACATTAAATCAGGTTGTTATTTTTTTAAGAAGGAGTGAAATGGATGCTTGTGAAAACGTTGGTGGCATGGAACCTGATTCCAAAGATTCTATAAACACTTCGAGAAGAATTGGCACAAGTTTTTCCCTAAATTTCTTATAAAACTCAAAAGGGCCTGGGGATGTACAACTTCTCATTGCCATGATGACCTTACTGATTTTTTTTTTACAGCTCGAGATCATCTAAATATAAAGCTTCTACCTTATCTGACTGTAGAGTTAGAATGTCTAGATTATTTAAGAAATGTTCCATATCTGTTGTATCTAAAGGGAATTCTGAAGTATATTATGAAGGAATAAAAGTTTGTGAATATATTGATAATTTCTTTTTTGGTTGCTTGTTAAAGTTTGCTTAGAGTCTTTTATCTGAGGAATAAATGTCCAAAGCAGCTGGACATTTCAGCTGGTAAGCCATAAAGCCGACTTGATTTGTCTCCATGCTCATATTAAAGACCATGCGTCTTAAATATTAATTGCACTGCATGAGTTGTAAATAAGAGAGTAAATTTAGATTAAATTGAGATTAAAATAGTCTGCAATTCAACTCTTTTTTTTTTTTTTTTTTTAAAGTAAGTAGGCTGTAGGCACTTCAGAATATTGTCTATCTAAAGCTAGTATGGATTGTGACAGTGCTTGTAATTCCTTCTTACACTCTTTATTGGCATATGATGTATACAATATTATTTGACCCCTAATAAGACACTAATTTCTTCCACTAATTTCATAGCTTTCATAAAAGAACAGCTGTGAACTGCTGTGAACAATGATGACACATAAGGGAAACAACAAATGATAATACAGGGGCAGAGACAGGACATAAACCATAAAAAAACACGTGTCAAAAGACAACAAAGTCAATGTCGTTGAAAACCCGAACGCGTGAGGTCGTGCTTCGGGTTTCAGAACACGTTGCGTGCTACAGCACTAGTGTGAAAGGAAATCCCCCCCCAAAAGATGCTACACCCGGAGCGCCAGAAAAAACACTCCCTCCCCCGGGGGTCCTGGCCCTCTGGACAAAATGTCTTCACAGCCCCTCAGCTTCCAATGCAGGTATTGTCCAACAGATAGCAGGCTCCTCAAGGAGCTGAGGAGCAGGCATAAGGCTGGGGCAGGTTCACCAGGGTCCCTAGGCAGCACCCAGGCATGGATTGTCAGCTTGTGGAACAGGAAGGCAGAGCGACATCCTCAACAGAACAGGAAGGCAGAGGGACGTCCTCAGCTGAGCAGGAAGCCAGAGCAATGTCCTCCACGGCGTGGGAAAGCAGAGTATCATCCGTAGAGAAGCCTGGCCTAGTGATGTCTGAGACAGAATAGGGAAGCAAATCGGTGCTCTTGGTTGCAACGGGAGGCAGTCCTCAACTGAACAGGGAGGCTGAGTGGTATTCTCAACTGGATAGGGATGCTGAGCAGCATCCTCAGGCGAACAGGGAGGTTGAGCGTCGTTCTCTGTCAACTCTGCAGGCTGAACTTGGTTGGCCGTGTCAGCAGACTAAGGCGTGAGCAGAACTTGGTTGGCTGGGACATTGACCTCAGACAGGAACAGGGTTTGGGAGGCCGTCTCTTCGACCTCAGACTGTAACTGGGCATGGGAGGTCACTTCGTTATCCTCTAGCAGGAATTTGACTTGGGAGGTCGTTTCGTTGCCCTCAGACAGGAACATGGCTTGAGAGGCCGTCTCGTGGACCTCTACCAGGAACATGGCTTGTGAGGCCGTCTCGTCGACCTCGGACAGGAACTTGGCATGCTCTCTGAGGTTCATGTGTGGGGCAGTCTCTTCCGCACCACAGAGAGATGACATGATATCCCTGGCCTGGCTTGAATGCAGCACGATGGCTACTGCGATGCCACTCCCGGTTGGCTCTAATTGGGGAGAATTTCCCCTCCTTCTCCCATATCGGCTTTTCCCTTTCATATAGGGCTTCTTGACCTGGGGAAAATTCTGTTGCATCCATAGTGCGACGAAGTATTCTGTCATGTAATGGGAGGTTGAGATGGATGCAAGTGCAGATAAGAGATTTATTGAAGTGAGGCAGGCAGAAAAATCCAAAAAGTGAAACAATAGCGTGGTCAATAACAGGCAATTGGTCAGGCGATCGGCAAACGGGCATAAACAAGGCTAAACAGGAATTGAGAAATGAGAACAGGATCAAAACCATGAAACTGAATGCAAACGATACTTCGCGCTGAACAAAGAGACAAGAGGGATTTATATACTAAACACAATCAGGGGCGTAACACAGAGCAGCTGAGTACAATGATGACACATGCGGGAAACAGCCAATGACAATATGGGGGCGGAGACAGGACATAAACCATAGCAAAACACCCCTGTCAAAAGAAAACAAAATAAAGGTCACTAAAAACCCAGAAGCGCAAGCTCGCACTTTGGGTTTCAGAGCATGCTGCGTGCTACAGCATTAGCACGGGGGGAAAATTGTGACAGTAGCATTAAATGCTAGATATTGGTGGGGGCACAGTGGCTTAGTGGTTAGCATGTTTGCCGATTTCTACCTCTGCCTTGTATGCGGGCAGTTTGCAAGTTCTACCGGGGTTCGGGGTTTCCTCCATGTACTCCAGTTTCCTCCCCCAGTCACCAGGGATAGGCTCCAGGCTCCCCGCAACCCTGTGTAGGATAAGTGGTACAGATGTGGATGAATTTTAGATACAGCTATGCCCAAAAGTTTGCAGACCCCTTGCAGAATCTGCTAAATCTTAATACTGTTAACAAAATAAGAGGGATAATAAAAATCCGTCTTATTAAGAATCAAGGGTATGTAAACTTTTGAACAGGGTAATTTTTATAAATTCAGCTATTATCTTGTCTTGTGGACTATATGTAAACATCTGTTATGTGAAATAGCTTATTCAGGACAGTACTAAATAAAAAACAACATGGGATTTTATGATCCCTCTTATTTTGTTAACCGTATTAAGATTTAGCAAATTCTGCAAGGAGTATGCAAACTTTTGGGCACAACTGTATGTTCAGAGCTAGTCAGTTCAAGCAAGGCTGATCATAGTGACATGATTATGTAGCTTGGTGGTGCCAGTGCAATGGCCATAATACAGCACCATAGAGAGGGTTAAGGGCCTTGTTCAAGGGCTCAACAGTGGCAGCCTGGTAGTGCCCAGAGTCTTTTAACCACTAGACCACCACTGCAACTACTAATACAAATCATTTATATGTCATGAATCAGCCTATCAACTGATTCTCAACATGCCAAATGATATTTATCTTTTTATTATGAACATGTTATAAAATGTAGCAAGGTCATACACATGAAGTGAATTTGAAATGAGATATATATAGATTGTATAGAGGTATATAGATTGTCTGCAAAACATCAACAATCATAAACCATCGACATGATGTGTAAAATTAGTTAATAGACTGGTTGTTCATAGTCATCTCTGAGGTTGTTGGTAGTCCATAGATTAATTGAGTGTTTGTAGAGTGCCTACAACAGACTATCCAAATTATGTGTTATCTAAAATGCTATCAGCACCACATGCCATTGTGGAAATGTTTGTGGAAGTTTTCTCATTTTCAGCTTTATACTATTTTATATTGATGTGAATATATATGTGAAGCATTTATTTCTATAAGATGAATACAGGGTGTCTCAAAAGTCTTCATATATCGGGGA
>JANDJT010000169.1:28088216-28100932 GCA_024331685.1 Stegophilus panzeri | reverse complement strand
ATTATTGCCCTGATGGTGGAAATGGGTATTTTCAATGCTTGTGCTATTTTCTTATAGACACTTCCCATTTTGTGAAGCTCAACAACATTTTGCCTCACTTCACAGCTATATTCCTTAGTCTTACCCATTGTTATGAATGTCTAAGGGAATTTGGCCTATGTGTTACCTCATATTTATACCCCTGTGAAACAGGAAGTCATGGTTGAACAAGGTGTACTAAAAAATTTTTAAATATCAATGGGAATATACTTCAAATATATTTTTATTATATCTCATATGACTTCATAGGGGTGCCAATAATTGTTGCGCACATATATTTAACAAAGATATATATTTTTTGGATAAACCTGTGTTGTGTTTGCCATTGTTTGATATCCATGAGAGCAGAGTATTTTTGTGAATTGTTTGAATTGTTTGTCTCATATTTGACAAGAGTGTCAATATTAGTGAAGGGCACTGTATGATCATACTTGGTCCAGTAGGATTGATTGATGTAATGTGGCAATATTGTTTACAAATGCCAAATGTTTTGATCATCAGGTTCATGAGGTTTAGGCTAAAAACCTAGCCTAAAACCCTGTTTTTACTTTCATATATTAAAAAATCACCACAAGAACATAAGTGGGCTGAGCTAAATATTTTTTGTCCTTATGCTTGAAAGTTTAGAAATAAACAATTGTAGTTTTTTATGTTGGCTCTTTGTCAAAGTTGTCTAGAAGGTGATATGCTGTTGATGTGATTTTCTGAATCTTGATTTCTCACAGTATTAAGAGCGTTCAGCGAGCTGACTCTGGTGAGTACCAGTGCAGACTGAGTGTCAGTAACAAAGTGATTGAGTCAAATCCCATCATTGTTGAGGTTGCTGGTAAGTTCCTTATTATTTTGACATTGTTCAGAAAGAAGTTCTTATGTTAGTGAGTGAGTTTATGAACATAGACTCGGGTTATCTGGTTGTCTCAATGCAGGTTTACCAACCTTTACTAAACAGCCAAGTGATGTAAATGTAAGAAGGAGCAGCTCTTTCACGTTGACCTGCGAGGCTGTGGGTCCCCCGAATCCTGTCACTATTGTGTGGCTTCTCCAAGGCCAGAGGTTAAACCATACCAGTCTCTCTCCAAGCACCATAACTATCCCAGGTAAGCGTTTTGCACGTGGATCTCAAACTTTACTCTTGCTGATTTTGTTAATCCGGCAGTGAGTATCACCGTTGGTCTCCTTAAGATTTGGCATTAGTTTCCAACTTTTGTAAACTAAATTTAAACAATTTGTGAAAGGTTTTAATTCAAATGTACATTAAGTGGCTTGATTAGATCTCTGAATTATGGGAGAGATTCCCATATCCCATATTCCCATATATATTACAGAATATGAGTATGCTGAATATGCTTAGTATCTTTCCAAACTGGCCTAAATATTCATAAAAAAAATTTGTGTGTGCATGAAGTATCGTGTCTGTTATCAGCATTTAAACTGAATGACAAATGAAACAAAGAAGTACACAGGACAAGTAACGGTGATTTTGGATGAATGAGTGGCTTTGAAAAATACATATCAGTCTTAGTATGTTCTATAGGTAATAAGCCAGCAACAGAGCATTATGATATCCTGCTGTTCTGGTTATTCACGCCATTCATATTCCACCACTTACCAAACCGTTTAAAACAACAGGAAACACGTGAAACCCTCTAAGTATTCAAAGGGAAATGAGGTGGAATAATCAGATTCCTTAGGGGTAAGAAAAATGCAGAAAAAGCAATGAGTCACATATCTGACACATAGCCACATCACACAGAATCTTAAAACAATGAAATAACAACATGGCTACCAGTATTTTGGAGGTATTTTCTCTCTGTGAATAACCCTGGATGTTTAGAAGTTGTCAATCAGACTATGTCATACACATCTGCCTGGCTGTATTATACCTATATAACCACATTACCACTCCCACAATGTTCTAAAAGAGCTTAATATAACTGCAACATTTCCTGAACTCACAATTCTCTTGAGTTCTTGCATTGTATTGACAGCATGCTTAGGCCTGTCACAATAACTGCTTTTGTTGGACGATATATTGTCCCAGAAATAATTGCGATAAGTGATATTATTGTCATTTTAAGAGCATTTTATGCCCCTGATATAATGATAATATAATAGCATAATAATGCAAGTACACCCTTTCAAAGAACAATGAACCTTTTGATTCTAATGAATATTCAGACAGTGTAATACAATATTGTGAATTCTTTATGCTTTAGTTACTCATTGTCCGTGTTTTAGTGCATTGTTATGGAAATAGTGTATTCGCAGCATGACTAGCACCTTATATTTAAGTTCAAGTTTACTAGTGCGTCCGTGTCATTTTGTGCAGAAGCATGTTGTAATATTACGTTTATGTTGTGTAAATGTCTGATTAACCTCATGTGTTCAGGATGCGTTTGGGTGAGTTAATTAACCCGCTAGTAAAGTGCTTCAGTTTATCGCTGTTCATTCACCATTCAGCTTCAGCTCCAGCTTAAGCGGCTCAATCCCTGACATTATTGACTATGACTGTATTACTTGAAACACTAGAACTATTCTTTCTACATTTTTCTTCTTCAAAAAACATTTAGTTTATTGTTAGTATCTTGGTGTCATTATTTTCAACAGTATGTTTTTTTTATTTAAAATCGGTGCTAGTGCTTGCTACACAGCTTGCAATCTAATGAACACAGTTTTTGCATTCGAATGTGTGGTGGTTTTTTTTTTTTTTATATCTTAAAGTCGAAGATTATTCAAAATTCGAATTTTAATTTGACAGCCCTAGAGCAGACGAGAGGACAGGAGCAGCGCAAATGGTTAAAATGTTGCTGATATCCATTCTTATGTAAACAAACAATTAAACACAATGGGCAATATCAACATCAGCAAAAATGATTGAGGTCGTGTACATATATCATATGATAAGTCAATAACATAATTATCGAGACTTTTTATTGCTGTCTCCACCACAATAGCCCCCACTGACAGTGTAAGGGATTTAAAGCCAAGGAAAACATTGAGCCACTGGTGAAATTTGCTGTACAAGATCCCTAAGTTGGACTTTGATTTATCAAAAACATCATCGTGAGCCACTGGCAGTCTGTTAGACATTGTGTAGGCACTAAGCACCAGCGAAATCTGATACAGGCAGAGAAAAACTACATTGTAAACAAAGCATTTTCTAGGTTGAGGTCAGGTTGCAAGACATCTGTGAGTCTGCTATGTCTACACTGTAATTTTGCAGTAATTAGTTAGTATTAGTTATTCTATTCTATTATACATAAAATGTTTTGTCAACTGCACTGGAAAAGTGTTGCTGAATCAGTGATTCTGACGTTTCCTCTTCTTCTTCGACATGCCTTAATGAGATGCTTTCCTGCAGCTTTGTTAAAGTAAGACTACATACACACTGTTAAATTTCTGGTTAAGCTCATTTATCTCTATTTAACAACAAACCACTCATCTAGAAACAATAAAGACTGCGATGTTGTGAAAGTGGGACCAAAGAAGTTAAAGGTCACATTTTTTGCATTGTTCAGGGCGTGTGTGCCGAGAGATGTGGGGAAGATGGAAAGCGGGGGAGGGGACCGAGAGTGTGAGGAATGGGGGAACGAGCGTGCACGAGAGAATGAGATTAGCCACACAAAAGAGCTCATTGAGGCCCTGGCTGCAGAAATGTTCGAGAGTAGTGAGGCAATACGCAAATGCTAGCAGGCTCAACTCACAGAAATTAGGGCATTATATTACCTTTACTGAAGTAATGAGACCCACCTTTCTGCAGTCTACATTGCAATAAACATTCAGTTTTTAAGTATTATATGTTTCTTATGTAACACACACACACACACACACACACACAGAGAAAGCTGTTGGTGTGTCTTTACATTAACAGGTTAGAAGTGATTGTGAGGGTTGTTTTCTAGGCTGCTGACCAGCATATGACACAAGATTGTTTTTTCCCCACATAAATGCTTACCAGGCACTCTGTATGCTATGAGAAAAACATTGTTGTTTTTAACCAAACCACACTCTTGCTGAAATTACATTTATTTACAAATCTTTGGAAATGTCACTGGGTATTTCCGCTACCAGATTGTTAACATCAGAGTGCCACAGCAAGTTCCACTTTCCTTTAAATGGGCGGTCTGTTTAGTGCGTTTAATCCACAATCTATCAAGTATTTTTGAGTTTTGACATATGCACTAGCCACTTGTATTATATATTCACTAAGTGAGGGAATAGTCATCTGGGGAATGGTACATGAAAAAGCAATGTAATGTAAACTTTACTACTTGTTCCTCTACTGCATGCTTTGACCTGAACTCGGCTGAAAGTGGAGCTACTACTTTGTAATAGTCTGAAATTATATTCCGAATCTGGTGTTTTCGTAACGCCATCCCACTCCCATTGCAATATTTGCACATTCCTGTATTGACTCTAGTGCATTTTTGCTGCTACTGTGCTTATAAAAAAATATCGTATATAAATTCTGGTCACTATGATACACTTTACCTGGCTGCTACTGCAATAACGGTTATGTCCATATTTGGCATATCATAGCATGTTATGTTTACATTTATAGCATTTTTAAATTATATTGTTACTCTTCGGCACCTATCTTTGGTTATATCGGACACTTCCACACTAAAACTGTGAACTGGTCGGCGCTACACTGTCACTTACTGTGCCTATTGTCCTGTTTTAGTAGTACTGTCTTTTGTTGTTAGCAAATGTTTGCATGTACACTTTGTAAAAATGTGTAGATCTTATGTGGTTAGTGTGTTGTTTTATGTAGCACCATGGTCCTGGAGGAACGTTGTTTCGTTTCACTGTGTACTATACCAGCTGTATGTGGTTGAAATAACAATAAATCCACTTGAACTTGAGATGGATATGGTTCATATTTTGACCCATGTAAACAATCAAACAAACAGCTTCCTGTTTATTACAAGAGGGAGAGCAATAGTAGACCCATTGTGGCAGCTTTTCTGTGCAAGCATGGCAAAAAAGTGACAAATAAACAAGGACAAAAGGGATATTATGGCTGTGCTGTCACTGGCTTTGGCAGGCTCTTTTCTGAGTGTACGGTGTTGGGTTGACTGGGAAGATAGGGCTAGAAAGAAAGAAAGCCTGGTACTGTTTCATGTTCAGACTGAGAATTGCATACCCTGTCAGTGGTTTAGTTTGCCCACTGGAAACAAAGCCATTGGTCTTCATTGTGGCCTGAATAGTGATCTGTGGCCATGTTAAGGGTTAACATGGTTTGGACACCCACACACACACACATACATACATACATACATACATACACACACACACACTGCAAGATACGTAGGTACATGTGAAAGAGGATCTTGAATTTTTCAGTGTAGACAGTTGAACCTTTCCCACAAACAACACCTAGTTCTACTTTTTGGATTTAGCTGATATTCATACTGTCTTACTGGTATTACAAAATGTGAATACTGTCTTCAATAACACAGTAATGCCATCACAATGATATCCTAATATTAAACTGCATTCCTCATTGATCTAATTCTGATATAATTAAATATCATTTCTCATGTCTGTAGGTGTGGACTCGCCCACTCAATACAGCTGTGAGGCTCACAATACCAAAGGAGTCACGGTTTCCAGAGAGGCTCAGGTCAACATTAAAGGTAGAACAGCATGGATTGAATTTGCTTCCATTCAAACAAAATCCCCACTTTGGAGTTGAAAATCTAGTAAGATTCATGAAGCCAAAGCCTCAACCCAGTTGTCTTGCATATTTGTTTCAGAGATTCCAGCCAAGGTCTCCAAAGTTACTGTGGTGAAACGTGAAGCAAACAAACTGAACTTAAGTTGGACTCCTGGACATGATGGCTTTTCCCCACTCAGAGACTGCCACATCACTGTAAATAATTTAACTTGACATGAGTTGTGCAGCGATTTTAATAGTAATAAGAGTATAGCTCTTACTGTAGTTGTTACTGAAGTCACTTAAGCCTAAAGAAATTTGGGATGTTGAGCGATTTCAGTCAAAATTAGATGAACACCTAAAAATATATTAATATTAAATAATTTCAAGCTAATAAATGATGTTTTGTCTTTGTTCTAGGTGAGAGAGCTGGTCAGAGAGTCGGGCAGCCCTACTAGGGTGCACAGAGTGCTAGTCCCTCCTTTTTTTTACGAGATCACTGACCTGAAAGCCATGACCTGGTATAACATGAGTGTGTACTGCACAAATGAGATTGGCCCCTCACTACCCAGCTCCTGGGTCCAGACCAACACAACAGAAGGAGGTGTGTGTTCTGTTTGAATTAAACAGACTTACCTGTCAATGTTACTTGGACTAAGATGGTTAGACCAATATGTTGGTAGAACGTTAGAATATAACTTCAGTAGATTCATTGACATATCAGTAAGAAAACATATAAATTGTTAATGAAATTGCATGAAATTATGAAACTATAACTTAATTACTTATGATGCTTCAATAGATATAAAGTCACAATCTATCAGCACTTTTTTTTTTATGGAAAGACTTTGTGGGAGTAGGAGTGGTTTTGGAGGGGAAATGTGCCTTTCGTTTAGGGTGTGTTCAGATTATGTTTCCTGTGTATTCCGAAAGGAATGGCTCTGAGATATTTTAAGTACTTCAAGACTGTTCTCACGTTTGCGGTTACATGGTGAAGGGGCATAGATATGATTACAAGATGATTCTGGAAATGTTGTAGTTTACATCACCACTTGTCTTCATGTCAGCTGCATGTTAGCTATGTGTTGGATTTCAACTTGGTTTCAGTGCAATGAATTATCAAACGAAAGACTTATTCAATGTTTTCAGTCCCTTCAGTGGCCCCTCAGAATGTGACTGTTCATGTAAACGAGTCCATGCTGCTGGTACGATGGGAGCCTCCTCCTCCCGACAAGATAAACGGGATCCTACAAGGATATGATGTCATTGTCAACGATGGGAAATATGTCAATAAGGTTAGTTGTTTTCTTGTTATTTATAGGTGAGTGAAGTTTTAGAAACCTTTCCAATTCACTCCCCTACCATAAGACGTCTACCAACTCGGCCTGGTAAAGGATAACGCACACTTCCTCCAAGACACAAGAAGTCAACCAGCTGCATCTTTTAGGCTATGTCCACATTAATCCGGATAAATGTGAAAAACGTTCTCCCAAGTGGATAAATTTGAAAATGCTGTTTTCACGTTGTAGCATGGCCTGAGAAAACGGAGATATTCAAAAACATTGATGGATTTTTAGTCATGTGACCCATTCAGTTCAGAACAAACAAGATGGTGGTCGATGTACTGCAGCCATTATGCCTGCTATCCAGTCTGATAGCGGTGTTTAAGATTAATGTCACTTTGTACAACCTTCAGATTGCATTTTTTCAAAGTGGACGGAATATTCACTCGCAATTCAAAGAGTCGGAAAGTATATTGTAAAAGAGTGAATAATAATACATAAATAAATGCCTGATGGAAATGACGCATGCCAAAGCTTCTTACGTTGTTACGCATGTGCAGTATAAGGATGTAAGCATTTTCAGACATTTCATTGTGGGTGAGCAATTTTTGGAAACCGTTTGAAAACAGCAGTGTAGACGGCATGCGTTTTAAAATGAAAATGCAGTTTTCAGATCTTAGAACTGCTGCTTTTGCTGTATCACAGGGCAGCGTAACAGCCAAGTTTGCCTCTTTGGCTCCCAGCCAAGGATGGCCATGGCATTGTCGAGATTCAAGCTTGTGATCTCCCGATGACTGGGAGAATGCTTTTCTGTTGTGCTCCTTTGCCTCAAACGGTTATAAAATTCATAAGAATTTTTTTTTATTATTTAAAGGAACAAATACTATGAACATTGACACTTCCTTGTCAATCGACCTCATCTTTTAGGGGAAAAGGGCAGAACTTAGCAGCTCTATTTCAGCTGGGGTGGAGCCTATTTTTGATTAAAAAAAAAAAAAGGAAATAATATGCTGAATGAAAATATGCATAAAAATGTTGCAAATCTTTTTAAGGCATCTTTTGGATGATATAATTATTACAGGTCTTAAAACATTTTCAGTTTTTTACAAACAGCACCTTTAAAGCTGGCCTAAAATGTTTTATGTTTTGGCAGTTCTGTATGTGCCACAAATTTACATTAAGACCCCCTGGATTTGTTCTTTCTTGACTGCAAAAAAAAAACTTGCAGATTTGGGCTTCTGAGTGGATCAAAAGTAATGTGTTTGGATTGGGAGTTTGAATCCTGACGATGCTATCTGTGGATAATTGGCTGTCTGGGTGGGGAAGATGACATTACTATCTCCCCTGTGCACTGCATGAGCAGCAGATTGAAAAGATGGGACGGCTTCTTGTGTGTCAGAGGAAGCATGTGTAAGCTCTCACCCTGTCCGCTGTCTTGAGACAGGGGAGAACTTAGCTAGAGAGTGGGAATTGTTTGTGTCTGCAAACTGGAACAAAACAACTTGCAAATCCAGTGGAAGTATGAGGCTTCTCTCATGTTTTATGTGTGTATTTTCCTCACATATCACTTTGATGCATAAACTAGAGAAGATTGTTGCTTCACACACTTTAGCTATACACTTTGTGGCTTCTATAGTGATTGGGTCATTGTACGCCTTACAACATTTATAGTGAGTAATAAAAGAGAAGGTCATTTGGTCATATTGGGCTATTCGGGGCAGAGACGAATCACGAATTTCATTTATACCATATATTTTAAAAGTTAAGTGTTATTCTAAATGGGTCAATGTCAATTGGGGTGTAATATTTTTTTTTTAAATTAGCACAGCTAAATCTGGATGAACATTCAGTAATGATGCCTCATATTACATTTTATGTTACAAATGTAAGTTATGTTGCATATTACAATGAGTCAGTGAGAGAAGTAATTTGACACTCATATTCCGACTCAGGCAGGAAAGGCCTAGTCCTTATATTTTGCAGAAATGTTTCAAATGCAAGTTGGTCACTTGCTATAGTAAATCTCTAGAAGATGCATAACCATGATCAAGCCTTTTGTTGATGTTTTTATCTTTTTTCCACTTACCTTCCCAGTGAAATTACTGTCATATCCAAACTTCCTTATGATTTTAAATTGACTGTACCTGAGAATTGCTAAACGTCATCATCTGCATTGTTCTGCAGTGCCACTCTGCTATAATTATACAGTTGTTTTTGTGTAGCTTGATATAGCACACTGAGTAAAAGCTTCCTTACCTGGACTATGACCTGCATCTTGGATAATTTCTTTGTAGCTTTGAACTAAATTAGCTGGACTATTCTCAGGAAAAAGGAAACTGATTTTGTGATTTTGATTCGTAATTATCAGGAAAAAGGTTTTTTTTTTTTTTTTTAAATCAGAGATGACCTGTTTTATTATATTTCATCATATATCATCATAATCATTTATATGATAAATTATATTATAATTTAATAGTTTATACAGGGTGTCTGAAAAGTTAGAAATCAACAAGAGGAAAACTAGATATATTTAATTTTGTATTTATTCTTTTCAACATGCACTACATGTTCATCCTTACGCGCTATACATTTTCTCAGCCACTGTATCAGGTTTTTGTGGACGTTCCCATCGACTTTTTTTCAGACACCCTGTATATTCACGAAGAAGCCAATGTTTTATGTGGCTTTTCTATATAGAATATCAGTCTTCCATTGGCAAGGGAAAAGGACGGTGTGGAAATGGAAAGATTTTGTCTCTGGACCATGAGTCATCATTGAATGAATAGAATTTCACTGTGGAAGTGAAAAGCAAATTGTGCTGCTCTTTTCTCTAGAAGTGATTCACAATATGACTGTTGTACAACACCAGTTACTGGAAGTGTGGAAGTGTGTAACTGCACCTGATTGCACTCTAACACCTGTTGCTTGGCTTTAAATCAGTTGGTGTGTCATCATTGTTATATGAATATTTAAAGACGAGTTGTCGATGGGGAATTAACTGTTACCCATAACATTCAAGCCAAGGTTAAGCAAGGATCCAGCTGTTCGGTAACAAATGCACTTTTTGATTTCTCGTCAGCTGTGTTAGCTGTTGTACTGTCATGCTTTTGGAACAGAAGGTACAGATGTGATTGTGCCAAGCTGATCTGTCTATCTGTCACATGCCTGTCTGTTTTTCCAGTGTGCTTTGAGAAATGGTCTTTCTTCCTCTTTCCTTAAAGTTTGTCACTTTGTATTTCTGCATGACTCATCTTGTGACCGTGATATGTCGTAAATCAGCATTGTTCCTTTCCATTCCCCAGTTTTAACAGTAGATGACTTTTTGACCTTCAAAAGATGAACTTCAGTTACTTAATTTAATTCCTTTCTTTTTCTTTTTTTTCCACTGATGCATGTGTTAAATTAGTTTTGTTATGAATATTGTATGCCTGGAATTCAAGTCCTTGTGATGGGCTATTTCTGTGTACACAATTTTCCTCAAAGGAGACTTTTTTTAAGGACAATTTGCAATATTAAAAAAAAACATTTCTATGTGTAATCTAACGTTGAGCTCTTTATCTGTGTGTCTCAGATTCGCAGTATCTATACACAGGCAGCAGTGGCCATGCAGGAGTTTAACACTACATATACTGTGGAATTGATGGCTTGCACACAGGCTGGATGTGGAGTTAGAAGCTCTCGTTACTCAGTCTTTGTCCCAGTGATTGGTGAGAACCTCAGTTAATAACATTGCGAGTCACTAATGGGCAAGGATTCTGGAATGTGTAATTCCTTTATTTTAGGAACTACCTAATGATTTTTTTTGTTGCATAGAATACCCAACTTGATTTTTTTTTTTTTACTCACCTTGGAGATTTCCTATTTGACTGGAAAGAACAAAGAAATGATGCCAACCCCCAGTCAATGTTACAGTCACTGTCCACTTTAATAGGAACACCTGTACACCTATTCGTGTATGCAGTTATGCATCATTCAGTGTAAACAGACTGTTGTGAAATTCCCAGTAGATCAAAAAAAAAAATGATATTCGCTAGTATACTTATCGTACTATTTTATTTATCCATTTTTAATCATATTCTATTTGTTAAACACAGTACATCTGGCACCAACATCCATGCCACAGTTAAAATCACAGAGATCAGACTTTTCCCCCATTCTGATGTTTGATGTGAACATTAGCTGAAGCTCTTGACCTGTATCTGCATGATTTTTTACATTATGCTGCTGCCACATGATTGGCTGGTTCATATACAAATCAAGAAATGACAACTGGGTATTCTAGAAGACATATCAGTGAACACACATATGACAAGCAAATTTGATCAGTTTCATTTATCTGGAACCCAATTCTTTAAACCATGAGCCCTTAATAAGCTGCTGATTTGGGCACAAATGATTTCTAAAGTTACCCTGTATTGCATAGTTTCTGAGCTTTAAAGATCATCATACCATATTATTGGGTGACTTGAAGCATGTTTACGTGTGTGTTTTTTGTTTGTTTGTTTGTTTGTTTGTTTTTTTGTTGTTGTTTTTTTCCCCCTCCAGATATGCCCTCCCCGTCTTCTAGTCCAGACACGCATGGTTCAGACTCTGTGTACATTGTGTTGGCAGTGATTTGCGGTGTCTGTCTTGTGATGTTTGTGATGGTTTTTGCTATATGCATGCATAGCCGGATGCTAGAGACTCGACTAGGGTGAGTTTGGATACACGTTTTCATCTTTCGTCTTACCTCACTTAAAAATACACTATTTAAAAAGTGCTGTGCATAAGTCACATCTAAAAATCACGTCCAACAGATTGGTGGCTGGACCCCATGTGATATTACTTACTTTTTGTTAGCTGCCTAAATCCTAATAGATGTCTTTTTTATAGTCCTGTAGTCTGAAGTTCTGTAAGTACACACAATAAATATACATGTTTTTCTTTTTCCCCATAGCTGCTAGTCTTTGGTAGGTACATACTGTAGCTCTTGAAGACGTGAGAAGGAGATGTGAATCTGTCCACTTCCAGAGCTTGTTTGCTCATTATCGTTTCCTCAGTCGATATTGGCCATTCTGCAATTTTATCAGAGAAAAAAAAAAAATAATATGATCTTGGGAAAGACCTAAAATAACCTAAGTCACTGACAGCTTTGAGTCAGGAACAAAAATAAAAACACCCCGCATCCCCCCCATCATTCTCTGGCATCTGCTATGGAGCCTCTGACTCACACCAGATTCCTAGAAGAATGTGTCCTATGCTCATTGTGGCAAATAATTTATACTTTAGCAGCCTGATTAATTATGCTTTATATTGAAATGACCACTAGTTTGATGGCTGTTATTTTTGATGGGTTATTTTTTTGCTCTGTGAGTCTCATGCGAGTATTTGCCTCCCCCTACAGGAGGTTGCTGGGAATCGGAACGAAGCTTTCACCCATTGTCGAGTACAGACCTCAGAGGTCCTACAATCGATCGGCAATTGAAATTACACGTAGGTCAAACAGTATCAGCTTTGTTTCCCTGCCTTATAGTAGGATGGAAATTTATTTTGGACATCTGACAACACTGTATTTAGCAGATTGTAAGTCTAATAGAGTATATTAGTGTATATATACATGAGTTAGTTTTATTAGACACACTGACATACAGTATCTCACAAAAGTGAGTACACCCCTCTCATTTTTGTAAATATTTGATTATATCTTTTCGTGTGACAACACTGAAGAAATGACACTTTGCTACAATGTAAAGTAG
>JANDJT010000169.1:28070485-28086111 GCA_024331685.1 Stegophilus panzeri | reverse complement strand
ATACAGTTGGTACAGTACACAGTGAAACGAAACAACGTTCCTCTAGGACCATGGTGCTACACAAAACAACACACTAAACCACATGAGACCCAGAACTAATAAGATCCACAAACATTCTACATAAAGTGCACGTTGTATTGCGTGCATTTGTGCAATTGTATTGGTAATGCAGTGTTTGGTTCAGTGTGCTGGAGTTCAACTTGCAGAAGTGGCAAAGCAATCACTAAAGAACTTTTCTTTAAAAAAGGGTATAATAACCAGTGTTAACCAGTGAAGGAATAAATATTTTTCATATTATTGTTGAAATATTTAATAATGATGCACTGTATAATTGTATACAGTATGTTTGTGTATGTGGATTTTTCCTGTGTGTATATGGATTTAAATAGGACTCGCCACCCCTTTATAATTTGTTTAACTAAAAGTGGAAACGTTTAACCAAAGATTTGCTTTTTTCCAGTGGATAATTTCTCTCAGAGGGAGATTGAAGAGTTTCTGAATGAGGCTGCCTGCATGAAGGACTTTAACCACCCTAATATAATTCGGCTACTAGGTAAGATGTTAGTGTTTGGTTATTTTATGTCATCTGAAGAAATGCTTCTTGCATCGCAGTATGCAAAAATGATTAATAAAAATCAGTGGGCTCTAGTAAGCATGTTTCTTACTACCCTATATGCATACATACATACGTACATACATGCATGCATACACTGTATATATTACAGCTCTACAACTTCAGAAGCACTTGGCTTGCACAGCTGATGAAGGACTTTTGTCTGAAATGTTCTGTTTCACTGGAAACTTTATTACACTAAACACCAGGTTATCACAGCCCATGGGCTTTTGAACATTCCAGTTAGTCCCCCTTTGTTGGGTTAACAGCCCCCACTCTTCTGGGAAAGCTTTATACTAGATGTTGGAGCATGGCTGAGGGGATTGCCCATTCAACCACAAGAGCATTAGTGAGGTGTTGGGTGAGGAGGCCTGGGGTGTGCTCAGCATTCCAGTTCATCCCAAAGGTGTTCAGTGGGGTTGAGGTCAGGGCTCTGTGCAGGTCAATTGAGTTGTCATGTTGGAACATAATCTTTTCAGCTTTCTTTTTTGACCCATTCATACAGGTGTATGTTTAGATGTGGGTCCAGGCCTCTTCCCCAAGCCGATGGTCATCCTTCCCTTCATGAGGCATGGAGACTTGCACAGCTTTCTTCTTCGATCCCGGTTTGAAAGCAGTCCATTGGTATGTTACCTTTTAGGTTTTTTTTCCTGCATTTTATTTTTTACTTAAATTCAATGTCATTTAGTTTTTTGGGGGTTTGGTTATGAAATTAGCCTTTTATAATGTTTTAACTCTTGAGTTAACAAAGTTTGTATGTGTGGGTGTGGGGGTAGTTTTATGTATTGCTAAAGACCAAATGACCCAAGAAGGATATGAATAGCTGATATTTTTTGACCTTGTGGTGATCAATTTGTTGCAAGAATTTTATTTATTTATTTATTTATTTATTTATTCATTTATTTATTGATACAAAAACTGCAACTTTTGTTGTAAAAAACTAAGAGCCAAAATATTTCCTTATGGTTACTGAGATTAAGGTTATGGTTAGGTTTAGGAGTAGACAGAGCACTAATTGTTGCATTAATATTCATGGCAGTGGAAGGATAGTAAGTCAAATGTGTGTGTGTGTGTGAGATATGATTTGCACACTGTGTCTATCCTAGCATCTCCCAACTCTTCTGAGCTTTATGATTGACATTGCTTCGGGAATGGAATACCTCAGCAGCAGAAATTTCCTACATAGAGACCTTGCAGCACGGAATTGCATGTAAGTACTACGTTTTTGTTTGTTTGTTTGTTTTTCTTTATAAACAGATACATCTTTTATAGCTTAAGTTGCAGCACTCTTATATTTTTCCTCAATTCATCGCTGTGAAATGTAACTGTAAAATTAAATTCATTAATATTTGGTTGCTTGCTAGGTGCAGCTGGTTTAATTAACCCCCCAGTTAATATGGGAAGGAGAAGCAGATGGCTGGACAAATGTGCAAAAGAAATTAGATTATTAATTCTGCTTTAAAATGAGCTTTTCATAGTAACTTTTAAATTACATTAAAAACACACTCACCCAAACTGGACAGTAGAAAACTGGAAAAAAAACCCCAGCTGATTTTGTTTTCTAATCTTCAGCTGTCCAGTTTTGATAAGTCAATTCAATTCAATTCAGTTTTATTTGTATAGCGTTTTTAACAACAGTAATTGTCTCAAAGCAGCTTTACAGAAATATATAAATACAGGACACAGATTTTAAGTGTGTGAATTTATCCCATTGTGCAAGCCGGTGGCAAGGAAAAACTCCCGTAGATGATATGAGGAAGAAACCTTGAGAGGAACCAGACTCAGAAGGGAACCCGTCCTCATCTGGGTCACAACGGATAGTGTGAAAGTAAAAGAAAGTTTTACTGTGGCCATAATAGCCTCCGATTCCTTTTCTTGGCTGACCGAAGTAGAACCCAATGTGACATTCTGCTTTTGTAGCCCAACCACCTCAAGGTTCGATGTTTTGTGCATGCTGAGATGTTTTTCTGCTCACCACAGTTGTGAAGAGTGATTATTTGAGTTACTGTATCCTTCTGGCCATTGTCCTCTGAGCTCTCTTATCAACAAGGCTTTTCCTCCCACAGAACTGCAAAAAAAAAATGTTTTTTGCACCATTCTGTGTAAACTCTAGTGACTGTTGTGTGAAATGTTATGTATGGGTTTTTTTTTGGGGGGTTTTTTTCACTCATTCCTGTATATGCCTTACTAGGTTACGAGATGACTTGACTGTGTGTGTGGCGGACTTTGGCCTGTCAAAGAAGATTTACAGTGGAGATTATTACAGACAGGGCAGGATAGCCAAGATGCCTGTAAAGTGGATTGCTGTGGAAAGTCTAGCGGACCGAGTCTTCACCATGAAAAGTGATGTGGTAAGAAGAAGCTGCACATTGATTACAGTTTAAGAATGGATTGCTAGTCCACTCAGTTACTGTGTCAGAACAGATAACACACTGACATTTAAAGCGCTGTGACCCTTGAGGATTTGGAGTAAAGAATATGTTGATGCTCAGTGGCTTGTTCACATATTTATTACTTATGATCATTTCTGTGTTTCCCCTCAGTGGGCATTTGGTGTAACCATGTGGGAGATAGCTACTCAAGGTATGACTCCATACCCTGGTGTCCAGAACCACGAGATTTATGACTACCTCTTGGAAGGTAACAGGTTGAAGCAGCCAAATGACTGCTTGGACGAACTGTGAGTGTCTTAGATGTTTGTCTTTTTTTCTCACTGACACATGAGTTTTCCAAAGCACAAGCTTAGTTTTGTTCTACTGGATTCTCTAAATCTATTTGTACACTAGGACTATGCTTAATTTATGTCTGGATGAAACCTGTCCTTCTGAGTGTACACATTGCTTTTTAACTTTGTTTCTTTATAGAAACATTAGGCATAAGGTTTTAAAAGCAACAAAGTCGTCTTTGTGACTCAATTCGTGCATTGTATTTAGATGCATCACCACTGTACGTGTTCATATTTATGTAAAGAATGAAGGCCGTTACCCGTCACTACAATATACAGCTACAATAATCAGCACTTTTTGCTTTTTGCAGGTATAACATTATGTTGAGCTGCTGGTGTACCAACCCTGTGGACCGGCCTGATTTTACAAAGGTGAAGGAGATGCTGGAGAAGCTGGCAGAGAAGCTTTCTGACAAGAGGGAAATCATTTACATCAACACCACTGTCTCTGAGGAGGAACAGCTGGCACAGGTACTGTTAGAGGGCCCTGTTCTCACCTCCTCGCCATCCTTCAGCCGCCAGACCATGGACACCTCCATAGTGACCGTGGACGTTCACGAGAGCTCGGCTGCAGATGACGATGACCGTTACGTTATCGTTGTCCCCTCAGAGGACCCTGGGGCATCGGGACAGAGCAGCACTGTGGACACTCTACTTTTAGGTGCGGCGAATTTGGAGCAGGATGCTGTTGACTCAACAGAACTGCATCCAGTCTCGAGTGAGACAACACATTTACTATGAACTGCAAACTGCAAACATAACAGCTACATTTTGTTTTATCTGTAAAAAAAAAAAAAAATCTGATTTTTCCTTTTGGTATCTTCCACTACAAACCTTCAAATGATATCTAATTTGACTTCTTTATTAAGTACCAGGTTAGAAGCAATGTGTGAAATTATACATGGAAACAGATGCTGGTGTGTTTCTGCCAACGTAAGTATATATGGCCAATTTAGTTAAATTTATTTGTGTAAGTTTTTTTTTTTTTTTTTTTTTTTTTTTTTGGTCGTCAGTAGACATTGTCACAAAGCTGCTTTACAGAAATCTGTGTCTAGATCAAGCTGAGGTAGACAGAAAATAACCTTCCATCCAGCACAAGGAAGGCTTTTTAGGAGGACTCAAAAAAAGTGACTCCATCCTTCTCTACTCTGCCCATAAGGATATCAGCCAGATGTTTAAGGGTTTGAAAGATTCACTGCAATTTCAAACTCAAAAATAATGCAATAGTATTGTTAACACTGTACGTTTAGCAGATCTTATGTACATAAAATTAAATATATATATTCTTGCAGTTGGAAATATGATGTACATGAACAGTCCAGAGATTTTAAAATTGTGTTGCTATGTGTAACAGGTGTTTCTGAAATTAATTGCAAATATAAATATGTTGCTTGTTATTAAACTATATTTTTGGTTTTTTATATATATATATATAAATTAATTAGAATTTATATTGGGAATGTCTATTCAGATATACCTTAAATTCCAGTGTCAAATCAGTGCTGTTCTGTTCTATGGGCTGACATACAGTGCTGTGGAAAAGTGCTGTGTTTTTGTGTATATCTCATACTAAATTGTTTCATAAATTAAAACAAAATCTAAGATAAAGGCAAACTGAGTAAACACAAAATTTAGAACACAAGATTTTAAATTGTTATTTATTGAAGCAAAAAAGTTATCCAATACCAACCGGGCCTGTGTGAAAATGTATTTGCCCCCATAGTTACTAATTCCCCATGCTAATCTATGAAAGTGCATTCATAATGGGGTTCAGCTGGACTAGATGCAACCAGGCCTGATTACTGCAATCAACACTTAAATAGAACTTTTTCAACAGCACAAAGTTGGTTAAAAGGTCTTACCCAGTAACACAATGCTATTTCAAAGGCTCTGGGACTCCAAGGGACCACAGTCCAAAGGACCATAATCTCCAAATGGGAAAAACTCGGCACAGTAGTGAACCTTCCCAGAAGTGACCGACCTTCCAAAATTCCTCCAAGAGTACTGCAGTGACTGATCCAGCAAGTCACAAAAGAGCCAAAGACAACATCAAAGGAACTACAAGCCTCTCTTGCATCAAAAAGCTCATGACTCCACTATCAGAAAGACACTGGGCAAAAATGGCATCAATGGAAGAGTAGCGAGTTGAAAACCACTGCTAACCCAGAAGAACATTAAGCCTTGTCTGAACATTTTGGGAGAATGTTCTGTGGACTGATGAGTGGAAAGTGGAACTGTTTGGACGACAGGGGTCCCGTTAGATCTGGCGTAAACCAAACACAGAATTCCACAAAAAGATCATCACACCTACAGTCAAGCATGGTGGTGGAAGTGTGATGATGTGGGGATGATTTGCTGCTTCAGGGTCTGGGCAACTTGCAACAATTGAGGGAAACATGAATTCTGCTCTCTATCAGAAAATCCTAAAGGAGAATGTCCGGTCTTCAGTCCGTAAATTGAAACTCAAGCGCAACTGGATTATGCAGCAAGACAATAATCCAAAGCACAGGAGTAAGTCCTAGTCCTAGAAGTAAGTGAAAGACTGATCTCCAGTTATCTGAAGCGTTTGGTTGCAGTTATTGCTGATAAAGCTGGCACAAACAGATTTTAAGTTTAAGGGGAAAATTAGTTTTTCACATTGGTGATAGATTTTGGGTATAAAATTTTTGGGGATAGTTTTTTTTTTTTTTTTTTGCTTCAATAAAAAAAACAAAAAAACAGTATTGTGTGTTTACTCAGGTTTCCTTTATTTTATGTTGTATTTTGCTTAAAGATCTAAAACTATTTAGTACAAGATGAAATCAGGAAAGACTTTTTCACAGCACTGTAGTGTTATAGAAACCTCTGAAGGAAGTCCATTTTATTGCTTTTTATTTTCCACTGGTTTTGATTTTGATATTCAATTCATTTTTCAATTCTACAGGGTGTCCTAAAAGTCTCCAAACATAGTGGTAAGAAGTGGTAGCTCAGAGGTTAAGACATGGACTACTGATTGGAAATTTGTGAGTTCAAATCCCAGGACCTGCTGTAGTTTTCATTATTCTAGGTACTAAGAAAGAGCCTGCAGCTTTTGATTGAATCAGACATGGCAGATGATAATCTGCTCAGGTACTTTTGGGCAAGATCCTACAGCGCTTTATAGGTCATTAGTAGTATTTTATAATCAATGTGGAATTTTACTGGGTGCCAATGAGGCATGGATAAATAATAAAAAATTAATATGGCCATAATTTGTGGTTCTAGTAAGGACTTTGGCTGCTACATTCTGACTTGTCTTGAGCTTGTCTAAGCAACTTCTTGAACATCCAGACAGCATTACTTAGAGGTAATAAAGGCATGAACTAGTTTTTCTGCATCGTGTAACAGCAGTATATACAGTATCTTATAGGGATGTAACCGAATTCAACCCATGGCAGCGGTTAAAGTCTTGTGGATTATCACAATGTATACTGACGTCTCCAACAATTACTGCTTTTTCTATTGAAACAACCACATTACAGATAAGAAGTCTGTAACTTCCGGTAGAAATTCAGAATAATGCCCTGGTGGCCTGCAAATATTTAACGCAAATGATTGAATAGACTTATTTTACACGCCAAGCCCATTATGTTAATAAAATATGCTTACATCTTAGAGTATTGTTACAAAAAGCTATAATTCATCCTCCTCAGCAAACTAGATGAGGAAGGTGTATATTGCTGTATTTGGGAGAGCTAGCCTCATTTAAAGCTATGTACTCTTTTGATCCAATCCACAGATTCTGTTAAACAAACTACATTAAATCCCTGATCAGTTATAGTTTCATGTACAGTAAGTGATTTAGTTAGTGGTTGATGTAAGGGATTTGATATTTAGCAGTCCTAACTTCAGATCATACGTGCTGGCTGTGTATTTAGTTTAGCTTTATTAATCCCAATGGGACAATTCGTTCAGACTTTCATGGTGCTTCACATATATAGACAACACTTAATATACATACATGCAAATACTCAAAATATATAAAATATATAAAGGGGAAAGAAAAAATGGGACTTATTATGATTAGATATATTATGATTCCTTAGCTAGCTATGGACTTGCAGAAATGACATGGCTGTTTTTTACAATAAAAACTGGCCACTAATTATTACGCTGTGGCCATGAAATGCCAAAGTTGTGGCTATGAATTGTGCAACTTGAGCCTATGTCTTAATATGTTGTGGAACATCATATGTGGTCTCCAGTTAATTATTTGGCAAGAACAAGCAAAAAAGATAATAAATCACTTTACTTTGAGAAGTTGGTGACATAACTTGACAGGATAATGGTATCCATGTCGCAAAGCCAATAGCTCCAGTATGTCTTTATGCTCCGTTCCAATTTTGAAGTAAAGTGTAATAATATCAATCATCTCCATGCTTAAGTTCGTAATTCCCTTATGATTTTATTGGAAAGTTTTCTTTTAATAACAACATTTAAGAATGACAAAAACATGCACAATGAACATATAAGTTAAGATTTATTGAATGAATCAATTGCTTTTTTTGGAAACTCCCTGAGAGATATGCTTCCCTGTGCACATTGTGTGATATACATAGGCTATATGGAGCTGATGCTCTGTAAATATAAACATTTTAGTTTTGTACATTTCAGGCCAGTTTTTACAGAAATATAGTAGAAATATGGCTTTATTTTGGAGCTCGGTAAGGCAGTGTTTAGGTTGGGAGCAAAACTACTGGTGATAGACAAAAAAAAAAAAAAAAAAAAAAAAAAAAGAACTGTGCACCTCCTGTTTATCATCATGTTAATGAACTTGGTCTGAAATTATAATATATTTGTGTTTAGTTACACACAAGAGGCAGTAATCAGGCAGTTTGTAAGGCCTGCTGTACATAATGCTGTATACTATATGTATTGTACATAATATATAATAATATAATATGTACACCATATATCTGCTATATAAAATATATATATATAATTATATTTTTTACAGATGTGAAATTTGCCCTCGCGGATGATGGATTTTTAATAGAACCATGGCTCACTTTTATTCAACTCAGAACTGTTACCAAAACCAAAAGTAAACACAAGTGAAAAGGGGCGACACCCATCGTGGCGTTCACCTTGTTCAAATTCAAGTCAAAAGTTCAACGTTCCAGTTCGTGCTCTGTGCATGTGTGTTTGTTTGTTGTAGGCTCTGTAACGCTCTCTTTCTGGCTCATGCCAGTCTCCTGAAAGGACAAATAAAGTACACATAAATAACCTTCCCATTATCACGCACAAGTGAGAATCATCACATGTTCCCTATTGGTTCTGTCCACCTCCTCTCTGTCTGCAGCCCACGATCACCCACAACACTACTGCCACAAACTTTGCCAGACCATTTACTATCGAGTGTGGTTCTCTCCTAGTGGAGCCAAAAACAGTCCTCTAGACCAAGATGTAGTAGCCCATGTGTGACTTGGCAGCCTACTCAATATATTTCCACATCCTTTACTGACTGTACCACAGCATTCATTAATCAAACTAGTGTTCTAATTGAGACTCCGAAGGAGCTAGCAAGACCCTGGTTTTCATTGCTGTCCACACTAGTTGCCCTGGGAATTTCATTCCAGGTAGATTCCAGGTAGTCACAGATGACAGAGAAGTATAGAAAAGTAGATTTCTCAGAACATTCCCTATAGTAACAAAGTAACTCTACACCCATCCATCCATCCATCCATCCATCTTCTATACCACTTTATCCTTTTCAGGGTCACAGGGAAACCTGGAGCCTATCCCAGGAAGCATCGGGCACAAGGCGCGGTACACACTGGACAGGGTGTAACGCTACACCCTTGAATTCTTTTCGGAATAATACTGAAAATGATATTTTCCAACGTGAAAATGTGTTTGGCCTAATTTCTGTAATATTAAGGAATACTCATTTTAAAAAAATCATATTTATATTAAAGAGATTGTGTTCAGACCAGAATGGGAAATTATTAGTAGTAATAGCAGCTAACAGTAAGAATGAAGATTTGTGTATATTATGTTACACTCACCATCCATTTTATTAAAGAGCATCTGTATTCAGAAACCCACACAAAAGCAGGAACCTGAGGCTACACAGGTTCACAGAAACTGGTCAGTTAAAGTAAAAGCACTGCCTGCTCTTTTTCCTATCTATAACTGAGCAATTTCAGTGAACTTGTGCCTGCTGTAGCCTCAGATTCCTCTTCAGGACAGGCAGGAGTTCCTGTTAGCTTGAACCAGTCTTGCCATTGCCATTTTTTCTTCTTTTTTTCACAACATTGTGTAACCTCTAGAGACCGTTGTGTAATTCCCAGGAGATCAGCAGTTTCTGAAATACTCAAACCAGCCCATCTGGGACCAACAACCATGCCATAGTCAAGTCATTTAGATAACATTTTCCCCCATCCTGATGTTTGATGAACATTATCTGAAGCCTTTGACTTGTATCTGCATGATTTCGTGCATTGTGCTGCTGCCACTTGATTGACTATATGAATAACTGCATGAATGAGCAGGTGTACAGTACAGACGGAGGCTGGAGGTAGGTACCTGTTCTTCCATTTTGTTGTTCCTTTCAAACTTTTCTAGCACCTAGCACTGTTCCCAGTTTGCATTGCCTGGGGACCCTACTGCCAATCATTGTGATGTGACATGACCACACAGTTCTGAACAGGCATAAAAGAGGGGTCTTTGTAGCTTTTAGTTATAATTAAATTGTAGTAAGGAATATACTATATTTTCTGAATGTACCAGTATTAAATTCTTAGTAAATGACAGATCTTTAAGTTTTCTTAAGCTTTCTTTGTCATGTAATCTCAGAGAATTTAAGTGGTAAGGAATTACACCTGTCCACCTTAGCGTCTTCATTAGGCGCTGGTCTTCAGACCATGTCCACTGTTACCGTTATATGCTCATTTATCAAAAGTATGGGAAAGCAACATAAATATGTTATCAAATTATCAATTATCAAATTACAAATTACCAATTATCAAATAATGAAACTACAGAACCATGCTGCAAATTGGTACTTTTGCAACAAGTAACAGTACAAAAGAAGACCCATAAATAAAGAATCTTTATTTACATTTGAAGCAAACCATCATAACTCAGAAAACATGCATCATGAAAATGGACAAAGTGAAACAAATCTGCAAAGAAAGAATCTGATCTTCCACAGCAAGATGAAAAAAATAATAATTCAGGAGAAGATACAAAATCCTCAAGTACACACTCAAGGGAAAAGTAGTAGAAAAGACCAAAACATTGCACAGAATCAGTCTAAACACTGCATTCATGTGGCAAAAAAAATCACTTAAATGCAAAAATAAATGTCGGACATGAACAAGGTGTGCACACAAGTAGGCTACGATAGATTCGAATTATCTTTAATTCAGAATAGGTGTCCTGTAGGTATGTCTCTGCGTTGCAAACTGTGCTTTTCTCTGAAAAAGAAATGACAACATTTGACAGAAAATAGGCAAAGATGTGAGATTCTACAAAACCAACTACTCGTATGATTCAATCAATTGTCCATTCGTAGTTTTTCTAAGGCTTGTGATCAAATAAAAAGAGAAACAACAGAGAAAAAAAAAATTTATGTAAAAAAATAAAATAATAATACACAAGGCAATGGAGGAATATTAACGACATATTGCTCTTTGATGCGAGAGGCACATTTTGCTTCCTGCTAAAGTAATCCAGCTTGGTTCGGTAGTTAACAGCCAGGCTGGAGTTTATACCGTTGCATTTTAATGTACTCATTACCCAGCCATTTAGGAAAACTTCTGTATGTTTACAAACGAAGCAGAACTTTCTGCTCCAATGCTGTATTTTCAGAAGCAAAATGGCTTGCCAACATGAAACATAAATAACAAGAAATATATTAAGTAAAGAGGATGCCTGAAAAGAATCTCAGAACTTTTCCCCCTCTAATAAAGACTAAACAAACCGTCTTTGGTCATTCAACTTCATGTCCTTGAAATATTCATTAAGACCCTGCCTAAAAAAAAAACCCAACAACAACAAACAACAACATTCTAAACCCAAGCCATCAACTGGCTGGCACGAAGTAGTGAAAACGGGTACAGGGAAAAATAAATATGGTATAATTTCTGCTTGGTTTGATGGGTTGTGTGACTTGTCTGTTAAATGTAATGATTATAAAATGTGTGAATGAGTATTTGTATTTCCAGAGGGGGGAAAAGCAGTAAATCTTTCACATTAGATATAAAAGGCATGAATACAGAAAGGACCGTTTGCTAAGTGAGCCAAGATACTCCTGTGACTAGAAGCACAATTCTTCTTGTCTTCTCTTCAGATCCCCCATCAAACTCTTCACCAGTCTCTGTCTCTTGTCTGGTTTTTATCCTTTCCTCACTGGTAAGTGACCGGTAATGGGAGCAGCAGCAGCGCCTTTAGACTCGGAAGGAGGCCGTTCGTTTGTGTGTTCACTGCATTTTTGACATCTCATATTTTGTAGTCATGATTTCCTGCAAAGTGACCCACATTGAAAAGCACGGTCATTTCCTGTATTTAAAAAAAAAAATCTTTTCAGTTGAAAAGAAATATTTTGTAGGATCGACTGAACAAACCTCATCTGAGTCGAGAAGAACAGGCAGAGCACTGAAACATATATAGTCATGTAAGTTAGAGGAGCTCTGAACACATTCTTCCTAGTGTGCATGAGAACATGAGGGCAAAGAAACTATTTTAAGAGGATATACAGTACTGTGCAATAGTTTTAGGCACATGCAAAGAAATGCTGTAGAGATGCAAAGATGCCTTCACTATAATTAAATTAAATGTTTCTACATTAAAAAAAAAAAAAAAAAGAGCAGTAAACAGTAGTAAATGAAACAAAGTGAATGTTTGGTGTGACCAAAAAAAAAAAAAAAAGTCTCAGGTAGAATTAGTGCAGTTATATGAGGAAATTGGCTGTAAGTTTAATTGAGCATCTTGCACACATGGTTCTTCTGGAGACTTTGACTGTCGCACTTGCTTCTAAATTTTGCAGCAAAATCCAGCAGCCATTATTGTGTTTTTTGTCTGAAAAGTATCTCTTACCACTTAATATACTGCTTTTTTTAATAACATACAAACATTTTTCTATAACATTTCATTTTTGCTAGAAAACTAATGTTTGGGAATCTAAAACATTTTTGTACCGACTTGATAATGTAGACGTCATAAAATAAAATAGAAATCTATAACAAAGTCTGTACTAAAAAAAAAATAAATAGGATGCCTAAAACGTTTGCACAGTACGGTGTATTTAGACAGGGAACTTCACAGTCAATCCAGCCTGAGAAATATATGCATACAGAAGCACATTTTCCTTAGGTTAAATCTCCATCAGCATATATTATGTTAGAAAATATATTGGTTCTGATGTCTAATGTGATGAGTGTTATAAGATGAGTGTTACTCTTATATCTAGATGGAAAGTGCACAATACTGAGAAAGTTTATTATTCAGCAGGGATCATGTGTAAGATACAGATCAAGTAGCAACTATTAGCATATGGAAAAAGAAAATCAGATTCAGCACTTACATTAATCCTTTTGTTGTGATCATTAGGATCATTTTTGTGATATTACACAAAGGTGAGTCAAATGAAAACATTAAAAGTGCAACATAAAACAGCAACCAGAAGATTTTTTTTTCCTGGATTAATCTGGGCACTTGGGAAAGTGCTGGAACACTTGCATTGAGCAAAATGGAGATTATGGGGGCTTTCACACTGGAGTTTAATCTGAAACAGTGCACGGTTTGCATGAAAAATTGGTAATGTGAAAGCTGTCACGCAGACCGGAAAGCGCACCGTGGTACCGAACCTGAGACTACGTGTAGAAGGTGGTCTGAGTTCGGATGCACTGGAACTGAGCCATGATTCCTGTGAATGCAAATGCAGCTCGTACCAGGGTCCGCACTTGTAAAGTAAAGTAACCTGCACGCGTGTTGTAGCTGATGACGACATCATTAGTTTCCACAATACACGTGTACCATGAGTGACAGGGGATTTTATAAGGCATAGAAGAGGTCTACCGTGGTGCATAATATCTGCTGCGCATGCTAGCACCAAAATAATAATAATTTTTTTTTTAAATGGCGAGTTGCGTTGTGTACTCTACGTGCATTTGTGATGATGTAAGATGAACACAAATGCACCAGGTTCGATAGAATCTGGTGAGTCTGAAAACAGACCAACGCTGCAGTGGGGGCCAGGAACCATCACACTCAGATTCGAACCGCAGCAAACACGCCCAGTGTGAAAACTACCTATGTAGCAATATTATGCACTTTTGTGAAACCTAAATGCAAGATTAAACATTAAGGTTTTCTTTTAACTCGCCCTCGTATAATGCGCCTGAAAGTGAACAAAGCAGCATTTTCCCCCTTAATAAAACACTTACACATCTGTTAAAGAGGAAGGAATGTTGTCTTCCACCCACTTCAAGTCTTCATCCTGAGGAGAAAAAAAAAAAACATTCCTACAGTTGGTTTGCTTGCTATTTGTTTTAAATTACAGTCCAAAATTACTGGCACTCTTGGTAAAGGTATTTGTGGTTAACTAGCACTGAAAATGAAAGAAATCCCAATTAAATTTATTTTAAGATAAAAACACACATATATCATCATAAAACCTGTCTGAGTCAAAATTCTCCATGAACCAGGTGTAGCTTCCTGGAAGTGGCAGTCAGATTTTCATTTAAAATCTCCTGATACTTCATGGAGTATTCCAACAGAGGTCTCGGGTTCTCTGGACGAAAATCACAAATCCTCCACCACGCGTAACAATACGAATTCTTTTCTGTATGACCATCCATCTTTTTACACCAAACACACCTTTGTGTTTGTCGGTAAAAAGCACTATTTTTGTCTCATCTGACCATAGAACTCGGTTCCACTAAAAGTTCTAGTGGCATCTAGCAAGCTCCAAGCTTTTATATTTTTGGTTCGATGAAAGAAAAAGCCTTCTTCTGGTCTGCCTTTCAAATAGCTACCTAGCATGGAATTTGTGTCTAATTGTAGATTTGGAGACTTGGAGTGACCATAAAATGCTACCAACATCTACACATCTTCCTCACTGTGCCTACATGGGAGAAAAATACACCTGTCCTCTTCCAAGTCAGGTTTATTACAGCTCCAGTTGTTTTAAACGCCTGGATTATTGCTCTAACAGTGGATATGGGCATATTTTTATATTAATATATTTATTAAATTATTTGTCTGATTTAATTTGTGTATTGCCTAATTCTCCCCAGGTTGGTGAATCTGGCCTCTTCGTCACCTCATATTTAAACCCATGTGGAACACTCAGATGATGTTAAAAAGTAAAATATACATGTGGTAATGCTTTAATTACATTCTGTTCATGAGAATTCAGGGTGAAAATAATTGTGACATGCAAAATATTTTTTATAAGGTTGTTTCTTTTGATAAATTTACTTCAATTAAAGGTTAAAATGTTCTCATATTTTAAGATTAATTTTTATTTCTGAGATAACATTTTTTTATATCCATGTTTACCATGGGCGCCAATAATTCTGCAGCTGACTGTATATTTGGTATTATGTTGCTATTTTTTTTCCTTCTCGGCTGATACTGACCACACTAGAAGCAGGAGGTTTCGATATTCCATTCGTCTCAGTCTTAGCAGCCCTCAATTTTATACCATCAGCTAGAAATAAAGCAAGACACTGATGAGTTCACAGCACAGGAAAATCTTGTGAAGGAAAATCTTGATGCTCCTGTAAATTTATGAACAGATTATTGCTCACCAATATTTGAAGACACCAAGAACTCTTCAATCTCTTCATCATCTGAATCATCAATTAAAGGTGTGAATGCGTATCTATAGCATTGGGTAGGAGGGGGGTATATAATAAAGCACAGATTCACTTTCAAAGTTAAAGTTTGCTTGCATGGAGAACAATCATTAAAGAAGTTTAAAAATGTTCTCTGTATACATTTGTCCAGGCTTAATAGTTTGAATAGCCTATGATAAGTTAATCAATCAAAATTTTGGTTCAGATTTATTCACATTATAAGGAAAACTGTTTACATTCCAGAGGCAAAGCCCAAATATGAATATGGACTGCATATATTATATACACTTGAGCACCATGTATTTAAAGATTAATTAGACTCGATGTACGGCGTCTCAGTATCGATCAGACTCGATGTACGGCATCTCAGTATCGATCAGACTCGATGTACGGCGTCTCAGTATCGATCAGACTCGATGTACGGCGTCTCAGTATCGATCAGACTCGATGTACGGCGTCTCAG
>JANDJT010000169.1:28058283-28070385 GCA_024331685.1 Stegophilus panzeri | reverse complement strand
TGTACGGCGTCTCAGTATCGATCAGACTCGATGTACGGCGTCTCAGTATCGATCAGACTCGATGTACGGCGTCTCAGAATCGATCAGACTCGATGTACGGCGTCTCAGAATCGATCAGACTCGATGTACGGAGTCTCAGTATCGATCAGACTCGATGTGCGGCTTCTCAGTATCGATTAGACTCGATGTACGGAGTCTCAGTATCGATTAGACTCGATGTACGGCGTCTCAGTATCAATTAGACTCGATGTACGGAGTCTCAGTATTAATTAATCTCGATGTACGACGTCTCAGTATTAATTCATCTCAATATACAATGTCTCTGTATTAATTTGATTAGGGGTGACACTGAAACCATTTTGATGTCAAAACTTGCCTTTGGTTATTTGCAGATGGTCTCCAGAGAAACATGATGACAAGCAGTATGATAGAGAATAGAAACCTCCAGAAGGCATCATCTACCCAGAGCTCCATCCAGTCCTGTTCAGAACATCAGCACAGGTAAAACACATCACACACCCCTCTTTTTTAAAGAGAAAGTATGAAAACTATAGTGCATCAGATACTCACAGCCTGACAGTCTGCTAATCGGAATTTCTTTGTTGTCCATACCATGAAAATGACCGAGGCTGAAAATAAGGCAAACATAAATACTATGTACTATATACACATCATGTAAAAGAAGCCAAAAAAACCATTCAACAAATCAATGAATATTTTTTTTTCTTAACCACAGAAACATCTGGGATGCCTAGGGAACAGGAACTATTTTCCATTTTAATATCTCTTAATTTACTCACCAATTACAGCAAAGATGAGGGTATTGGTGAAGTGTCTGTACAAGGACAACTTCACTGGGTTTCTCCTGAGTTTCAGCGTCTTTATGGTTTGTGCAAGACTAACAAATATTTAAGTCGTCGTCAAGGAAATAACATAAAACCTTAGGGCAGAATCGTCATAGCTTGTGAACACCACTGACAAAAACAGAACGGTCAAAGGATCAAAGAGGTTGTCAAAGAAACTTCATTCCAAAAAAAAAGAAAAAAAAAAAAAAAGGAGAGATAAACACTGAAGTAAGCATGCAGAAATTAAACATGATAACAGAGTATGCCCTTGTGTATGCACTGTTCAACATAAAAGGATATCCACCAACAGAGAGAGGAGTCGAGCAGTGCCAGGGGAATGTTGGCCAGCAAGGCCAGGTCAGAATCTTTGGCCTGATAAAGACAGAGATGGAAAGGGAAAAAAGAGGTAGAGGAAAAGCAAGAATGAGTGAAAGAGCAAATTCAGGCAAAGGGAAAAACCAAAGCCAATCAAGTAGAGCATTCACTCATTATGACAATACGATCACTTCAACTGATGTACACACTTTTAGTCAGTTATACACGAAAGCTATCAGATCCTGATCAAACACATTTTCAAGCATTTATAATTCATGACAGTAAAGGTGTTTTTAACATATTACATATCATCTGTTTTGTGCTTTTAGTGCAGGATATACTATGAGTGGGCTGTGGTGTTCTTGAATGGAATCAGTATAGTTATAATGTGAATTGCACCATATTTCCAAATGTTTGTGGACACCTGACCATCACACCCATGTGTGCTATTTGAACATCCCATTCCAGATTTAGTTCCCATTTGCTGTTATAATAACCTCCACTCCACTCTTCTAGGAAGGCTTTCCACTAGATTTTGGACTGTGGCTGTGGAGATTTGCACTCATTCAGCTACAAGAGCATTAGTGAGGTCGGGCACTGATGTTGGGTGAGGAGGCCTGGGGTGCATATATGGTTATGATGGTCAGGTGTCCACAAACATTTGGGCATATAATGTATTAGCTAAAAATGACATTAGCTCAATTTAAAAATCTTAATTTAAATATTATTATGCCATTTTCTAATTATTTTTTGTGAAAACAACCAAATCATGGCATCATAACGGTGTAGCTTGCAGCTTCATTGAGCAATAAGTGATATCTGTGTACAGGCTCCAAGGATAATCGTTGTTCTGTGAATCAAAATGAGGTCTTGAAGCCTCACTGTAGCTTCTAGGTCTGGTTCCTTTGATTACCGACGTAGGCAAACATATTACAACAGTTCAGTTCAGTTCTGTTGTGGGTCATGGGAGCTTTTATGGCTGCAAGATATAAAAGGTTGGGAAACTCTACTTTGACTTTACTGGAACATTTGCAACTTAACATCCAGCCAAATTAAAAAGGTAAAAGGTTTCTCCTTTAACATTTAAAAGGGCAATTATTATTGTGCTAACCCTAATAGAATGCATAGCATTTCCAGGTACATATGGTTATTTAATTGGAAGAGCAAAACCTTTAGGAAGGATATGAACCAAATGATGCTGGAGTCAAACAGAGTCAGTACAATGGCAGTGATCAGAGCTGGTACACTGTCCTGGCCCTTTCAGATCAACACATATACAACACACTTACATACACAGGGCAAGAGAAACCAGATTCACTCCCTTTTACTTTATATTTTACAGAAAAAGCTATTACATTTATTAAAGGGTCCAAGACTTTTCGTTATTTTATTGTCATGAAATCCTGGGTTCACACAGCTTCTTTAAACAATGCCATTTGACTACGTGCTGATAATTCAGCCAGTAGGAATTAGCTCTCATTTCATTTCTGTGTTGACAGAGTGATGCAGCAGTGCTTCATTCATTTGGTCTGTCCAGCTCTCTCATTTCCTCATCGGTACACTCTGCTCAAGCCTTTCCACTTCCAATGCGTCAACTTTCATATTAATACTACCATCAACACCATCGTGTTGCCATCTCCTAGATCTCTGCTGTAACCGCATTGTATAGTTACACCAAATGCTGGAACTTTTGAGTCCAACATTTGTTGTCTCTACGCTGGATTTCTCATTAATATATGATATTGAACATCGCTGGAAAATGGCGAGTAAGAAAAGAAGCTCTTGCACATTTGTTTTTAGGAGCTAGCAGCAAAACCTGACTGTTCTCACGTGTTAAATGGCATTGTAACTGCGCTAGCAATGTCCCACATGACGTCAGTGCAACTGACAAACTGCTAACTTCTCATAATCCTTCTCAGATCCTTACCACTAAGCACATCATAAATATTTCAATATAACCATCTTTATTGTGTTTCAGGGTGGATCTCTCCTTTCATTAGATGACACGGATATGCAAAAGAAAGTAGGCACTAGTAAGTAGTACGTACAATTTAATAACTAAATAGTAAAGCTTATTTACCCCAGTAATCCTCAAAATGCCCTCAATGGCAGCAAATGCAAAGTAGAGAACACCTAGCCCCACGACTCTGTGCATGACAGTCCCCAAGCGAGGCCTGGAAAAGCACACAATCACAAACACACATCATTTAATGGTTGTCACCATCTCTGATATCTATTAATATATAGCAGCTTTTACCCTCTACTCACTTGACTATACCATAGCCCAGACTGACAATGATGACCAAGAGTCGTGCTAGGGTTCTCTTCAGAGCTGACACAAGTTCAGCGAAAATCAGCAGGCCTTGTGCTGTAGAAAGAGAGAACCGACATCGTTTATGACACTGCAAACGGGCAAACAAACAAAATAAATAAAAAGAGGATAATTAGAAAAAAAGTATTTGCATTCAAAGCTTTTTAATGTCTTATTTTTAAAATAGTTTTGTGAAATTTAGTCAAGCCACTTTAACGAACGTTTTCATACGATGCATTTTCTCCAATGCTTTCAGTGAAAGCACTCGCAACACAAAAAAATATAAAGAAAAATGACAGTGCTCTAACTCTATGAATATCTGGTTTTATATATTAATAACTCTAACAACTTGTTCCGTGGCATCACAAAATTACAACAGTAAGTGATATGGTTTGGTTAAAGCTACCCCCGAATGCATTTCCAAGTGGATCGGGGACTGGTTCTCTGGACTGACCCCGGGCTCGAAAACAGCACCACGTCACAATTCACCAATCGTACCAAATTTGGGGCTCAAATGGCTGAAATTGGGGCCTTAACTAAAAAAATAACTCCACTAAACCATATATTTGTCTTAGGGTTGTTGGGTTTAATTTGTCACTTACATGCTGAGCCAACAGCATTAGTGTTCTCATACTCAGCACAGAAGACTGCCTTCTCTATCATGCCCAGGAAGATCACGCCAGCTATCCAGAACTGGATACGCAGCAGGTCTTTCCAGTAGCAAGAGGCCCAGATGAACCAGAGCAGAGCATACAGGATGTAGACAATGCACATCACCATGTAGAACTAAGGGGGTGGACAATAAACACCACACAACATTTATAAAAAAAAAAAAAAAAAAGGCTATATATCATTTATATAGGCATAAACAGACATAAGATGATTAGAAGTGTATAGCATCTCACAAATACCATTACTGATTTAAAATTAACTTATATAATTAAAAAATATATCAACTAAAACACTCACGATCATAAGAGGCCATTCTGTGACTGAAATGTAACCATGGTCTCCTTTCATAATCACAGTGACTGAAACAAAGTAAAAGACATTACTATTGTAATTAGTACTTCAGCAGTGGCAATATTACTATAAGTTAAAGTTCTAATATTTTGTGTATAGGAAAGTCTTAAATAAATAATTAATAAGCTGCGAGGCTTACAGGTTAAATTCCAGTTGACGTCCTTTTTATCGGACTTGATCAAAACCACAAGTAGGTATGGTCCATCTCTCCATGTTGTCGCAATGACATTATCCTTTTGAGAGAAGGATGTGTTGTTGATAAAACTGCTTTACACCTGCTTTTACAAACAACTTCTTCTTTTTTTTGTTGTTGCAGATTTAAAGAAACATGAACTTTACCTTTTTACCTGGTTTAGCTTCAGTTTCTGCTGTAAGCCACCTGGTATAATTGGCATCCTAACAAGATTAATACAAAGCGTTACAGATTTCAATATAAGCACGTTTTGTGAGCATCACAATTAGTCAAACTTCCATTATACAGGCCTATACGATCTTACATGAAATAACTCCTCTCGTTGTGGGTCCACTGTTCTTGGCTCTGCTTGGGATTTCTGCAGATAATATAAAAGCACATTTAGAGAACAGGGACGACATTCTGACTGCACAGAAATGTTTGATTAAAAACTGACATTAGTCCAAAAAGTGCTACTGAGCAAAACAACAAGAGCTCTGAAAAGTATATAGCAATGTGTAATACATGCCATACTACTTCTCTGCTGGATAAAAATGGTGTAATTTTACTAATGTAAGTTTATTATGCAAATGACACAATACATCTCTACTCAGTGTCCATACCCAGTGCCCAAGAAAATAAAATGATGCCTGACTAAGATATTCCAAATTGCTACTATTTTAAAAGCTGAGGCAATGTTTTAGCCATTATGAAATGAAATGATACCTGTTTTTACATACATTTAGCATGGGGAAAACCTGGATCCCGTTGTTGCAGGTTAATATTTTGTAATTGTGTTCGATGTACTCTCCTGGTGCAAGAGGATTGGGGTCTAGACCCTCTCCTCTACTCAGTGGTGTCCTCTCGTACATTTCCTGGTAGCAGTGGAAACTTTAACATGAAATATCTGATTCATACATAAGCGGCTTCATAGCATGCACGAACACCACTCACCTCGATGTTACTGAATTCGTTGTGACAAGGGTAGAACTTTAAATACCACCTAATATCAAACGAGACCTCTACTGGACAGTTAAAGGAAGAGACTGCAAAGGAGAAAACATCATTAGTTACCTCCCATTGCGTTACAGTGTGCTTACACAACAATCAGTCAACAACTAATATGCAGTGTGTACAAAAAGCCACATGGCATCCTGGTTGATCATATTATTTGCACTGAATGCAATCCTTACCTTTTAACTGGATGTCAGTGTCTTTGTACATCGACTTTTTTAATAACAAAGGTCTTGATGTCTGTCAAAGAAAAAAAAAAATCCACAGAGGCCATTAATCATAGACATAATTCCACTGACATTGTAACACAGTATAATACAAAAATATACACCCATTGGTCGATTTTTGACGTAAGCCTGAACCCATTTTACTCATATTAGGTAAATGTACCTGATATACTTTCTAAGTTTTCAATCTCTGCGACTGTAAATTGACACGTTTTGTCATTGTATCCATTGCCTGATAACCGTATACATACAGTAAGTAGGCCTAAGAACTTGTGCTGAATTTATTTATCCTTCTTGCCTCAGTACCAAGCACCCCAAACAGTGACTGGAGCTAGAAATAATGCAGATGATTTATTAATCAAATTCAACGGTCAAAGTATTGTTCTACTTCACAAGTAGTGCCACTGGTAGTGTTTTGACTCAAACTTGCTTTCACTAAGATTAATATATTGGATTTGTTTGGGTTGCTCACCACCTTCACTGTCTCATGCTCAATAGTTCCCTCTGTGAAGGAGACACACAACTGTACCAAGCACATTTTAAAGTAAAATGAGAGGTGCCTATTTTGCATTTTGTTTTTAAAAGAAAAAAAACTTTTGTGAATTGAGTTGTAGGGTGAGTTCAGCAAAAAGTGAGACATCAGGTAAAGTGGGACAAATACATTTCTTGCTAGCTAGCCCTTTAAATATCAGGAGCCAATACAGTTTTATAGCCATGAATGATTACCACAAGGGTCAACCCTTTGCCAACCACCTCTGACCAGCATCATTCAAAGACCTTGTTGTCAGGCCTAAAAGAGGAAGGGGCATAAAGAAGCCCAGAGCCAAGCAACCGTCATACATTCATAACAAGCCCAGAACACTTTACTTATGTTGAAAAATCATAATAAGAATGGGGGGGGGAGAACCACAATTACCACAAGCAACTCAGATGAATGCAAAGGCTGCCACAGAAAACATGGTTCCAGTGATGACCCAAAAGCAGAAGAAAATGTAATTTTAGATGCTGCTGCGTTTTTCTGCAAGCAGTGTTTATGGAGATTTTTCAAAAGCGTTAGTTAACAAAATGGATTACTGTATGTTTTTGTTTAGAAGGCCTATTGATTTTCACAATTCTGCAGGTTTTTTCAGAGAGAACCGAGTTACCCAGCATTTAAAAGGATGATTGTGTGTGTTTGTGTTTTTTGTAACAAAAGATGTTTTTTATTAACTTAAAAATCACTGTCCCACTTTTGCTGATGATCTGTCACAAAATACTCTTTCAGTGAAAAGCAGTGCCTAAGGGTGTTCAAATGTCTCTCATTACCACATTAAAGTTCTATCAAGCTATATATTTAGGAAGTTTGTGTCTTTACACCAAAAAAAATACAATAATAAAAGGCTAGCAGTATAAAGATTTTGTCATTGTGCCATGGTGAAACTACCAAAAACTGTCCCACTTTTGCATAGTTCACCTTATTCAACAGTCCAGAACCTTCTGTCATGAACAGCGTTATGGTAAATGATCTGCACTTATATAGAGCTTTTTTAACCTTAGCAGTTTATCACTGATTTATACCGGTTCTCATTCACTTCGGACGTAGAGTCATGTTGGCCAGGAATCGAACCGCCAACCCTACGATTAGTGCACAACCCACTAAACTGTCCACTGTCCACCATCTGACCACATCCGTCCAAATTATCTGATGGACTAGGCTTTGGGTTCAGATTTGTGACCATACTCAGTGGGAAAGTGATTTTGGAGACAACAGCTGTTTGTTTTTTGTTTTTGTTTTTTTCCCCCATGCACAATGTGTTAACCATCAGTGGTCAGTTTCCTGCAGTGTTGAATTTGTGCATTGGTGAACTGTTTAAAATACAAGCAAAGCTGCGGTGTCTGATATCCTCGGGACCACACATACTATGGGAACTGTGCTTAGTAGTAATACCTATACATGGACTAGAGACAGCTTATTGTGGCTGAAGTGCATCTTTATTGTAGGATTAAAAAAATGATAAAATGGCCAATTAATGGCAATACAGGTATGTGTTTGTGCCACTGAGTGTATGGCAGCAGTTGTCTAGCATTAATGCTCTGCTGATTTCTGTCACGTTATTGAGACGCGGCTTCTCCTTTCAAACAGCCACTAGATATCAACTCTAAACACTGGGACTGCCTTTAAATATTTAATAACAGTCACATGGAAGTCAATAAGTAAATAAATAATAATAATGAGGAAAAAAAAAAATCCCGAAGAACGAAAAACCCTGTTCTCTGTCAGAGTAGTCAGGTAGTGGCTAGGTTAATTTCTGAGTGTTAGCTGAAACAGAAAGCTATCTAGCTACAGTAATTAAACTGGCTAGCTACATTAGCTAGAGCGCAGCTGTGTTAGATTAGCTAGCCTACCAGAACGGTGTGTTTAGTTTAGTAATGGTTCCGTGTTCTCGCTTAGGACGTCGTATTAGCCACGACTTAACGCCACATCAGCTTGCTATTTAGCGGACATGTTAATAAACTCATCGTTTGTAAAGCTTTTTTTTTATTGAGTGTTGTCGCTTCGGAGAATGAATTCCACAAGCTACTATAATGCGACAAGATGAGTGACGCCGGATTTAATTAAATGAAATAAACTGCTATGAAAACCGGCCGTTTGGTTAGTGACGGTAGCAAGCCCTGTTCACCGGCCTGAATATTCACTCACACGCTGCACTCACTCCTTGTGTCTACTTACATTGACAACTGTACTAGTCCAGTGTCCAGTCTCCGGAGCGGTGTAAACGCCGTCGATGATTGACATGAATAAAATGCAGGACAGGAATAAGGAGCAGAGCATCTTGTGCAGGACAGTAGAGCTCATCATCCACCAAACAACAGTACCGGCCATAGCTGAGTGGCTGCTTGGGCATGTAGCGCAGTGTATTACAGAGAGGTCGTGTCCACAGCAGCCGGTGGTGGCGTCCTGGTTTCACACACTGTTTAGTGCTGTCATCTGCCTTTACACAGTAGATTAGATGTATATTTCATTACTAGATACTCTATGTGGGTCAATTATGTAGGGGTCAGGGAATAAATTGGGATTAATACATTTTTGTCCTACTAAGTGACAGCTGCTGTGGAATCCCCAAAATACCAAACATCATCAATAGCCTAGTGATATAGTCCTAATGGAAAAGAACTGGTTATAACTAAAAATGATTATAAAGTGAGAACAAATAAACACTTTCAGTCATTTCCTAAAGTTTCATACAGTGTAAAAAAAAAAAAAAAAACTGGACTATAATATAAATATAAAACATTATATTACTCCTTCTAGAATTTACTGTATTTTTATATTTCAGCATATCTCTTTTCATAGTTTATCAGTTTCTATCAGATTTTTTATTTATTTCCTGTTTTACTCATAAAAATATTGGAACATGTGACTGACAGGTGTTCGTTTTTACCCAGGTGTGTCCTGTTAGTCCTGTTACTCTTGGTTTTAGAAACCCTGTGAAGACTGCATTTGTTGTTAAAAAGGATAAACCAACGTGAAGATCAGAGAGCTGTCTATGAGAGAAATGCAAGCCATTTTGAAGCTGAGAAAAGAGGGGAAATCAATCAGAGGCATTGCATGGGAAAGCATTGGGGAAACCACTGGTGTACTGAACAACAGACACCAAATGGGTCGGCCAAGGAAAACAACAACAGCTGATGACAGAAACATCATTGAGCTGTGAAGAAAAACCCAAAAACAACAGTCAGAGACATCACCAACAACCTTCACATGGCAGGGGTGAAGGTATCACAATCCACCATTCAAAGAAGATGTCAAGTGCAGAAATATAGAGGCAATAACACAAGATGCAAACCACTCATCAGCAGTAAGAATCAGAAAGCCAGATTGGAATTTGCAAAGAAATACAAAGATGAGCCACAAAAGTTCTGTAATCAATAGTAACCTCTACCAAAGTGATGGAAAGGCCAAGCTGTGGAAAATGAAAGGATCTGCTCATGATCCAAAACATACAAGCTCATCTGTGAAACAATTTGGAGGTAGTGTCATGGCTTGCATGGCTGCTTCTGGAGCAGGTTCACTAATCTTTATCAATGTAACTCATGATGGTAGCAGCAGAATGAATTCAGAAGTTTACAGGAACATTTTGTCTGCCAATTTACAGTGAACTGCTTACAAATTAATTGGAAGGTGTAGCAAGTAGAAAGACAATGATCCAAAACGCACTGCCAACACAACAAAGAACTTTATCAGAGGAAAAAGTGGAAGGTTTTAGACTGGCCAAGTCAATCACCAGAACTTAACCTAATTGAGCAGCATTTCACCTCCTGAAGAGGAGACAGAAGGGAGAAACCCCACAAAACAAACCACAACTGAAAGAGGCTGCGGTAAAAGCCTGGGAAAGTATCACAAAAGAAGAAACCAACAGTTTGGTGATGTCAGTGGGTCTTCAGATTGATGCAGTTATTGAAAGCAAGGGATATGCAACCAAATATTAAGTGTCATTCATTTTAATTTACTTCAAGTATTATCTGTTCCTATATTTTTGCTCACCTAAAAATTGAGTGGTCTGATACAAAAGGTTCTATGTTTTATGTGGTTTAATACATCTAGATGTAAATACCAGGAAATAAAAGCTGAAATCCTAAACTCTCATCTCATATCCTTCTTTTGATCTCAAACCCAAAGGTTTTTGGTGTATAGCACAAACAAAAAATTAATTGGCCTTTCCGTTCCAATAGTTTCAGTATGTATGTATGTGCTTGTTGAACATCCCATTCCAAAACCATGGGCATTAACATGGAGTAGTAAGGATCTCTTACATTGCTTTATCTCTTAGTGAGAAACAATCAGCAGAGGATTAAAAAAAATTAAAGCTGACTTTGCATCAGAAGTGAATGTAATTCCCTTTTGCATCACTTTCATCAGTGCACTGCAGTCATGCCACATGACTGCAATGGAATGCAGTCACTGTTCAGTTACAGCCCTAATCCACATTTGGGTTACAGAAAGCGAGCAGTCCTACTGAATTATAATCTGAGGTGTAATCTGGCACCCCTTGTGAGAAAGTTTGGACACCCCTGCTGTGTAGAGTCCCATCTAGAGTACATTATTAACTCCAATGTGCTCAGCAACTGGCTTACTGTAACAACACAATAGTGTTTGGACTAGACTTTTTATTCACAGTTTATAAGCATTTTGATCATAAATAAAACTTAGAAAACAAAATTCAAAGAGCCTACCACTTGTTCTCGATTTTTGATACTCTGATTGTTAGGGCTCCTACCTAACAACAGTGGGGCTTGAAAGCTTGTGTTTTTTTTCTGCATAAATATGATATAAAACATCATCAGATGTAAAAGTAGATAAAGAGAGCCCAATGAAACAAGCAATCAAAAATATTATACTTGGTCATTTATTTATTGAGGAAAATGATCCAATGTTACATATCTGTGAGTGGCAAAAGTATGTGAACCTTTGCTTTCAGTATCTGGTGTGTCCACAAAATTATTTTCCAATAACCTTCTGGCTTGTCCACATGATCTTTAGCAAACTGCAGACAAGCAGCAATGTTCTGTTTTAAGAACAATGGCATTCTCCTTGCAACCCTGCCATGCACACCAATGTTGTTCAGTGTTCTCCTGATGGTGGATTCATGAACATTAACATTAACCAATGTGAGAGAGGCCTTTAGTTGCTTAGAAATTACCATGAGTTCCTTTGTGACCTCATGGCTTAGTACATGTCTTGCTCTTGGAGTGATTTTTATTGGTCGACCACTCCTGGGGAGGGTAACAGTGGTATTGAATCGATCTGACTGTGGATTGGTGGAGTACAAACTCTGATTTTGTAACCTTTTCCAGCCTGATGAGCATTAACAACTCACAACTCTTTTTCTGAGGTCCTCAGAAGTCATGTTCATGCTATGATACACTTCCACAAACATGTTTTCTGAAGATCAGACTTTGATAGAGCCCTCTTCTTTAAATAAAACAGAGCGCTCACTCACACCTGATTGTCCTTCCACTGACTGAAAACACCTGACTCTAATTTCACCTTCAAATTAACTGCTGATCCTAGTGTTTCACAGACTTTGGGCACTCACAGATATATAATACTGGATCATTTTCCTCAATAAATAAAGGATCAAGTATAATATTTTGTTTCCTTTGTGTAATTGGTTTCTCTTTGTCTACTTATGTGAAAATCATGTTTTGGGTAAT
>JANDJT010000169.1:28045489-28058203 GCA_024331685.1 Stegophilus panzeri | reverse complement strand
AATTAAGGGTTCGCAAACTTTCAAGCACCACTGTACATGTGAGAAACTTGTACTTGAGTAGTTTACTCATGAGTTACTTTAAGTTTTACTTGTGTTGATTCCCAGTTAGTTATCTTATATACATTCATAGTTGACTATAGGGGATGCTGTAGAACATACTGCTAGAGGATAAAATGATCTTTAAAACCAGATCAGAAGGGGTGCTTACTGTTTCCTTTTGTTTCGGGTTGTTCAGAAAATGCTAGCCACAAGGGGGCCTAATGCTCCTACCAAAACAACAGGAGGAAAATGCCAGTCAGGAGAGGTTTTGATGGCTGCTAAGAAGTTGCACAAATAGTATGGTAATCTTTCAGTTGTATTTATAGTTATGTACATTTGTATTTGTATATATGCACTTATCCAGAGTAACTTACATTCATCTCATTTATACAGCTGAGCAGTTGAGGCTTAAGTGCCAGCAGTGGCAGTGCTGTGATTTGAATTTATGACTTTCTAATCAAAAGTCCAGCATCTTAACCACTGAGCTACTACTGCCCATAACATAAACTCTTACCTCCATGAACTCACTCAAATGCTCTTTAGTCTTAGCCATATTTAACCTGCTGTAGTCTTTAAATGATGACCTTTTCACCCTTGCCCTGCTTGGCAGACCTGCTCTTTGTAGTTGGTATAAACTGTAGGTGCTGAAGCAGCAGATCCTCCAGCAGCTCATTACTTGGTTGCCTTGTCCTTGATGATTTATAACCAGGTGTGAGGACCAAGTTGTTTCACATCTCCTATGTGTCATCTACAGTTTGTCTGTATAGTAGTTTCTCATCTTTCCTTTAAGCATTTATGTTTAATTGAAATGTATGAACTAGAGAAAGCAGAAATGATGCATAATTGTCAGAAATGAAGAACAATAAATATTTGTGGAAATATTTTACAGTATAAGTTTGTATTTTTACTTGTAGCTTTAGTCCACAATATCAACACAGTCGATGACACCTAATAACAGAATATATCAATTTTGGCCAAAAGTTTCTGAACACTCTGCACTTGAAAGAAATGCTTTCAAGGTAAATCTCTGGAATTAGAAAATCTTGTAAATGTGTAAGTGAACTGAGAAATATTTGTGAGTTTTAATTTTATTTGGGGGGAAAATATCTAGACCTAGAAAAGGCCTATTTGGATTACTCTAATTAGGCACTTGTAGCACATAACATTTTTGTCTAGTTATTTGTCTTACAGTAATTACTAACAGTCTAATATCAACAGTATGACAAGCCTATGCTTACAGTAACTTACACTACTTACTACTACTTCAACAAAGATTACACTACTGCTTCAACAAAGAAGTGCAATTGCCTATAATAGTGCACTAATTAAGATTCCTATTTCAATCTGGTAGAGGGCAATGAATAAGTCCTTACATAAAAATGATGGAACACTTGTTTAATTGTTTTCTTTTTTCCTAACTGCCAATATTGGTGATGCAGCAGGTAACATTGCTGCCTCACAGCTTCAGTGTCCCATGATTTATTTTGCTCTGAATTACACCTGAGATATGTGCTTGATTAAGTGAGAAACTCTGGCAGATAATTCATTCTGAAACTGGAACATTGTGATTTGACTTTGTCATCATTAAAATTCAGTTTTTAACCAGCAGCTACTGGTGACCATAGATTTTGGTGGTGTTGGACAACATTAATAATGACATAGCCTCAGGCAAAATTAAGTTGGCTATCATGCTTGACTTATGCTACAAGGTACAGTCTAGTGAATTTAAGAAGTAAAGCTATAAATAGGCAGTCGAGAGTTGACCACATACAGCCATCCAGCCTACAGTCTACCAGCTCTTTTTGAGCAGTTTTAGATGTATATTACATTTGTTCAACTAATAGCATTAATTGGGGCTGACAAGTTTCAGCAAAATTTCCAGACCAACTGTATCTCCAAAAGACCTAAAACTATCCCAAAATATTTGGGCACTGGAAAAAAGGAGACATATTTCTTCTTTTTCTCAGTCTTGGAGTAGGAAACATTTAATTCACTCATTTTTCGGATGTTTTTCACTCTATAATCCCCCACCCCACTCCCAATCTTCGCAATAGAAATGCTTCTGTATATCTTAGATACACTGTCTACACTTACACATTGCCATTTTACAGAATTGTATTAAATTTAATTAAGATTATTTGCTATAAACCAAGTTCTTGTCAGTCAAAGAGTATTTTTAAACTGTAGGCAAATCTGGCAAAACTGTCCTTTCTGCTGCTCCTTTAGTGCAAATCAAAGGAAAATTGGGTTATATCTATCAAATAACCACATTTTTAAAGTCAGTGGTCACTCAAAAGTGGTCATTAGTATTTCAACAGGATTTAACATGTATGGATTAGAGAACGATGACTTTATGAAGATTAATATTTACTGAACGGCTGATATGGTTGAGCCCGAATGGCCCCAACTGCCCCTATCAATGAGCTACCACTGGTTTTAACAATTTTATCAGCAGCAGGCATATTTACTATATGTAGAGAGCAATGAGTATTAATTAAAGCAGTGGTCACATTACAGCCCATTGTTCATTTTCCTTAAAGCCGTGGCTCAGGGGAATTCTAATGCATTTAATATTTCTACTTAGTGAAAGTCCCTGACTTTGTGGGGCACAAACCCTGCAACATAAGATTTAAAAGCCTGTGTACATCAAAGAGAAAGTCTGAAAGACGTCATTACTAATAATTATGCAGCTGAGGTCTGACGATTACAGCTCATTGCCAATATGAGGCCAAGGCACTTGGTCCAAACGTGCTTCTGGAAATGTGTGGTCCCTTTGATCTACTCATAATTCTAGAGAATGGGTGAGTGAGACAGCAAGATGGTTAACCTTCCTTTTCTATACTTCTCGAAATAGATTATTAAAAAACACACTGATGTATACTCTTTCATTTTCTGGCCAATGTCGATCCTCCATGAAGAAAATCAGTGAAAGACACAGTTTCATTTAAAGCCACCCGGCTTATTATGCACAGATACAAAAAGGTACTTATGAATACATTACATGTTACATGTCCAGTCGCTTAACCACTTCATCAGGATTTGGGAGTAAAAAAAGTAAATAAAAGAATAAGTTTGTCCAGGATACATTTTTGTTCTCTGTTTAATTCACAGAAGAGCTGTTTTGCTGAAAGGCCTATATACAGTACATAAATAAATCAAGTAGGTTCACATTGGTCTTTTTATGTGTTAATTTGTGTTATTAAAAACAACAGTCATGATCAATGTTCCAAATTATTCTGAAAAAAAAAAAACTATGAAAAATGTAAAAAAAAAAACAACACAGAATCTGACACACAGATTACTGAAAAAGACTACTGAGAACAGAGATTTTGTATTTAGGTATTATTTTAAGTTTTACTGCTTGGTTTTTAAAGCCAGCTGAAAGTAAAGTAACAGAAAATTTGTTTCATATTTACAAAGATTAATAATTTTTGCCCTTAATGTTTCAGTTTAGAAAAAGCTTATTCTACCATCATTCCAGTTTCAACTGAAAGGGCAAAAGCTCGCCTGTGGAACTTCTCCCTCGTCAGAACTTATATGGAGAGATGAGCACATGGACCCGAGCGAGATGTTTAGCCTGGAAGTTGCGATCCAAGTACTCAGCCATTTCCACGTCCACGCTGAGCTCCTGTGGCCCGAGCAGCTGCTGGACGAGGATCAGCTCACCAGTCTGGCGGTCTGAGCGCTGCATGACAAACATGCCTCGTGCGTGTCCGCCCTCCACAATGCTGAAGCGCAGGCTGTCGGGTCCTGGTCGGCCAGGAGCGGTCGCTGTGGCCATGCGGAACAACGTAGCTGGGGTTTGGAGGTTTGAAGGCAGAGACAGGTAGTGATAGGAAATTGTCTTTGGGGCCAGGTGACAGGCACGGCTTGTCATGGAGCAGGGGTTCCTCTCACATTGACTGCAAAGGGGTAGGGCATAACTAATGATTAACTAATGATTTATGAGTGAAATGTATTCGCATTGTACAAATCACAACACATATCACTATGATACTGTGATTATTTCTAGCAAGATTAGCGTTATTCTCTTAATAATGGTCTATAATGGGTAAAAGTCAATGTAGGTCAATTAGCTTTCAAGTAGTACAGCAGTATCTTTAAAAAACGTCTGTCATTGTAGGCTATACAAATGACAAAATAATCATTTACTTATTTGTACCATTAATGATAGCAATAAAATATTTTTAGCTGACAAAGGCATTATGAAGATTGATTTTGTATATTTCAACCATAATATAGTTCATAGCAGATTACAAAGTAGAAGCTAAAAAGTATAGTTTGGTAACTTGCATATACACAGATCAGCTACATCTGTCTAATATTGTGTAGGTCCCCCTTGTCCTACCAAAACAGCTCTGACCCGTCGAGGCATGGACTGCACAAGAGCTCTGAAGGTGTGCTGTGGTATCTGGTACCAAGATGTTAGCAGCAGATCCTTTAAGTCCTGAAAGTTGCAAGGTGGGGCCTCTATGGATTGGACTTGTTTGTCCAGAACATCCCACAGTTGCTCGGATCGAGATCTGGGGAATTTGGAGGCTGAGTCAACACCCTGAACTTTTTGTCATGTTCCTCAAACCATTTCTGAACAATTTTTGCAGTGTTGCAGGACACCTTATCTTTCTGAAAGAGACCACTGCCATTAGGGAATACTGTTGCCATGAAGGGTTGCAACAATGTTTAGGTAGGTGGTGCGTGTCAAAGTAACATCCACACGAATGCCAGGAACCAAGGTTTCCCAGCAGAACCTTGCCCAGAGTATCATACTTCCTTCGCTGGCTTGCCTTCTTCCCATACTGCATCCTGGTGCCATTTCTTTCCTAGGTAAGCGACACACCTGCACTCTGACGTGCACATGGTGTAAAAGAAAACGTGATTCATCAGAACAGGCAACCTTCTTCCATTGCTCCCTGGTTCAGTTCTGATGTTCATGTACCTATTGTAGGTGCTTTTGGCGGTGGACAGGGGTCAGCATAGGCGCTCTGACTAGTCTGCAGCTACACAACCCTACACACAGCAAGCTGTGATGCACTGTGTGTTCTGACCCCTTTCTATCATAGCCAGCATTAGCTTTTTCAGCAGTTTGTGCTACAGTAGCTCTTCTGTGCAATCAGACCAGACGGGCTAGCCTTTGCTTCCCACATGCATCAATGAGCCTTGGGCATCCATCCTTCATTGGACCACTTTTGGTAAGTACTAACCACTGCATACCGGGAACACCCTGCCGTTTTGGAAAGGCTCTGACCCAGTCGTCAATTCATCACAATTTGCCCTTGTCAAAGTCACTCAGATCCTTACACTTGCCCGTTTCTCCTGCTTCCACTACATTTACTTTGAGAACTGACTGTTCACTTGCTGCCTAATATATGCCACCCCTTGACAGGTGCCATTTTAACAAGATAGTCAATGTTATTCACTTCACCTCTCAGAGGTATTAATGTTATGGCTGATCAATGTAGTGTCAACTTACTGAACTCCAAAACATCATCTCACTAATAGCTTAGTTTCCTGACCCATAGCTTGGTTACACAATACATATAAGTGGACAAACATATAAATATGCTTGATGCAAATGACTTAGTTTTCTTAGAAATGTTTTCATGCTGAAAGAAATTGTGGAAAATAAATACATACCTTGGCAAACTCTTTCATTTAAAGTCTAAAGCTGGAACACTGTCCACATTTGACACAAACGCAACTCATTTCTAAACCAGACAAAGCTCATTGTAAAGTGTTTGGCCAGTATACAGTGGGGTCCAAAAGTCTGAGAGCATGAAAGAAAATGCTTCTGTTTTGCAAGCTTTACAATTTAATACAAAATGTTTAATTACAAATGATATTAAAGTTTTTTAAAAAAAATGTATAGAATATTTACATGAATTTGAACATGTGCACTCAAGCTGGCATGGGTTCCATAAGTTTTCTCCACAAGAATCTTGAATACTGAATATTTATTAATACTTATTTTGAACATCATTTTTTAATTTAAATTATTTCTTTAAAACATTCTGCTTATTTCCAGTTATAAATGGAAAAATAAACTAAATAAAACAGAATTTCAACATGTTCTGAGACTTTTGGACTCCACAGTAGCTCCTGTTGTTGTTGTTAGTGTTGTTGTTGTTGCAGATGTCCATGCTGGAATACTACAAAGGTGTTAAGGTAAGAAGAACATCACAAAAAAAACAGTACAATTTGTGTTTGGTCTCTATGGCTGTTTCAGTTGTGTGTGCATTGGCACTCACAGAAGTGACGTCTTGACATAGCTGATATTTCCGTGCAAGTGTGGGCACTCTGGATTTACACACTGGAAACCTCCTCCGGTGTTGACACAGGTGGTGCCACGGCTGCAGTTATGCTGTTGTGTAAGACACTCGTCCACATCTGGAGCAGCAAAGGCATGTGAGGAGGAAGGAGAGAAAGAGAAACAGAGAAAAGAGAAAAGAGTTTGGGAACTCCTGCTCTATACATTCACCCACTCAGAATAAACATAATTGATTTAAATATATAATGCCTCACCTCTGATTTTTCTCATTTATATCAGTGTTTGTGTGCATACTAACAGACACAAGTGTTACTTACCCTCACAGCTCCTGCCATCTACAAGCAGCTTGTAGCCACTGGGGCAGGAGCAGCGGAACGAGCCTGGAATGTTCACGCAAATATGAGCACACAGTAATCCGTTGTCCGTTTTGTACACCTCGCACTCGTTCACATCTGCAGAGAGATGGATGAAAACATGGACAAAAAAGGCTGTGAAGAATGTCTAGACAGACATAGAAAAGCAATAATAAGGTGACAGACAGATGACGAAGTAGTCTGAAAAACGAAATGAAGTGGACAACCAGAGAAAAGGACACAAAATAAACAGAATCAGGAAAAAATAAAAGAAAGAGCATGAATGAAAACTCAGAGGAATACACTCGTTCCCTTCCACTCATGTGTTCAGACTGTCTGGAGCCCTCCAGCATTTAATGGCTATTTGGCTGTTACGGACTTTGGACATCACACACACAAATGGGCCTTGAAAAGTGCACTTCCCACGCAAACACCAGGAAAATATCAATTGCAGTGGAAACTTGCATAGCACTATGCATACTCTTGTCTGTGTAAATGCACACTTTTATAAGCGTGCACAATTTGTTGACTCCACAATCGCACACTACGGACAATTTGGAAATGCCTATCAATGCATGTCTTTGGACTGAGGGAGGAAAGAACCCCCAACCCAGGATGTGCAAGGCAAACATGCTAACCACTAAACTTAATATTTCTACCTTTTATCTATCTTATTAATAGGGGTGGAAAATACTTAAATAAATGTACTTCATTACTGTACTTAAATAATATTTTGGTGTATTTATACTTTACTTGAATATTAAACTTGAATACTTGTAATCAGGGGGAAAAAAACAAAAAAACAATTTTACTACATTTTACTCCTTTAACTTTTATTTAGACCTTCAGAGAACTAATTAAAAAAATATAGATTTTTTCTTCTCACATCCAACCAATACCTGGGTGCTACATATCAATTAAATTGGCTCAGGTTAGCATCCAATCATTTTAGATTAGCATCCAATAAGGTTCATCAACCTAGAATAAATTATCAAGAATTCTGCCAATTAATCATTCGCCACGACCTTCTCATGCTACACAATGTAGTTAACACTAAAGCTGTCCATGTGGATTAGCCACGAGACTACAGGATGAGCATCCCTGCCCCTATCTCAGTAAAAGTCTTCAATATGCTGGAGTAAGCAAAGACTTGAATAAAACTCCATCTAATTTGAAAAAGAAAAAAACAAACAAACATGTTAAGGTAATTTTCTAACATTAAGTGGAGTTGTTTAGATTGTTTTCTTGGCTAATGTCAGGTTAGACTAGCATTGATTCTAATAGTTTACTGTATGTAACTGGCTAGACAGCAATTCAAATTCTAGCTAAAGCTAAGTAATGAAAATAGGAGACTGAACGATGTTTTCAAACAGTTACCTTTAACAGTTTTAAATGAGAATGAGAAGTCATTTTTCACAAGAAAACATGACAGTAACTTAATTTTAAATACTTGAGTGCATTTAAAACTAGTGGGTTTTTTTGTTGTTGCACTTTGTATGCACTTCAGTGCATGCGTACATACACATTTTTGACGCATTATCAATACTTTTTATTAAGTAGATTTGTCCACCCTTGTATATTAGACAATTCACATTCTGAAACAAATATAGCTGTGTTAAGAACAAGTTATGAATACTTAAGAAAGGAGACAGGGTGAGACCTGAATCATGTGCATACAATTTGTTTTAGAATTGAACTAGACTCTCTCAAAGTTGTAGAACAAGCAGAAACATGTATTAAGAATGGTTTATGTTTATCTTCTAATCTAATCTAATCTAATGTAAGAAAGATAATTCTCAAACAGAAGGCCTTCTTTTTCTCCATGTAACGAGGAAGCTCCTAACCACTTGCTTGTCTACAGTGGTCTCATGTTATCTCCATTTCCATCAGTTTGCGGCCTATGCACAATTATAGGCTAGTTCTCCTTTTTCTATCTTGATGATGCTCTTCCTGTTGTTCGTGCTGACTTGTGCTTTTAGTGAATTGCTCTGTACTTGTTATTCTACTTATTTATGGCACTGTTTGCCTTTTATTTTATATACATTCAAAGGCACCATTTTGCATGTCCCACAATAATCCTGGAGGCAAGATATTTCCTCCCCTGCCCTGTATGCTTTAATGATATTCCCTGGATATTGATGGGATAGTAATAAAAGTTGACTTGACAGCATTAAAAAATCAGAAGAAAAAGGAAGAACATACCCTGGCAGATGCTGCTGTGAGAGGTGCCGCTCATATGGAAGCCTGCATCACAACTGCAGTGCTGAGCTTGGTCCACTTTAGTGCAGCGGGGTTTGCGGCTAAATTCCGGATCATTCACCACGCTCCACTCCGGTGGGGCTGAACGTGAGAGGGGAGGTGAGAGGGGATTAGGCTTCAGCCTGTGGCTGGCTGCAGGGGGGCGCTGCACCACTGGCACATATACACAGCGCACACACACACACACACACACAGACATGTACACATACAGGCATATAAACATAGACACATGCAGACATACACTAATACACAGAATCACAGACATGCAAGACAAAACACATGTACAGTCAGGTCCATAAGTATTTGGACAGTGACACAATTTTTGTATTTTTGCCTCTGTACACCACAATGGATTTGAAAATAAGCAATAAAGACGTGATTGAAGTGTAGAATTACAGCCATTGACTGCAGAGTCTCTCCATTTTCACAGGTTCAAAACATTCACTGATGCTCAAGAAAGCAACACGGTGCATTAAGAGCCAGGGGGGTATAAACTTTTGAACAGGATGCTTGGTGTAAACTGTTATTTCATTTAAAGTTCTTTTTTTTTATTTAGTACTTTACTTCAGAAGCTAGCCTACATAATATATTTGCATGTTTCCCAGAAGACAAAATAATAACAATTTACATAGATCATTCTGTTCAAAAGTGCATAGTGCAAAAGTGCATCTTAATGCATAGTGTTGCTTTCTTGAGAATCAATGAATATTTGGACCTTTTGTAATTATTTTGTATGAGTCTTTCAGTTGTCCTCAGTGTGAAAAGATGGATCTCAACATCCTATAGTCACTGCTGGAAAGGAGTCAAATATGCAGAAGATGCTGGAAAAGCAAAGACTGTGCAGGACCTGGAGGATTTTTCTGAAGAACAGTGGGCAGTTTAACTGCTCACAAACAAGGGACTCATGAACAACTATTACAAAACATAAATACAGTCGTGGATCATCCAGGTAACAACACACAGTATTAAGAATCAAGTCTATGTAAACTTTTGAACGGGTTCATTTGTGTAAAAAGTGTCTTGTGGACTATATGTAAACATCTGTCATGTGAAATAGATTATTCAGGGCAGAACTAAATAAAAAATAAAAAGAAAAATGATTCACATTTTTTCTTTAAAGTCCACATGGAAGACATCAAAGGAGACAGCATCTTTGTCGGAGAACATAGCTTGAGGTCTGAATTTTTTTAAGGATGAAAAAGTGAGCCATAAGAGCAACAGATGAATGCTTGATCAGCTTATCCTTCAAACTGGGCATGTTTTCTTTACAGCACATTTGAGTGCACCGAATTAACCAGAATATTAGCATTATTTTGTTGTATTACATTTGACAACAAATGAACAACAGATTGACTTAAGCTTCTAGAATTAAGTCTAGAACAACTTCTAGACTTAAGCTGCCAACTCTGTATATGTCCTAAATTATTTACAGATTGAAAAAGGTTCACTAAACAGCCATGGACTAGATTTCATTTTGTTATGGAACTGTTTCTGTTAGCTTACACTTTAGTCAATTGTGGACATACCCTTTACAACACAGAAAACAGACAGTGACTCGATAATACGTGCTACAGTATGTATGGAATCGGAGTAAAGAAGCATTTCACTCAAAAATGCTACGCGTGGAAACTGGCTGGCTACTAGTCAGCATGTCTGTGCCTAATGCTAACCTTTCAACTAAAAACAACAAGTATTTCACACTACGTTTCAGAAAAAGGGTATGTAAAGCTTATAATATTGATCAAGGACAGTAATGTAGAAACTAGGCAGAAAAACAGGCCATTTCACCTGTTTGAGTCTGGTGCTGACAGCGGCTCCCACTCCACTTGTGAGGACAAGTGCACTTGTACTGGTTGACCCCCACAGTACAAGTGCCACCATTCAGGCATGGATTACTAGCACACTGACTTGAACCTGCTACTAATAAAAGACAATATCACTGAGGTTATACGAGGGGAGGGAGAGAGAGAGTGCATCTCATAAACTTTCACAGCTAAACAAAGCTTTAACATAGATATCACATCATTCAATGTTTGAGAAAGTGAATTCAAACAAAAATTGAAAAAAAAGAATGCTCAATTCTTTATTTGATTAAAACCCCTATAAAATAACAAAACCACGCTGAATCGAGTCTCAGACCTAAATTCTGGTTTTTAAACAAATGGGTCACTGTGACTGCAAAACCATCAGGATTGCATTTGTATTATATTCTTTTATGATAAATCACAGGCTAATATAAAATACTTACGAAAAGTCTTATAATTGTTTGACCAAAGCTATGAAAGAATGAAACGTTGTTAAGACATTAAACATGCACCTTTTCTGTTTGACTGCTATAGTGTTACACAGGAAAAGCAAAGTGACTTTTTGGAATGTGAAAAATGCTCTAAAGTAAAGGGATGGCTGAAGAAAAAAAAAGACTCTGCAGTCATATACAGTACATACAGTCATGTGAATAAATAAGTACACCCTATGTAAATTGTTGGCTTTTTTGACATATCTGGACAAGCAAACATTTGATCCTCTTTGAAACAGTGCCTATTAATAAAGGTGATACACTCTATCAAATGACAGATAAAATTTACATTTTGTAGTAATTTTCACAGTTTAAATCAACAAAAAAACAACAAATTAGAATCAGATAAGAAACAAAATTAGAATCAGGTGTTCAAGATTGGGTGCCAGTGATTAGAACCTGCTTAGTGAGTGCAGGTGGAACCGGTCTTATTTATACTCCACTCGTATATCTAGTGTCTGGTGTTCCCTTTGCTATTGAGCTGTGTGGTGTCATCATGCCAAGATCTAAAGAGTTCTGTAAGGCCTTCAGAAAAAGGTTGTGGATGCGTATGAGTCTGGCAAGGGATTTAAAAAGACCTCTAAATTATTTGAAATAAATCATTCCGCTGTAAGGAAAATAATCTACAAATGCCGCAGATTTCAAAAGACTGCCAATTTGTCCAGGACTGGCCGTCCCAGCAAATTCAGCCCAAGAGCAGACCGTCTGATGCCAAAAGAAGTATCCAAGAACCCCAAAATTTAATCACAGGACCTGCTAGTAAGTCTTGCAACTGTTGGTGTCAAAGTGCATGCTTCTGCAATCAGAAAGAGATTACACAAATTTGACCTGCATGGGAGACGTGCCAGGAAAAAGCCTTTGCAAGACCACAGTTTGCCAATGAGCACAGGCAAAGACCAGGTCTTTTGGAATAATGTGCTCTGGACAAACAAATCAAAGATAGAGATGTTCAGCCACAGTAACAGCAGACATGTTTGGTGCAGACCAAATACACTTTTTCAGGAGAAGCACCTCATACTGGAAAGCACGGTGATGGAAATTTTATGGTTTGGGGTTGCTTTGCTGCCTCAGGGACTTGACAGCTTGCATTAATTGATTCAACTATAAATTCTGCATCATATCAAAGAGTGCTTGAAGATAATGTGAGTCCATCTGTCCGAAAGTTGAAGTTGAATTGAAAGTGGACCTTTAAACAGGATAATGATCCTAAGCACACTAGCAAATCCACCATGGAATGGCTCAAAAAGAAGAAATGGGGGGTTATGGAATGGCCTGGTCAAAGCTCGGATTTGAACCTCACTGAAATGTTGTGGGGGGATTTGAAACAGGCAGTACATGCATGAAAACCCTCAAACATCTTGCAACTGAAAGAATATTGCATGGAAGAATGGTCAAAAATTCCAGCACGCCTGGTGGACAATGATACAAAATTCAATTCAATTCAATTCAATTTTATTTGTATAGCGCTTTTTACAATAGACATTGTCTCAAAGCAGCTTTAC
>JANDJT010000169.1:28028131-28044469 GCA_024331685.1 Stegophilus panzeri | reverse complement strand
CCCCCAACACACACACCACCACCACCACCACCACACACACACAAGGCGGAAATTCTATTTTTTAAAATTTTTTTAGCCTCTGGTAAAAAGAGTTAATACAATTAGTTTTTGTGTGTTAGAGAGAAAGAAAGACACAGACAGAGAGAGGATTTTACAGCTATGCTTTCTGGGTATGTTCCTAAACTGCCCTTCATTATCCAAGTTGTTTCTAATTCCTTTAGATACTTCTGGAAGGAAAGTGTTAGAAATATTCTTATTTGGACAACTCCCTTTGTCCCTGAGCCCCAGATTTGAAAACAGAGATTTTTTTTGTTTGTTTCTTATTTTTTAAAATCTTTTTCTGCAATGTTTGTACTTGTAACTTGTAAACATTCTGACCCAGTAGGATTACATGCTCCAGGGTCTAGAGTCTATCCTCTTGTACCATTTGGAATGCCTGAGACTGCTGTCAGCTGCAGCACTCAAGGAAGCCATCAATAGCATGCTTAGCATACTTTCCTGCCATCAAACCTGGAACCCGATTTAATGAAATGTGTGAGTGGATTTAAAGGGATATTTCACATAAAAATGCAAGTATGGCTGAAAGCAGGTGGGGACATGACAGTATCACAAATGAGTCATTCATTAATTTTTTTTCAATCATTAGCATTTTTGCGTCAACCCTTCCAGTCATCCTTGCCCAGTGGGACTTCCTGGTACAAGGTACATGGGGAATGGAGTCTCTATAGTCTTGGCTGAAACAGGAGATTTTGGGCCCTGCTCTTTTTACACTCACCCTGCCAACAACAGCTTTGGCACAAAAGCATGTAATAGAGAAAGACTCAGACATATGAGTGCAGGGTTGTTCTGTTTCAGGACATTTAATGAGAGCTTCATTCAGTTCAGCTCAGCAACTCAATCCACTGTAAAGAATGACTCTTTCTTTGCCTCAGGTTTATCAGCATGTGAGTCTTCTTTACTAGCTGTGGGGTTCATAGTCTTGTTTAGAAAGCCTGGTTTCGGAATTCCATCGATTCAGTAAATGGATTATGTCTGCACTTGTTGTCCAGGCTGAGACCGTCTGACCGAGGTGTTCTCAGTCCCTTTCCAAGTGAACTCTTGTGTGGTTCAATTGAGATCAGAAAGCAATTCAACCCTGATTAGATCTGACTGCAGGAAATGAACCAAACATGCCATGCATTTTTCAGTTTTGCTAAACTGAGCCACAATACTATGTTGCACTGGGTACACACACCTCCAGATGTCATGTGATATCTTGTGGTGTTCCCCAAGGCTTAATTTTGAGTCCTTTGTCATTTAACTTATATATGCTGCCATTAACTGGTGTAATTAATCGATATAACATCTCCTTCCATCAGTATGCACATGACACACAACTCTATCTCTCACTTGCATCACATGCCCACAAGTTGATTAGCACCCTTGTAACATAGAGTGCATAAACTTGTAGATGTCCCAGAACTTTCTGCAGCTAAATAAAGATAAGACAGTGGTACTTATTATCAGAAATGATGCACAGAGAAATTGATGTTGATTATATCCTGAGAAGTTGATTATGCCATATCTAGAGTCCTTGTCTTTCAAGGCTTCGTTAAAAATTTAGGGATTGTGCGTGGCAGTGACCTCAGTTTTAAAAAACATATTAGCAATGTTTGTAAAACAGCATATTATCACCTTCGTAACATCTCTAAAGTATGTGATATTCTCTCCCCCACACTTAGTGAGAAACTCATGCGTGCATTCTTTACATCTAGACTTGACTACTGCAACAGTGTTTTGGTTGGCTTACCAAAGAGCTCCATAAAAAAGAGTTCAGAATGCAGCTGCACGAATGCTGACACGTACTAGACTGAATAATCATATCACTCTGGCACTTAAATCACTTCACTGGCTACCTGTGTTTTACAGAATTGATTTTAAAAGTCTGTTATTAATTTTTAAATGTCTTCATGGTGGTGCTTCTACATAACTCTGTAATATGATCACCAAATACAGTATACTCCTGCTGACACTTAGGTGATCCAACAGCAACCTGCTGGATGTACCACAAAAAATGTGGCTGAAAAGCGGGAAGTCGGCCTTTAGTCACTACAGCCCTAAACTGTGGAACCTTGACAACCTACATGCAGTTGATTCAATTAGCACTCGTAAAAAGTATCTCAAAGCGTATTTGGTCACTGGGGCCTTTTCTATAAAAAATTAAATTTCCATACTTGATTTTATCGGTATCCTACTAATTATATTTTCATGCATCTACTGTCATATGCATTTATGTATATGGGTATAGTGATAATGAGTCTTTATTAATCATATATACATTACAGTATTACAGCACGGTGAAATTCTTTTCTTCGCATGTCAGGAAGATGGGGTCAGCTATGATACAGTGCCCCTGGAGCAGAGAGGGTTAAGGACCCAACAGTGGCAGCTTAGCAGTGCTGGGGCTTGAACCCCCAACCTTCCGATCAGTAACCCAAAGCCTTAACCGCCAAGCCACCACTGCCCTCAACCAGCTCCCAAGTTCAGTAGTCAGGCACTGATCAGGGAGTCAGCCATTTTAAGGGCTGTCTCAATTGCAAAATCTTTCCATCGATGATCACTATGTTCCCTTACTGGAATTGACATCATGTTTTCTGAAGCCTAACAGCTCGAAGAAAATAGGGGACGAACTCTCAGCCAACTTCCAGCTACAAATGTAAGTAGCTTGTTTTGAAGCTCTCAAATGATTACTTACGTTAGCAATTTTTACCTTTACTTCACGTTATATATACGGTGTGTTTAAGTCTAACAACCATTAAGTGTTTAATGATTTTTTGTTGAGTTTGTTGAGAAATTGAGTTATCAGTGTCCCAGTGTGTAGTGAGCCAGGGTCCTTACCAGTGCCCAAACTCATACACTATATACTGATTCACTACCTACTGAACTAGGGAGCTGGCTGAGATATAGGCTACTCTATGTCTTCTGTAAAGCACTTTGTAAACATTGTTTTAAAAGGTGCTATATAAATAAATAAAGCTTTGCTTACAAGGCAGCCAAAAGTCAGAACTGTAGAGCTGTAGAAATGTGTTTGGGATACATTGACCAATGACCAAAAAGAAAAAAATACTGGATGAGGGCATCTTTTGTTTTAACATTGTGTTGTGCATTTGTTTTGATTTGAGTCTTGTCTCTGCCCCTTTCCTGTCATTGGTGTGTTTTCCTGTGTTTCCAGGTGTTCTCTGTTTATTAGATTGCATACTTCTACCCTCCTGGGGCCTGTACCATGAAGATAGTTGAACAAACTCAGGGTTATGGGATTAGTTTCGAGCTGACAAAACCAAACCAATCCAATCAGGCTTTATTGGTACCATGACCCTGGTTATCAACTTTCTCTGTTGACTCAGGCTTTGATCCTTTGATTATTCCACAAGCGCGTGCACATAAAAGTGTGATGTCGACACGGAACAACGAATAGTCTATCCCTAAAAACTCACTCTCTGCGAAGTGTTCTTCTTACAATTTGAGCTGGGATATCCACACGATTACAAAGAACTGGTGAAGTCATTGCAACAGACACTAAGCTGAATTAGTTGCATCACTTAGAGTACGTATCACTTTGCTCACAGCTGATTGGTCCAAGTTGGGTTTGAGTTCTCTTACTCAGAACATAACCTGCCCCAGAGCAGGTTAGCCATTGGCACACAAGTTATTATGGTGATAAAAGCTGAGACACTTTCATGGTACCTAAAACTCAGGATTGGCACAAACTAAACTACCTGGCTAGCCACCTAAACCAGCATCATGGTACAGGCCCTGTAGTACTGTGTTCCCTGTTTCCTTCTTTTAAGTTACGTCTGTATGTTGATTGTTACCTGTAGTCTTTGTTTATGAATATAGATTATCCTTGGTTGATGTTGTCTACCTGTGTTTTGACCCCTGCCATGGGCCTTGACTATGATTATTGTATTAGCCCAAATAAACCACACACTGATTTTATTCACTTGAATCCTGCCTCAAGTTACCATATGTTAGAAAAGTCTTCACATCTCAAAGGTGAACTTTGAGTCTTGTAAGTATAGGTGAAAATGAGGGTCCAATGTAGTTATTAGCAAGACAAATTAACCAGCAAAATCCATTTTGCTGTCCCATCATGTCAAATTAAATGATTCCCTCCAGCTTTTTAGCAATTTCCTTATCCAGAAAGATTTATTTTGTGACTAAACAGTAGGGGGAAAAAGTATTGAACGTGGCAACATTGTTTTCAGTAAATATATTTCCAATGAGGTTATTCACATGAGAATTTCACCAGACATCAGTATTAACTCAAGAAATCCGGAAAATATAAAGAATTCACTACATTAATGTCCATAAATAAAGTTACGTGTAATAAAGTGGAATGACACAGGAAAAAAATATTGAACACGCTAAGAAAAAGCAGTTCTCCAAGGCAAGGTAAGGCAAGGAACCAGCTGATTAATTATCCCCCTTATCTGTGCAAATTAATATCAGCTGGGTTAGTAAATTGATGGTCTATAAAAATGCTTTTTGTTACCAAGGTGTCACACAAGAAACATCTCATGATGGGTAAAAGCAAAGAGATCTCCCAAGACCTTTGCAACCTTATTGTTGCAGAACATATTGATGGAATCGGTTACAGATGTATTTCAAAACTTCTGAATCCTCCAGTAAGCACCAGTGAGGTCATTATCCGCAAGTGGAAGCAGCATCACTCCGTCATCAACCGGCCACGCACAGGAGCTCCTCGCAAGATTTCTGACCAGGGACTCAGAAGAATAGTCAGAAGTGTAGCCCAAGAGCCAAGGACCACTCAGAAAGTGCTCCAGAAACACTTGGAGGCACCAGGTACCATCGTCACAGAGAAAACAATAGGCAATGCACTCTACTGCTCACGCTCACCCTGCAAGACTCCATTACTAAAGAAAAGGCATGTCGAAGCTCGTTTAAAGTTTGCTACAACTCATTTGGACAAGCCTATGAAATACTAGGAGCGATGAATGGACCCCTTTACCGAGAGATTCTTGAGAAGAATCTGCTGCCATCCACCATGATGATGATGAGACGTGGGTGGACCTTCCAGCAGGACAACGATCCAAAGCATACAGCAAAGGAAACTCTCAAATGGTTTCAGAAGAAAAAAAATCAAGGCGTTAGAATGGCCTAGTCCTGATTGACTTGACCTGACTTGAATGAAATTGAACAAGATTGAACAAGACCTCACTTGAATGAAATTGAACAAGATTAAAGACAATATATTTAGAAGAAAGGGTCAAAATCACACCTGAATACTGCGGCCGATTCATTTCTTCATACAGGAAGAGTCTTGAAGCTGTCATTAAAAACAAAAGCTTCTCCACTAAGTATTACATAAATTTCAGTTAGTGTGTTAAAAAAAAAAATTCCTGTGTCATTCCACTTTATTACACATAACTTCATTTATGGTCTTTAATGTTTGGATTTCTTTATATGTGTGGATTTCTTGAGTTAATACCAAAGTCTGGTGAAAATTTCATGTGAATAGCCTCATTGGAAATATATTTACTGAAAAAAATGGTGACGGGTTCAATACTTATTTCCCCCACTGTACATACTGTAAACACACCTGGCAATCAAGATGATATCTTTTTTAAATACTTTTCATTAACGCCACTGCTAAAATTCTGCAGATTTATGAGCCGCTTTTAGTGCTAAAGTGCTTTGTGAATTACTCTTGAACTGAAAATATTTTTATTTTCAAATATGTTCAAATATAGAATTAACACAATGATATTAAAAAGTTTTCCGTAAATCTGCTTGTTAGAAGCTAATTTCATCTCTTTTTTTTTTTTTTTTAACTTTAGTGGGAAAGATTTTTTTTAATACAGACTTTGTTCAAATGCTCCAACTACAGTCTCCATCCACAAACGTTACTCTCCCTGTCTTGCAAATTGTAATCTTTCTTGCTGCTTTTACAACAATACAGAACTTGAAAATGTCAATTAGGAACAATTTCAGTATGGACTTCATCAGAGAAATGGCATAAGAGAAAAAGTCTCATTGGTAAAGGATAAAGGCTGTCATCTTACTTGTGCTTTGATTCTGGTCAATGTTTTTGCATGGTAATAGTTTTATTTCCATAACTGTGCTAATCCCATATTGAATGAGGTGATATTAGTACAGACCTTTACAGAGTGCACTGACTCCACTCCAGCTGCCATGCTCTTGGCACACTCGAGTTCCCGAGCCCACCAAATGATAACCTGAAGAACATGTGAAGTGCACTTCATGTCCAACTAGGTACTTGGAGCCAAACTTCTTCCCATGAGTTGGAGCTTCCAGAGCAGGACAAGTGGATGAGGCTACAAATACAGAGAAAAGCAAAGAAAAGGAAGGAGATGGGAATGGATGGTATGTAGTACTGTAGGTTTTTTTTTTTTTTTTTTTTAGATCCATGCCGGTCTTACCTACAATGCCTTATTGAATACAGCCATCTGTATTAGAATGTTAGACAAAATGGCATAAAAATATCAAACTCTTATGTGAATACAAAAAAGAAAACACTTATTCTCACAATATTCTCATAAAAAACAAGTACAGTTTTGTAGTGTTACCCAGTGGTAATCAAACTAGACTGAATTCCCAATGCAAGCATACACCCACCATCCACTTTAATAGGAGCACCTGTACACCTTCTCATTCATGAAATTATCCAATCAGCCAATCATGTGGCAGAAGTGCAACACATAAAATAATTTATATACAGGTCAAGGGCTACAGTTAAGGTCATAAAAATGGCACCAGAATGGGAAAAATGAGTGATTTAAGAGACTTTGATTGTGGCAAGGTTGTTGATTCCATCTCCAGGGTTAAAAAGCAGCCTTGAATGTTCAGGCATAGGAACATTTTCTCAGCTATTTGGGGGAAAACAGTTAACAGTGATATGGGAACCTGCTGGCAACCCTGCTCACGGAACTTAAAAAAAAAAAAAAAAAAAAAAAAGAGCAAGTTTATTAACTTGATACTAATGGGATAGGAAGTATTTAGTTTTAACCTGCCTTACTTTGCTCCAATATAAAATCACATTTCTCCTATATTTCTGTACAAATAAAGGAAATATGCTTTCATGTATTGAGCTGTTGCTCGAAACAGCTCATATAGACCACACACTGTGCACAGAGCTGCATATCTCTACATGGTTCTCTAAAAAATTATCACTTTATTCATTTAAAATGATTGTAAAACTTGTAGGTTAATTGCATGTGTTTTTCATCGTGCTCAAATTATCATTCACCAGCATTATTAAAACAAAATGTTTTCAGATAATCAGACGGGTATTATAATAACAATAATTAAAGGATCCTATTTTGACTCTCAGCAACACTGTAAATGCATCCCAATTTTATAATAGGTTCAGACAGTGTGTCCAGCAAAATTTTCTGACCTTTCTGCAACGTAATAAATCCACAATCTAAAGTAAATCTGCTAAAATATTATTAGATGGTTATTGCTGTCAACTGTAGCCTAAATGACACTTTCTTGATTAAGGAAAGACATTGTTCTTTTCAAACACAGTTAGCTTGCTTGCTCAGTCATGGCAAACAGAAGATGTACTGCACATTGCTATTTGTTGCTATAATTTGTGATAATTTTGTAGCATGACTTTGACTTGTTTTTTTTCAGTGTTTTTGTAATAGGGTAATACAGTAGTTCACATGAAGTGGCATGAAACGCACAATGTTATTCGAGGTGTTGACGTAATTTCCACTAAAACAGGAAGTCAGGGCGGGACATCTCAAATGGCTCCTCCCCCTTTCTAAATTGCCAATAGCATTCAGCTCGGGCTAAGCCGTCCTTGACAGTTAGTACCATGGATTTGTATAATGTTGGGGGTGGGACAATTCAGATTCTGAAGTGAAGCTGAAGTGCAGAATGATGTCATCAAAATAGTTGATCCGTATATATATCCGCATATATCTTCTAAATGCGAATTTTGTCATTGTTTTGGAGCACACTAGCTTATAGATAACCTTAAGGCTGGCATACTGTATTCATTCTAAAAGCCACAAAAATTTTTGACTTCATGGGGACTTTATCATACACATTTTAAAAATAAATAAGTTAAAAAAAACTATACCCAAACCCCCACCCCTCAAAAAACACTTTCTGGTACAAACCATGCCAACTTGAAGTTTAAATCTGAATTCGAATACAGCTAGGAGCATTTTGAGCACTAAACAGATACAGGCATCGCATTACACCTGTATTATGTATAGATGTCTTCACATTTTGAAATCATTAACTCTACATTTAGTGTTCTATGACCACATTATCAAAATTTCATTCACACAAAATAATAACATGCACATTAACATTGCATACATACGTGAAGATTGGTCTGCTTGTGGAAACTTGGACACAGAGTTCTGAAGGCTGGTAAGCTTGGATTTCATTATTCTGAGACCCTCTGTAAATCGGATCTCCTGCCCCTTTAAGAATTTCTCCATCTGGTGAAGCACACTCATCACTCTCTGCTTGTCTATGCAGCCCTGAGATATTAACAACCACATAAATATAATCAGGCAACAGATAATCTACAGGCTGCCATTTACTTCAAAGCCAATACCTTAATTAAAGGCATCCTCATGACATGGAAGCTGTGGCAAAACCACCGAAACTCCCAATAAAGCATTGGTTAGCTTTGATACCTAAGAAGCAGCACATACGATTGATTACATCCAGATGTGACTGATTCTTTTCCAAAATGGGTGAGAATGGTGGTTCTGTACAGTAAAAGAAGAACAAGGTGAGGATTACAGTGTTTGCCCAATGTTTCGGTTAAACTTAATGAGTCTGAAAATTAGCAGCTGCAAATGTTGCTACATCTGTGGCCACTTATTCATTACCAAATGTATACTAACTATAATCAGACTAATTATTTTGGCTGTATAGGCTCTTAGGAATAAAGATTACAGGATGATTGTAATATGACCAATGATATGAATTAAATTAGAGTTCATTTGGATATACAAGTATGTATTTGATCATTTTTAAATAATCCCATGTTTCATTGTCCTTATTAAAACAGCTCCATAAATAACTCGGTCATATCCACATAAGAAAACAAAGTTACTTCATCATGTCTCTTTGATCTGAAATCTACAGGATACCTTTTTTTATTATTTGTTTTTTTGTTTGTTTGTTTTTTTTCTTTATATTAACTTTTAAAAGATATATGCATACATTCTGCTTTCTCATTTCACAGGTCAGGTAATATCTACTAGCCAATCCTAGGAGGCAGGAATAATTGTGCACTTTTAACAGTGTCACAAAGAAGCTTTTCAAAACCCAATTGTAGATCTCTAATCGGTCCATACAGGATTTCGCAGAGGTTTTTTGTGATTGATGTGGCCAAAAATGCTTGATTTTACTGTGGCTTGTTTTTTTGCGATACAAATTGCATCACATGTGGAGTTTTTGCGGAAATCTACTCAAATTGGCGAACTCGCAATTGCACCAAATTGTTTTGCACGATCTTTCACAGTGATGTTTGTTGGTAAATGAGACCTTTTAGCTGTACTCATGTACGACGCATGTGAATCGAAGAGGGCTTTGGCTGAATGCGTGTTGTGATGAAGTCACATGACGTGTCTTGGCCCAAATCTGCGGAAATTCTGTGGTAATTTTGAAAAATTGCAAGCTCCTCAGAATATTGTGGAGTTTGCTTGATTTTGCATTAATTTCTGCAAAATCGTGGAGGTACTGCCTAATGAGCAAGCCAGAGGCAAAAGTGAGACAACACGAGCAAGAAACCTTGAGAGGAACCAGATACCAGACTTGTAAGGGGACCAACCTTCTTCAATGCAGTGACAACTTCTTTTCCTTATTAGGTGGAACTCGAGTCAATTTCCTGATTACATTTGGAATTAAATGTGACATCTTCAATTCTGTGAAAAAAGATTAGTCTGTTCTGAGGATAGCCTGTTGGGTACATATTTTCTGCTCCGTGGATTGCATGAGAATAGACATAGTTGTAGCCGACAGAATCTACCAGCCTTGACCAGCCAGTGAATTTTAGTTTATTAATCTTAAAGTCCAAAATGATTTTATTATTAATTCTTGAAAAGAAACATGTAGAAATTGAGTCCGAACACATATTTTCTAACACCAGCTAGTTAGAACCAGCTAGCACAAACAAGCTAGCAACCAAATCAGCACATTGTTTCCAACAAACTTCAAAGACAACCTTAAGACATTCCTCATGTTATTAGTTCTTTGAAAGTCTAAATAAAATTTAAAGGAGTAAAATGTAGTAAACTAAAATTCTGAGTACAAGTATATTATAGTATATAGTATATTTCAATACTCAAGTAAAGTATAAACACACTAAAATATTATTTAAGTATAGTAACAAAGTACATTTACTTAAGTATTTTCCACCCCTATTAATAAGATAGATAAAAGATAGAAAATATTAAGTAAGGCAGAGGTTAGCATGTTTGTCTTGCACCTCCAGAGTTGGGGGCTTGATTCCCGCCTCTGCCCTGTGTGCATGAAGCTTGCATGTTCTCCCCGTGTGAGGTGAAATGCATGCTCAACTAGGTTAAGGTCTGGTGAATGACTTGGTCAGATAGATAGATTGACTTGGCTAAGATAGATTTTCCCTCTCTTCTCAGGTTCAAAATGGCTTGCTTTTCTCCCATAGTCAGCTCTCTGATCTTCATGTTGGTTTATCCTTTTTAACAACAAATGTAGTCTCCACAGGTGAAACCCAGGGCTCAAACTAAGAATAGACATTCAGTGCTATTAATTATTTAAACAATTTAACAGGGCACACCTGGGCAGCAAGAAACACAAATCAGTCACATGTTCCAATATTTTTGATCACTTGAAAAAATGGGTTCAAATATAAAGGTGCCGTGTTCTAAGTTGATTAACTCATCTACATGTAAATATGAGGAAATGAAATCTGACATTCTGATCTATTGTCTCATAATAATTTTTTGATCTCAAACCCAAATTTCTTCAATGTATAGAAAAAACAATAGAATTGGCCTTGCTGTTCCAATACTATTGGAGGGAACTGTAGTTTTAAGGTAGTTTTGGCTGAACAAGTTATTAGTATTAGTTGTTATTAATTATAATCAGATCCTTTTTTGTTTTTTCGAGAGGACAATTAAGTTTCCCACACATTGTTACACATTTTTACACATCTCATCGACATACATAAGAAACATACATTGATGTAAAAACTGAATCAACTTCAACCTCATTCAGTTGATGAATATAATTATATTGGGCAAACTCAAAAAGCCTATTGTATTCAGATACTCAAGTATCTTCATTTTAATGCTTAGAGCAAAATGTCCCAATTTTAACAAAATGAAGTGCTTTTAGCTGAAGAATTCTTTTATTTATTTTATTTACACCTTAAACACAACTATTTCTTTACCCATCAATACTCATATGACTATTTTTAGAATGTTGTTAATGTATAGAGAAACAAGACCAAAGTGCAACAATTTGTTAAAAAGATAATAACAAATCTTTTTTTCCACAAAAATGTTACTGTGTAAATAACATACAGTATATTATAATAAACCCACATCATAATTACACAGTTAAGTAAAAATATAAAATGCTGCATTGCATGAAGAAAATAAAATGGATGACAGAAATATACCAGTAATATATATTTATAATTAGCTTCTAAAGAAGATTTGTGATTCCATCTGAGATCATGTGACCTACTAATACAAATTTGCTGTTAGCTACACAACAATGCTAGCTAGTACCTGGCTAGTTTTAAGTAGTCTAGGTTAGATCTTGCTACCCTTTTACTGAAAAGACAAGAATTAGCTGACTGGTCTAATTACCAACTAAATCAAATCAGCTATGTATAAAAAAAACAACAACAACAACAAAAAAAACATATCACTTGCCACAATTGAAGCACGAGGAATATCTTAATGTTGTCTTTGAAGTTTGTTTAAAACTATGTGCTGATTTGGTGGCTGTTCTTAGATATTTAGCTTGCTTCTGCTAGCTGTCTAGCTGGCATTAGAAGAAATGAGTTAAATTTCTTCATGTTTCTTTTCAAGAATGAATAGTAAAATCATTTTAGACAGTTAAATAACATGATTCACTGGTTGGTCAACGCTTGCCGATTCTGTAGGCTATGGGTATGTCTATTTTCATGCAAACCACAAGGCAAAAAACATGTACACTATCCTCACAACAGACTAATCTTTGTTCACAGAATTCAAGGTGTCATATTTAATTCCAAAAATAATTGAGAATTGGTACCCAATAAAGAAAACCATGTATTTTTTTGTGTGTGTTATTCTGGGTTATAGTGGGATTATAAATCATTACAGCATACAGGACTATACAAGAGTAAAGGCAAACAGTACTAATGTACTGAAATGAAAGTACAATATGAGTATATTTTAAATATGAGTCCTGGGATGAGCAAAGGAAAGTGTTTATAATTACAGCAGCAGTTCTTAGAACTTAAAATCTACAGTATCCAGATGAGATTATCCACTTGGGCATAAATAGTTTTTGGAGGAAAAGCAAATCTTTAGAGTATCCATGTGGGACCATTCACAATAGCACAAGAGATAGAATGCAAGTGCAGAAACTCCAAGCAGATGAATTATCAGCATGAATCAGTCATATCAGGAGGGTGAAAGGAGCCACAGCTGTAGAAGTGTGTTAGGATCAGGCGGGGGCATCACATGCAGCTCGAGAGAGAGATAGAGAGAGAGGGAGAGAGAGATTATTAGTTTTTTATTGATTATTAGTAGAGATGGCACTGATCTGATACTCAGTGCCGGTACTGGGCCAATACTGCGAAAAAATGGTGGATTGGACATCAAAGAAAACATATCAGATATTGGATCCTCTAACAAAAAATAAATTTCTTTTTGGAACTGGAAATGTTTACATATAAAGATTTTTTTTCTTTTGTTAGGAGTGATTTTATTCTATTTATTATATTTATAATGTAAGTGATTTTGTGTGAAAGAGTTAAGTGCTTTAGGTAAAAAAAAAAAAAAAACCCGCAATGCTTAGTAGTTTTTAAAGAATGGCTATCGGTATCGGCTGATACTCCAGGTAACAGTGTTGGTATCGATATTGGAAAAGAAAAAGAGGTATCCTTCCATCCCTAATTATTAGTTATGCGCTTATCCTACAGTTGTATAAAAGTGTACATATTGGGCTCATAGTGTAAGCACGGACTCCGGCAAGTCTTAGCTATGACAGCATAATTATTGGGGAGAGACAGAAAGTAACACAAGCATGAGGGCACCCTGGGACATGACACGTCCTGCCACTCCACCATCAACAAACCAGAGTAATTGCATGAGAGATAGTGAGACAGCTTCAAAACATTCCCGTCTTCCAAAACTCTCTATGCCAATGAAACCCCCAGATCTGCACCTTTTCCTAAGAGAAAAGCTATTTAATAAAACTGACAACTAAACTACTTTAACCAGCACTTTTTCAGTATAATGATGATTTCAGGCATGTGATTCATATTAGATCAGCTGTTGAGCCTTTTCTATTACCTTTAAGATAAATAAGAGATTTGTTTAGGTCAATGTCAGGCTTCTTTTAATCAATGGTTCTAGTATATAGCTAATCCTATGGGAGGAGTTTATCATTTTTAACAGAAGTGTGATGGCTTCTGCTAGGATTTGTTTTAATATACACCCTGAATAACACTTTTAGGTGCCCACATAGTGATGTATGATTCAGTGTTTGCAAAAAATACTGCGGTCATAGAGCCATCTTTACCTGGAAACTTCTCGGTGAATTCCAGAATGACAAGGAAACCTGGCAGTTATCACAGCTTCAAAGAACCACAGTTACTTACGTGAGTAAGAATCAGTGAGATTGACCTGTATAATGTATATGTCACGATGTCATAAGGAACTGATACACCTTTAGACTAAGTGGAATGGGATTTGAAATCTCAAGTTCAACCAGATGGTCACCTCAGAGTCATCTGGATGCCAACACATGCAAGGACAGTGACTCCCCAGAGCATGAACGTGAACAATCAGGGTCTAATATCAACAAGGCCCTGAGCCCAAGAAAGTTGGTGGCCAGCAAGTATCACAAGTCTCTTTCTTTCCTTGCCTCTCATTTTATCTACCAGGGACGGGTGATAGCTAAGCCAAAAGCTGTTGCACAGATGTCTTCAGGAGTAAAAGCTGGTCTCTTGTATATTTTTCATGGCAGGAAGACACAGAGGAAGGGAATGTAGTGGCATTGAATTACAATGCTTCATTATCATTATAAAGATAGAAAAGGGTGGCATTTACAGTCGGTGACCAACATTTGGAATTTCAAAACCTTGCAGGATATTCACTTAGCATATGGTGAAACATCTGGATTTTACACCTTCGTAACCACTACAGGTTTTATATATATATATATATATATATACACTGAATAGTTAGTTTAGAAATACTGTATATACTGGCTGCAGTTAAACATCCACTTATTTATAGATTAGTAACATATGACAGAAAGACATGATGTGTCAATTGTACAGCGTGCAAGAGAGAGAGAGAGAGAGAGAGAGAGATAAATTCTTTACTGCATTTGTAATTGAAATGCATAATGGCTCAAAATACATTGTACATCTTCATCTAATCACTTTGGGTATGATATTAGGTATGGTACTTGGTTGACTTCTTTAAAGGGTGATTGAGGAATGGGTAACTGTTTCAGCTTACTAACGAAATCTATTCTCAAAGGTACACCTCCGACAAGCTTATACACCTAACTTTTAAAAGATCACCAGATGTACAAACCAAAGAACTCCAGGTTGCTCTATTTAATCTTTTTTCTAAGAGTGTGAGGCCCTACATCAGCTGAAGACTACAGTCAGAAAGGATCACTGCTACCAAAATTAGACAGCCTACATGCTTAAAAAATGTAGAACCCTTGAGGGCTCTTCGGCTGTCTCTAGTTTTTAGGTGAACCCCACGACTTTCCCAAGAGTTAAAAAAAAAAAAAATAAAATAAAAATAATAAACCCTGTTGTAGGGTTCATCTAAACGCTTTGAAGGGATCAGAAAGGGTTCCAAGTTGAACCCTTTTAGGAGTCTAAGAATATGTAATCATCAAATAAACTCCTAAAGAACCTGTTAAGAAACCTTTTCAAAAAGTGTACCAAGACAAACAGGGTCTAGGTATTAAGAAATTCATCATTTGGAGATGTTACCAGACACTTGCCCGGTTAATGATAGTTTTTGCAAAGAGTTCTTAGCTTCCAAACATTTCTGAAACAACACCTGTATGGTTCAACAGGGAACATTTAAAAGCGGTATGGTTATTTAATCATGATTATTGACATATAGCTTGTGAATAAAGTAACTAAAGCATTTTAACACACGCGCGCGCGCGCGCAGGCAGAGAAAGATGTTTCACCGACCTGCATCCCCTCGTTACAGCTATGTAAAGCCAACAGCGACAGAAACAAAACAGCACGGTACTGATGTGAGAGAGTCATTCTCCCAAATCCACTGCCTGAGCTCTTGTCTCGGGGTCTGATGAGAGATTTTGAGTGTTTTCGAGTCCAAAGTGCCAAGACAGACGCTCTGTAATCCACAGCCTCACACAGCGCTCGTGCCTTTTTTGTGCTCTTTTTTCCAGATGATGTGCAGATGTTGTTCTCTTGTCAAAGAGGCAATGGAGACGCAACCTGCTGGAGTTTCAGCAGTGTGCAGGACTCACCGGTCCTCTAACACTAACACACACACACACACACACACACACACACACACACACACACACACACACACACACACACACAGAGAGGATCAGACAGAGAGACAAAGAAAGAGAGAGAGACTTTTCGACTTTTTACAATCCTTTATTTAACAAAAGTCACACTATACATATTAAAGTCAAGGTGACTCAATATATAAATAAATAAATATTTAAAAGGAGCATAAAAAACAAACAAAATAAATAAATAAATAAATAAACGCAACAACGAACAGTTGTTATGAACATTATCAGCCTAATGCTGGTGTAAAACAAAGTTCTCCCTCCACTACAGAACACAGAGACTCCTCACAACACCACACTGCCTTGAACATCTCTAAGTCCCCCATACTTCTGTAAAAGGAGAGAAGTTCTGGAGAGAACTTTTATGGCATCGCAGTCTGTGTTTTGTGCCACTTTGTTTTTCCTGCTCAGGTATGTCACCATTTTTGCCTAGCCAAAGATAAAATTGATCAGTTGACACTTGAACCTGTTTCTTCTAACGTACTTAAAACCAAAGATAAAAATCTGAAAAGTAAAATCCACATAAAATGACCTCAAGTTGTTTTTTAAAAACAC
>JANDJT010000169.1:28016859-28026982 GCA_024331685.1 Stegophilus panzeri | reverse complement strand
TTGGGACCAGCCACTTCCACCTGCTCAGTCTGCCCTTCACCTGTTCAACAATACCCTCCCAATTTTTATTTAAAAACGCAGTGCTGCCCAGAGAGAGAGAGAGAGAGAGAGAGAGAGACAGACAGACAGACAGACAGACAGACACATAAAAAGTGTTCCCTCAGTATGAAGGAACATCAGACGAAATGTAAACTAACCATAAAGAAGTTAGGCCACGTGACCAACTTAAAGTTGACTCATATATTAAAGGTGCATATTGAACCACAGTCTTAAATTGACTGGGGGTTTAATTGGTCACATGACCCGACTCAATACTGCACACGGATTTCTAACAATAAACTGATACCGCATGAACTGTTAATGAATTATATTTGAAGAACGATAAAGAAGGGCTATTATTAGCGACTGTCATTATAATATCAAACCAATTTCATTGATGTGAAAAATGACTGGCACCCGCACTTGGCCACATTCTTGTAGCTGGTTTGAAACGGGTGACACCTAGTGCCAAAAAAACGTCACACGCATTTTATACAAGGCACACTGTCGAAAAAAGTACTTTATTATAGAATAATTTCAACTACAAATATAAAACAACACATTTGAGAGTACTATCCGAGAATATGTTTAAAACAGAGGGGGAAGATGTTGTAGGTTAAAGCTCAGAGCTCAGCTGGGAATTGATATTGGCTGGTTTCTATTCTAAGTATGAACGTGTGATTGACAGCCCTAACATCCAATACTATGAGACAAAATAGTGACAAACTCCAGGGCGCCAGTACTCTGACCAATCAGACGAGTGTTCCGGGTGCGCTTCAACACGAGCCGGGATTCCGATTGGTCGAACTCTAGGTGGGCTGGAACTTTCTTCTTGTCCGTCGTCTTCGCAGCCATTTTGCGCAAAACTCTTAACGGGCGCCATGTCTGAAGGAGATACTGACTGCAACGAAAATCATAACAATTTCTGTTCCACACTCCGTCTGCAGTATCGCACCAAGACAGCTGTCAGCCGACGGGACGTTAACAAACCTGCGGTATCAAAGCTGTATTCACAGCGTAAAAATATCAGCATTGACATGAGAGAGGATAATATCTGTTAACCGTCTCATTGTTGAGACGTGTATCCGTGAGTGTTTTTTTCAGACTAGCTAATACAATCCGTCATCATCTCTCACAACAAGCCAACGTCTCCATGAGTGACTGAATGCATCTCACTCTTGTTGCGGAGAAGGGCAAATCCGTTTCTAACCATCATGGCTTTTGTGAGCCTCTTCTCCTGTCCCCCAAACCCCGTCCTTGACAAAAACATGACAGACTCTGAGCTGGCAGGGGATGAAAGGTCGAGTAATGTTCTTATCCGCTTCTGTGCAGGATTTTATTTGTACATATATATTATTTTTTTTCAGTGGCTGTTTTCATTTTTCCCTTTTCATTTCACTCGAGTTTTCCAACGTTTAGGGCATTGGCTTTATTTCGTAGCTCATTGCAACAGGCCTGCCCCAGTCCATCTTTTACTGCATGCACGTTCATTTTCCTAGCACAGCTGTCAGCTTCTCAAAGCCAGTGGTTCATGTGTTCCCGCCCTGCTCGTCTGGTCCATTTTTCCCCCCATTGCTTTACCCCTTATTTATAATGATTTTGTACTTAATCAACAGAATAGGAGCCGTTGCGCAGGACGGGCAATAAACTGCTCGTTACAGTGTTTTGCTATGAGCTGGTTCTGAGCTGTTTGAATATTTGATGACGTGTGGAAACCCCTCCCACTGACGTACCTCGGATCAGATTAGCCCCGCCCTTTTCCAGGACCGCCCTCTGATGCAGGGAAAAGTCCAGGAGGAGTTCCCTGTACTCTATATGGCAGTGAAATGCTGTGTCTTCAATTAAAGAAATGAGTTGTGAGGGGTTAGGATGTGTCCTGATAGTAATGTAGGTGATGAAGGAAGTAAGGTTTTGATCAAACAAATAGGTTACAGTTCAAATGTGTATCTCATGTCTGCAGCTGGGTTCACGATGTACGATTTTGGCCACGATTTGGTAGTCTGAGACAAATTTCGAGAATCCTAAAAGATTCCTATAATCCTAGGCCAAAATCTGTAGTCTTTGATCGCTAGTTTGACATGTTCCCCGACAGATGATTAATGGCTGTTGCGATCAAATTTTTCCTCCGATTAAAGTCTGGCAGTGTCAGAAGATTTGAGGCACAGTCCTGTAGTGTGGCTTCTCCTACTCCGTACGAGTCTTCTTGCGTGCGTCTGTTTTTCACGTCTTGACTGTCGTACAGTCTGACATTAATGACAACTTAGATCCTACAGTGTGACATGTCTTACAGCCGTGATCATGTTTGTACAGTCTGACAAGCAACAGTCGCTATTAAAAAGACTATTAAAGACTATTAAAAATCGCATAGTGTGGACCCGGCTTTAGAATTACTCCAGATAATGCTAGACCTATATATTTATTCATTCATTCATTTGTTATGAATAAATAACCTAAAGAAGGAGTCTATAAATTCCTGTTAATTTATTAATAGGGGTTTCTAAAGGTCTATTCAGATGAGATGAGCTTTCCAGACATGTTGCTGAGAGACATCTTTAGTAATTATACTATAGAGGGGATAAGTGATCTCTGAATAAATTACAGAGATTGAAGTGTTGTCACAGCGTATGCATACTTTTGTCATCGATTCAATTCAAAGTGATTGTTTTGTTCACTTTTCGCTTTTGACTAGTGTGGCACAGACTCTAAACAGATGAGAGACATGTTTTAAAAGTAAAGTCTTAAAAAATTGTTAATTTTTTTTTTTTAAACATGCCATGTTACTTCCATAAACAGGTCAGAGATGGTTAAATAAAAATGTCTAAACACTTTCTCACCTATGTACTCTAGCCCTGTAGCTAGTCTCTGGTCCTGTACACAATATGGTCTATAGTATGTGGACATCTTACCATCACACCCACGTGACCCTTCTGTAAACTGTTGCCTCAAATTTGGAAGCACACAACTGTATAGGATGTCTTCCCTTCACTGGAACTAAGAGGCCCAAACATGTTCCAGCACGACAATGCCCCGTGCACAAATCGAGGTCCATGAAGACATGGTTTACCGAGGTTGGGGTGGAAGAACTGGAGTGGCCTGCACAGAACCCTGACTTCAAACCCACTGAACACCTTTGGTATCAATTGGAATGCAGACCGCACTCCAGGCCTCCTCACCTGACATCAGTGCCTGACCACACTAATGCTCTTGTAGCTGAATGGGCAAATCCCCACAGCCATGCTCCAAAATCTAGTGGAGAGCCTTCCCAGAAGAGTGGAGGTTGTTATAACAACAAAGAGGGGACTAATTTCAGAATGGGATGTTCAACAAGAACATACGAGTGTAATGGTCAGGTGTCCACAATCTTTTGGTCATACAGTTTATAGTGTGATTAGATATGCTGCAACCTGAGGAAGCAATGTGAAAATCACGTTTAGAAAAGTGGACAGTTGTCTTTTTTTTTTTTTTTTTTGGTCCTTTCTCATACGTCGATCGACTCTATGCTACAGTATTTTCAGGCGCTCAGTTCAGTCGGCAACTTTGCTGGGTCCGCATCTGGACCACAGTCTTCCAGATGACTTTCATTTTGGACACGCAGTCAAAGCTGAGCTATTTCCTCCAAGACAGCTCCCTAGGCTGTTATGTTGACATGACAGTTTGAGAATGCTTTAGAAAATAGTGTATTGTGAGAATGATTTAAAAGATATTGTACTAACAGATACATTTCATTTTCTGTTTTAGTACTGGCCTAACTCTTACTGACTGCTGCAGTTGTATTGACACCCTAGTAGTTTGCTGGACTATGCATGCACAAGTGTTATTCGTTTAACTCACAATATAATTGGTGAAGTACTGTTCCTCAATATGTTTGTTGAAAACACTTGATTTTTTTAAAGGGAGGACGGTGAATTGGAGGATGGAGAAATTGACGATGAAGGGATTGGGATTGAAGAAGAAAAGGAAACCAAGGTGGAGCCTGAAGATTTAGAAAAAGACAGAGAAAAGGAAAAAGTACGGGAGAAGGACGACAAATCGCACCGGCACGCTCATAAGAGACACAGGAAAATCAAAGAGAAACGAAAGTCAAAAAGAAGGCGAAGGGACAAACAGAAGGTATATTCCCAACTTCCTTCTCTAAAAACAGCATAGTCTCTTTGTAACGGTGTTGCCTTTGGCACTTTTCTGATTTCTCATTTCTTATTGCTGTCTCTCAGCACCACTCCCCATCCAGTGGTTCTAGTTCTGACAGTTACAATACTGATCATGAGCATCAAGACAGACACAAGAGCAAAAAGAGCAAAAGCTCTTACCGGGACTACGATGGTCGGTTTGCACAGGTACATTTCAGTTCACTTAGAAGTCAGTTATTACATTTAGATTTATAAGACAAATTGCGTCTGTCCCCTGTCTAACCACTTGTTGTCGTGTACCTGCTTGTGTCTAGCGTGAACACGAACCTAGTGGAGGTCACGGAAAACCCCAGAGATCGACACAGCGCAAAAACAGTGAGAGCGAAGAGAAATATGATTATGATGAAGATCAGGATGACTTCTGTGAGGAGCTTTCCAAATACAAACAAGCCAAAGAGGTCACCACATCCAGCAAAGCAGGGTCATCTAAAGAGCAGGGGTCAAAGTCCTGCATGAAAGGGCTGCAATGTATGTGAAATTTTAACTGTTCTTGTAATTTCACTTTCAGCATTTTATAACTTTCGAGTTTACCTGTCCATTTTAAGGTCTGGCCGAGGTTTGCCTTCATCATTATGAATGCCTTCAGATCATACTGAATATCTAATAATAGCAAGTCAATCCACAGCACGTTATTGTCTGATGTTCATCAGATTTATTTTCATTTTCATTTCCATTTCTCTTTCACTCAACTGTTTCAGTTAGTGGCCCACGTGGTCGAGGGCGTGGTGGAGGAAGCATGGGCAGGGGGCGTGGTATGCTAAACAAAAACAAGAAACTGAAGGGCAAAAACTGGGGCCGTGGCCGGGGCAGAGGTGGAGAGCCAGGAGAAGGTGGAGGTGGATCGAAAGGGGTGAGGCTCTCTAATGGCATTTGATAGCATTTCATATTCAGTAACTGTGTTTAACCCTCTTATTATGTTGGGAAACAAAATTACATCCATTATGTTATGGGTCAGAATGATTTCCACAGTTTAAATACACACAAAAACAGCAAACAGCTTAAAACAGTAAACCTTTATTACGGCTTGTCCAAGACAAGCTATAAGAAGAAATATTTGCATATTAGTTCATGAGCCTAAATGAGGAAAGAAAAAAATAAAAATTCAAAGAGAAAAAGAGAGATTAACCAGTATTTCTGACATCTCAAGTGTGGAAATGGGTCAAATCGACCCATAGCATAATAGGAGGTTTAAAAAGTATATTCATGACCCTGCAGGAACTGCAAGGCCAACAGTGTTTCCAGAAAAAACGCCCGATCATGAGTCAAGAGTTCATCAATCAACACACGGTTGAGCACAATGGGAGAAATATCTGTAAATATTTCATCGAGGGTAGATGCATTAAAGTAAGTCTTTGCATTTTACATGTATGAGATGTGCATGGCATGTTTCCTGACTTGGCTTTTAGATGTTAATGACTGTGATTGGCTTTTCACAGGGGGATCAATGCAAGTTTGAACATGACAATGTAATCCCAGAGAAGAAGAAAGAACTTTGCAAGTTCTATGTCCAGGGATACTGTACTAAAGGAGAGAACTGCATCTACATGCACAATATCCTTTAAAAAACATCAACAGAGCTATTCATTTAGTGTCAATCCTATTGGGGTTTTTGAAATAAACATAGAGTTGTGCGTTTTCCTTTTCTCGTATTGACCCTTTACACAGTATTTCACATGAATATCCCTGCAAATTCTTCCACACTGGAGCAAAGTGCTACCAAGGAGACCACTGCAAATTCTCTCATGATCCTTTAACTGAGGTTACAAAAGAATTGTTAGACAAGGTAAGAGTTTATGCATCTGACCGTTTGTTGATGTACTCTTTAAAATGATTTATCATTGACATTTGCTACTGTGTTACGTTTTCAGATTTTGAACACCGATGAGGAGCATGCCAATGAGGAAGAGCAGGAGCTGGAGGACTTGAGGAAGCAAGGCATAGTTCCTTTGCCTAAACCACCTCCTGGTGTAGGGCTCTTACCAACACCTGGCTCAGGGAGTCCCCAGGATGGCAGCAAGAAGATCCCTTCTCTATTTGAAATCAAAGTCCAGCCAACTGTGGACCTGGTGCATAAGATTGCTCTAAGGTATTTTGTTTTCTAGATGCCTGTGCTAAATTAGAATGAACTGTTGGGATTTCCAACATTGTAAACCTGCCAGTATTGCAATTAATTATGTTATTTTTTGTGGTGATGCTTATTTTCTATTTTAGGCCCAATTTCTACAATAGCACTTCTCCCCCATCCGGACAGTTTCAGGGTAGTGGATGCTCTGCTGAGGAGGACATGGAAACTGGAAACATGATGTCCCCAGGCCACAGTCAATCTATATTGGTACCTCCAGGCTCCCCTGGATCCATGGGTGGTCCTGCTCTTCACTTCCCAGGCTCAGGCCTTCCCCAGAGCCCTCCAACACAAGTGCCACCTCAGGGCTTTGGCCAGGGCATTCCCATGCCACCCACAGGACTGCAAGGTCTGCCCCCAGGCTTCCATCAGAATACAAGTCCTCAGATGAACCAGCAGGGGGCACAGTTCACGCCTTTGGCTATCAGTCAGATGCCCTCAGAGTTTTTCAAAAGCTTGTTCAGTGTCCAGCCACTTGGTTTAGCAGGTGGGAATGAAACTTGATTGGTTTTATATTTGATATTTTTTACATTTCCCTTTTCTTTTAGAAAGAAAACTGTTGATTAGAGCTGGGCAATAGGCCATTTTTCAGCAACAAATAACACGTAAGTAAAACCACATGATGATGTTGCTCTGTTTGGAAAGGAAAACTAAAAAGGTGTCATTTTAAACAACGTGATATTTTACAAAAAGTAATATTTAAGTTGAACATACATTTATGTATTGTACAAATAAGAAAAATAGCATAAAAAATACTCTGAATTATGAGTCTAGAGATTGGGCTTGGCTACAAATATCCTAGTAAAGGCAGTTGGCAACATTAATAAGTGACCACCTATAAGAGAGAATTGAATTTAAAAAATCCATGATGTGGGCTATATTATAAAAGCATGTTTATTTATGGGGTATAGATCTGAAATTGTTTTGATTTAAATTCATTGATGATGAAAGTATCCCAAAAACAGAAATACTTTAGCTGTACACGTCTGTGCTCCTTTCTGGCTCAGGCTGGGTATTTCCACCAATCATGAGTAATCACAGCACCCCAGGTGGGTAGGGGCGGTGATGTGATCTGACTGTGGACTTATGGGTTTTGGAGTTTTTAAGACACATTTAGACCAAAGAACCTTATAAACAGTGCATTATTGTCGTATAACGACAAAACGTTTCTCTGTTTTCAAATTGCTGGGACCAGATCATCTACACCTGCTGTCAAATAGGTCACTCAAGGATGACACAAGTTTTTAATGTTAGGAGTAGGGATGTCACGAGAACCGATACTTCGGTACCAAGTCGGTACCAAAATTCTTAAAACGTGACGGTACTTGTTTTTCGGCAGTAGCGTAGGTACCGTTGGTAATGAAGTTACCGAGGTTGCAATTCTTCTGGAACTGATGGGGGCAGCAAATGCGCATAAGTGTTTTATTCGGTCCACAAGTGGTAAAGAAGCTCCATTATAGGCTCCAGTCTCCCCATGACCCTGTATTGGACAAGTGGTACAGAAAATGGATGGTTAGACACCTCTTGTATAGTCCTTGAAAACAAAAAAGTAGTGCTTGAAAGTCCTGTATTTCATTATGAAGAATCTTTATCAGTCAAATGGCCACAAAATGATATGGAGCTCTGTATGTTTAATGTTCTAATGAAGATGGAACAAAAATTCATGACAACAAATAAATATCCCACTAAAAGGTGAAATCTATGTTACTGATCATAAAAATCACCAACCGAGTATATATCAAGTCTGTGGGAACCACCTTTATGAAGATTTGAATAGTTGGATTATAAGATTAACATTAAATTGTGCTCTAATCACAAGGGGTGAGTATAATTATATTTTAGATTGAACAAGTTTACCGAATACATACAGTGCTCCAAATCTTCTCCTTTCCCCAGAAGGAGGCCAGTCAGGGTCCATGCAGGACTCCCAGCAGCACCAGGGAGGCAGTGCCGAGTCCCACAGCTGCATGCAGGACATTTTGCCAGCTGTCCAGAAAGCTCTGCTTCTTCACCTGAATCAAAATCAACAGGCCTCTGACTCCCACAGAACTGAGAGACAGGACTCTACACCACTCAGCAGAGACAAAGGTGAGGGAGGAAATACACTGTGTACATACACATCTGTTTATTTACATATACAATCAGTGCATTTTATCGGTAAAAATGTATTTCTTGTTTCAGATGAAACCACAAATTGGTATTCCAGTGATGATGAGGATGGCAGTAGTGTAACAGCTATCTTAAAGACTCTAAAAAAGCAGAATGAAATGCTCCAGACACACCAGTCCCAACAAGCTAAGCTTCAGCAGTCTGGCGTGCCCACGGCCCCCCTGATTGACCCCAGGCTTCACAAAGAAAGGGCTCTGGTTGACCCTCGACAGCACATTCCAGACACCAGGAGAGAAGCTGAAGCTGTAATTGACCCCAGATTAGCCCGAGATACCCACAAGGCTAAGCCTGTAGAGCCGATGCACTCCAAGGCAGGTCCTCACCACCACCTACACCCTAGCTCCTCTGTGGCTCAGAAGCCTTCTGCTGGGGAAGAGGATGACGAGGGAGAGCGTGAGCTGAGGGAGAGAGCTGCTCTAATCCCACTTGATCCTGGTCCAGGTGCTATGCTGCGCGACCCTCGCTGCCAAATCAAACAGTTTAGCCACATCCGGGTGGACATCCTCCTTCAGCGGCCAGCCTTCGCTCACAATGTTGTGTGGGCACCCGAGGATCTCATTCCACTGCTGATTCCCAAGCAGGAACCCTCTATTAATCTTCCTCTGCCACCCCTTATCGCAGATGCCCAGCTGAACCGCAACCTCTCCACCTCTTCAGACCATACCTCCTCTGCCCTGTCTCCTCCAGACCCACGCCTGGCAACTGCCCGTCTTAGAGATGATGTGGATGTGCTAGGCATCCCCCATGGCAGGAGTCTGCAGCCTCGACTTAACCCTGAGAAACCAACAGATCCCCGAACTCATAAAGCTGGAGAGGCCAGGATCAATCGGTCTGGTAGCCTGGATTCAAAGCTCACTGTCAAGAGAGAAAGTTCCTGTGGTGCAGGGGTTTCAGATCCAAGATTACAGCGAGGTGCAGCTCGTCAGTCTGCCACTTCAGCTAAGGCTGATTCAGAGAAACTGCCCCCATACGCCCCTCGCTTGGCATCTTCCACAGGTAGCGGACTGGAAAGCCCCACCACACTGCTTGGGGGCATTAGCTTGTATGATCCACGTAACCACACCTTGCTTTTGCCAAAACGGGAGCCAGAGGAGCCCGTGAAAAATGCAGCCATCTTAAAGCAGATGGTGAAATGTGAAAGCCTTCCACCGTCACAGCTGCCTTCACCAGTGGTGACTGAAAAGAAGAGCGAAGATTTATGTGAAGTCTCAGAAAACCAGACCAATGGTTCTCAGCCAGGCCAGAGCATACCTATAGCGACGGCAGCTCCTTCTTGCTCCCCTGTGCATGCAGCAGCGCCCGCCATGCACAACCTACCAATCCAGCAACTAGCGGGGCTCATTCGCCCAGCTTACACAGACAGCCGACAGAACAGACCTATTGGACAGGCTACTGGAGCCCAGGAGGAAGAACTAGATGATGACAATGATGCAGAAAAGAAGGAAAGGCCATTAAGGGATGTATTTAAGACCTTTGACCCCACAGCGTCACCATTCTGTCAGTAAACACTCCTGTGTTGAGACCCGTCAGTCTCTGTTGAGAATTCACACGTCACTATGTATGTGTGTGTATGTATATATATATATATATATATATATATATTGTG
>JANDJT010000169.1:27978294-28016759 GCA_024331685.1 Stegophilus panzeri | reverse complement strand
CATATTTATTTATATTTGTTTTGTACATACACTTGACCATGCCACTTGAGCAGCTAACATGTTACATAATAATTACCATCAGTCATCAAATTAAATTAGCACCAAGCATGAACGTACTGAGATTTACTGAGAATAAATGCGGTTGGCTAGATCATTTGCAGGTGTATAGCTATTAATACAAAGGCTGTTTGAGGGGAAGTTTCACTGTGTGGTTAAAATAATGTATAGTGTTACTTAAAGTATAACATTTAAATATCTTAGATCTATGTATTACATAAAGGTGTAAAATTATGCTAAGACATTTTATGAAGTAATGCTGTGCTAAGCTTGTAATTATTTAAAAGTATATGTGAACATGTGGCTAATGTACTGCGACTAGATTACTTTTCACTCGTTTGTGATACTTTGTGCTGAAGAGACTCGAGCAAGAAAAATTAAAGACCAAAATTCATCTAGAAAATAACCAATAACACCCCCCCCCCCCCAAATGAGGTGGAGTTTATGAAATCTTGTAGCACTTTATTTTACGGACATTTCAGTTAATGGTTTTATTGTTTTATGTGTTTTTCCCTATCTTTGTACTGAATTGTTTTGGTTACCTGTGTGAGAAAGGACATTGATAGTTTGTCCATCACATTACTTTTATATTGTCTTAAATAAATTGCAAATGCTGTGACTTTTCACATAGGTGTAGACATAATCATCATTCCTTTTTCTGTGTTATTGCCCTTCATTACAGAAGCTTCATTTATATCTTTCAAGCACACTGACAGGTGGTGCAAGGCTTGGTGTTGCGTGGTGTAGTGAAGTTTTGCGGAGACCCAGGTCATCTGTCTCAGGGTTCAGCTGTTCTTGTGTCCGGTGGATGAGGAGGTTCTTTTTCCACTGTATGCACAGGGAAGCTGCCTTTGCTGCTTCAGAGTTGGGCTCAGGTTGTCTCAAGCCCTTCCACATTGAAAAGAACATGCAAGTCAGGTTATGTTCACTGGCTAAATTCAATACATACCACAGAAAATGCAAAATAATAGAAAATACAGTGGCCTCCACTAATATTGGCACCCTTGGTAAATATGAGCAAAGAAGGCTGTCTTTATCTTCTGTCCAAAAAAATTCACAAAAATACTTAAACAATTGCAAACACCACAGGTTTATCAAATAAAAAATATCTATGTGAAATATAGGTCTGCCACAATTATTGGCACCCCTATGAATTCATATGAGAAAAATATATTTGAGGTATATTCCCATTGATATTTAAAAAAAAAAAAATAAAAATTAGTACACCTGATACACTAGGAACAGGAAATTGGTCAAACATGACTTCCTGTTTCACAGGGTTATAAATATGAGGTAACACACAGGCCAATTTCCCTTAGTCATTCATAACAATGGGTAAGTCCAAGTCCAAGTCACTGTGATGTGAGGCCAAAGGTTATTGAGCTTCACAAAATAAGAAGTGGCTGTAAGAAAATAGCACAAGCATTGAAAATGCACATTTCCACCATCAGGGCAATAATTAAGACGTTCCAGTAAACTGGAAATGTTATGAATCAACCTGGAGTTGGACGTGTGTCTATATTGTATCAAAGCACTGTGAAGAGAATGGTTCAAGTGGCCAAAAAATCTCTAAGGATCACAGCTGGAGAATTGCAGAAGTTATTTGCATCTTGGGGTCAGAAAATCTCCAAAACTACAAGCTGATGTCACCTAAATCACCACAAGCTGTTTGGAAAGGTTTCAAGAAAAAAAAGCCTCTACTCTCATCCAAAAACAAATATCCATGATATATTAATATCCATAAGAACAGAGTATTTTTGTGAATTTTTTAAAAACAAAATATCAAAAGATTAAATAATAGACAATTTTTTCACAGCCTTATTTGCTCATATTTACCAAGGGTGCCAATATTAGTGGAGGGCACTGTATGTTTTCAGTGTATTCAGTCTTTCAGTGTGTTCGTACTCTCAGCTTCCACTTTATGAGGAACCTCAAAAATGTACGCCAGTGATTTTGTGGCATGGGTATTGGTGCCACATGGTTTTTCAGAAATTGCTGATCTCCTGGGATTTTCAGGCACAACAATCTCCAAAGTTTACACAAAATGGTGCCAAAAACAGCACCCAACGACAGTTGCTGCAGACTTCTCTTGTTGAAGGGGAATGGTCAGACTGGTTTAAGTCGATATGAAGGCTATAGTATATCAAATAGCCACTCTTTACAATGGTGGTGAGCAGAAAAGCATTGCAAAACGCACTTGTCGAATCTTGAGGTGTATGGAACAGGAATCAGAGGCTACATTGAGCACAGGTTCACCAGATTGGACAGCTGAAGACACCTGGTCATTTTCTAATTGCCCTGATTTGGTGAGCCAGTGCCTACTATAGTCTCAGATTCCTGTGCTTGTCTGCCGAAAGTGGAACAAACTCAGTGTGGTCTTCTGCTGTTGTAGCTCATCTCGACAAGGTTCAACATGTCTGAGATGCTCACTATTATAAAGATTAGTCATTTGAGTTGCTGTAGCCTTCCTATCAGCTTGAACCAGTCTGGCCAATCACCTCTCTTTTCTCATCAACAAGGCATTTCTGACAACAGAACCACTGCTCACTGGATGTTAAATGTTTTTCGTACCATTCTTTGTAAACTCTAGAGGCTGTTGTTCATGGACATCCCAGGAGATCACTTTCTGAAATACTCAAACCAGCCCATCTAGAAACAACAACAACCAAGTCACTTTTTCCACATTCTAATGTTTGATGTGAACATTACCTGAAGTTCTTGACCTGTAGCTGCAACATAATTGGCTACTAATTGCATGAATTGCAGGTCTTCCTGGTTACATAATGATAAGCACCTCTACCTCTAATGGTGAAGCTTTACCTCGAGAGTATAAGGTGCACTGAACATCTGCCTATAAGGTCTAACAAGACTGGAGAGAATTTTTTTTTTTAACATTTCAAGCTTATTTACATTCTTAGATTTGCACATATAGTCTGCACTCTTCAATTTGTAACACAAGTGTTTAATAGGTTTCAAATCTGGAGACTGAAATGTTCATTGGGTTTTGTGTCCCGCAAACATTTATGCATGTTGTTAACCTCCAGGCAACCAGATTTTGGGATAAAATAAATTTTGGGTACCTGGTACTGCATATTATCATGAACCTACTTCCTAGCAATGACCAACAACCACTGTCTTTTGTGTTGAAAGCTCTTTTGTTTTCTCTATGGTGATGGATGATAAAGGCATTTCACATCAAAATTTTACATTTTTATACCCCATATAAAAAGAACATCGTCAAAACCAAATTTGAAATTGTAGAGTTCCTGCAGACTAAGAACAATTTAAAAAGTAATATATTGTTTTAAAAAATATTTTACAGGTGTCAATAATTATGCTAAATGAGAAAATAGTATTAACATTTTTATGAAGGGCAAGGGTAAGAACGTTCTCTAGCTGTTTGTGTAATGTTTAAAGTATTTTACACAGTGATGGGTGCCAATTATTTTGGACTTGACTAATTCTCCACATAAAAATTTGATTATTTGATTACTATTGTAAGATAATAGTATTAGAGTCCATTACCTTTATATAATTTTACCTTTATGCATGCAGTTTCTGCAGCTCGTACCCCTTGGATAACAGTCTGAAGCAAATTCTGGGCATTTTTCACCAGGATTTCATCGGAGGACTTGCACGCAGGAGTCACTGCATTAACACTGGAGAGAGACCATGCACCCCTTGGGTCACATGAGATATTGCCCTGTTTAATTAATGGTTGATAGCTTGTAGAAAGGTACAGTGTTGGAATGAATGTAGTAAAAAAGTACCTTAACCTGTATACAGTTGAGGCCAAACATTTACATACATCTAGACGAAGGACATTCAAACTCAATTTTTCACAAACAATTACATTTCATGTACCATACATTTCCTGTTTTGAGTCAATTAGGATGTCTAATTTATGTCCATACGAGGTCATTTCAAAATAACAGCCAAGAGAGATTATTTCAGTTTTTATTTACTATATCAGATTTTCAATGGGTCAAAAATTTACATACATACATAGTATTTGGTGGCAGTGCCTTCTAATTGCTTAACTTGAATGAAATGCTTGGGTTAACCTTACACAAGTTTCTCACAGTATTTGCCCATTCCTCCTGATAGAACTTAATCAGGTTTGCGGCACTCCTTGCTCGGGCAAGTTTTTTTCATTTCAATCTACAAATTTTCTATGGTATTCAGGTCAGGGCTTGTTCAGTGTGTTGAGTGCAGGATGTTTAATCATTCTTCTTCTGTTATTAATAATGGTTTTATTTGTCGGAATTTGTCTGACTAATTAGCATTCTGACAGAAGATTTCAGAATTAGAAGTTTACATACAGATGCTAGAGAGGACTAATGATAGCAAGAGCATAGTTTAGGTAGGGGGAAATCTGGATGCCTTAGGCAGACATAGTGAACCCCCAATTCCGGCATTAGAGCCCTCACAGGGCATAGTTGCAAATCCAAAGCTTACTCTAAGGATCGTCCATGGGAGCACCACTCCTCTCTGCTTCATGTGCCAAACAGGATTGCTGTCCTCAGTGAGACACACAGAAGCCTGTTGAAAAAGCTCTGGTAATAGGAGACTATTCTTTGGCATCTAAAAGTAGCCAGGACTTTAAGGGCACCAGCAGTTCTAGTTAGCTGTATACCAGGAGCCAGGGTGCTGGGCGTTGCGGGCAATCTTGTGGTAAAATACTATTAGTGACGTACAAAGCAGTGAATGGTCTTGCACCACAGTACCTGAGTGACCTTTTGGTCTTTTATGATCAAGCGACACATTACTCTTGTGGACTAATGAGATGCTGGTGAGCCCTATTCCTTCTGCCATTCTTTCTTCACTTGGATAGTATAGACTTAATGCAAAAAAATCCAATGAAATAAAAAAAAAATTATACTCATACTGTCAAAACACACCAGATCCTTTCAGCACACTTATTACTGTTTATATAATACAGTTGTGGAAAATTAATGATTCATAATAACACTACCTGGTGTCACCCAGAAGTTGGGTTCCTTTTTGAGTCTGGTTTCTCTCAAGGTTTTCCTTTGGCACTGTTAACTCTGGCTTGCTCATTAGGGATCAACATACATATCTGGATTTCTGTAAAGCTGTTCTGTGACAATGTCCATTGTTAAAAGCACTATATAAATAAATGGAAATGAAATTCAATTTGTGGTGTCCACTCCAATACTTTCACTTTGTTGTCTTTAAGGCATTGTGTTACAGCTTTGGAGGGATATTCACTGCCCTGCTGGAAAACCCAGTTGAGATTTTCTGGCTGATGTCTTGAGGTGTTGCTTCAGTACTTTTAGATAAGCCTCCTTCCTCATGACGCCATCTATTTTCTGAAATGCACCAGTCCCTTTTCCAGCGTTGATCATTAGGTGCTGATCATTATGACCAAACAGTTACATTTTTGTGTCATCTGACCAGGGAACACTCCTCCAAAAACCAGGTCTTTGTCCTGGTGAACACCTGCAAATTTCAATCTGGCTTTTTTATGCTGGTCTTGGAGTAGGGGCTTCTTCTTTGCCCAACAGTCTTTCAGACCATGGAAGTTTAAGACTCTCTTAATGGTAGATGTACATACTTTGGTACCTGAATCCTCCAACTCATTTGTTGTTGTCTTGGGGTTCAATTGCACCTTTTGGACCAAAGTTTGTTCATCCTTGGGAGTTCATTTGTACCTCGGTCCTGAACGGTGTAATGTTGGTGTGGTCCAAAGCTTTTTATTTTTGCATACAATTGTTTGTACTTATGCTTGTGGTACCTTCAGTTGTTTGGAATTTGCTCCTAAGGACCTGTGGAGGTTTTTTTTCTTAGGTCTTGGCTGAGTTTCTTGAATCTTCCAATGATATAAAGGCAAAAAAGCACTGGCTCTAAAGGGAGGCCCTTAAATACTGCCACAGGTGCACTCCCCATGATATCAGGGATTAATTATGACAGCTGGCGAGTCAGGAGTTTCTAAATGTCATAAAGTCAATTTCTGGAATCTTCCAGATATTAAAGAGACAGTAAATTTGGCAAAATGTGACCTGTTGGAATTCTGATATAGTGAATTAGTGAGTCTTTTAAAATGTGGCTTTTAAAAAAGTCTTTTAAAAGGCGGCTGTGGCTTAGGTGGTAGAGCGGGCTGTCCAATAACCGTAGGGTTGGGGGTTTGATTCCCGGCCCATATTACTCCACATGCTGAAGTGTCCTTGGGCAAGATACTGAACCCCAAGTTGCTCCTGATGGTAAGTTAACACCTTGCATGGCAGCTCTACTACCATTGGTGTGTGAGTATGTGTGTGTGAATGGGTGAATGAGACACAATGTAATGTGCTTTTGGATAAAACCTATATAAGTGCAGCCCATTTACAAATGACCTCTGATGTAAACGAAGTAGATGCCCTACTTGCCTTGCCAAAAGAAATGCATGATAACATGAAATGTATGGAGTTGTGAAAAATATAGGTATTGATTCTGTCTTGATATACCTCACCTGGAAATAATGGTGAGCTGGTTAGTAATGGTGACAATCTGCTCTGCTATGATGCACAGCTCCTTAGTAGAGTGTTGATCCAGGCAATGGTCAGCTATGACCTTCACAAAATGTGTGACAGTCTGGCAGCTCAAGACTAAATCTTTAGCTGATGATACAAAGGCATCTTTAGTCTGGAAATGAAATCAAGTTGTTAAATAAAAATGTAATAATAATTTATAAAATAATAATGTATTAATAAAAATTCAAGATGTTTATTCTACCTGAATTGGCCCTTTCCTTTTTAAGTACTGGGTCATATCATAGATTTTATCAGCCATTTCTTTGGTCACCTTGACAATCTGGTTCCCACGAACATCCCATTTTTCTGCTTCTTGCTTCAAGAAGAGTGAAGTATAGGCCAGAGCTGGATCCAGAGAGCTGAACACTGGCACTCTAGCACTCCTCTGTGATAACAGGTCCTATGTAATATGTGAATGTGTTATTTCTACATGAAAATAGTAATAATCAATTTCTGAGATCACTCATTTCATTGTTGAATGATTTGTTACCATTTTTGATTCTTGGTCGTTCGTAGGAGGAATGTTTACACAATTTGTTTTTTCAGAGCTGACTTGTCTAGGAGGTTTTTTGTCCTTTGTGATAGAGCTTGGTTTTATATCAGTCTGCAAAACTCCACTGCACGATTTGCCCTGCAAGCCCAGTTTGATTTGCTCTTTTGTGATGGGCAAAATTCCATCTACTTTGTAAAGTTCTTCTACAAGGTAATGTGCTTTTGCTGACCAGCACTGTGTCTGAATGTCAATGCTTAAAGTCTCAGAGACAGTCTGTGTCTCCATTATTAACTTTGCCCTAGTCACTATTTCTGACAACTGAAATGACAAATGGTCACTAATGAATCTCAGACTGGACCTCTCCCTTGGGTCTCTCATAAAGTTTAAACAATCTTGGACAGATTCTGTGGCAGTTTTAACATTCTTCAGGAGAATGTCTGAAGTTGCTTCAAACTGTGTGTGGATTTCTTCAGCTTCCATGGAACAATCTTGTCTGATTGCTGAACAAGCCAAAGAGACAGCGTTTTGAATCACTGCTACATACTCCTCATTAACTTTGCTCAAAAGACAACAAAGTGATTTCATTTTAATCTGAAGCTGTCTCTGTAGGAGCTCTGTTCTTGCAAGCCTCAGGATACCTGACCTGGATACAGTACCAAGGTCCTCCATGGCCTGTAAATAGATGTCACTGAGTGCTTTCACGTCACCTCGTTCTTTCAAGAGTTTTGCTTTACAGCTATCTCTACAGTTTAAGGAAGACAGCCTTGCTGCCTCATGGATTCGAAGTGAGTTCTCGGACATTGCTGCTAACCATTTTTTGGGTGTCATCTGATGCTGGATCAGCTGTCCCCTTTCATGAGTGGTACCTGTTCCCAAAATCCGATCTAGTGAGGTCAGTAGAACTTGGATGGACAATGCCCAGAGTATACAAGGTCCATCAAGTTCACCAGACTGACTTGTTTTGGAGACAAGGAGGTCTGTGAGATTCTTGGTATTAGTTTGGGCTTTTTGGAGCTTGCTTAATAGAGATGTTATGCTGTCATTACTCCCACCTCTCCTTACTTTAATATCAGTTGAAGTCACAAGTTCAACTGTGTCTGCACACAAACACATGACTTCTGTGAGCTCTTGGATGCAGGTGTTTGCTGTATGGCTATGAATCATTGCTTTGATGGCATGATACCACATGCCAGTTACTGGCAGCAGAATATTGTGTGTGTTTTTGATGAGGTCAGAAAACTGAGCGCTATGTTTATAGACAGTATCTATGATCTTGACTGAACTCATGGCTGTTTCCTGTGCTGCCTGAACAAGCAGTGGTGTCAGAGTGACTAGCTCAGACCGAAGAGTTTCAATTGCCTGATTATCGTTTTCCTCTACAATACTGGCAGCCTCTTTTGTAGCCTGGGTATAACAACTGGAAAGTTCCATAATCCGTGTGCAAGCTATGTTTAAAGCTTCAACGTTTTTGGCTTTGCTCATGTTAACAACTTCATATAAGAGAGGTAACAAGTCAGTACTGTGATACATTTGTACAGAGTTCGATTCTGTTAAAAATGACTTCTTCATTTCTCTGGTTTCAGACTGATGCACTGTGGAAAGTTCAGGATTTTCCTTTTCTGAAAGTGTAACTTTAGGCTTAACTGCTAAATCTTCCTTTTCATCTCCATTGTCTAAATCCTCAGTTTTGGCCTGATCATTTGCTGTCTTTGGCTCTTTTATGTAAGGCACTGGTGGGGTAGTAGCTACCTGCCGAGCCCCTTCTCTCAGTGGGCTAAGCAGATGTGGGTGCTGTAGACCGTCTAAACCCTCATGAAGAACATCAAAGTTCTTTATAGCCACTGTGATGCTGTTGGCTAACAAAAGGAATGCTTCCTCTTGAAAGTTGGTGTTAAATGTGTCTGTTGCATACCCCGTCACTTCAGCTGCAGAATTTTCAGCTTGCTTAACAAGTACCAGTAATCCATTACGATAGATGGGATCATCACTCTTATCCACACGTCTTCTCACAAACTGAACTACCTGGCTCATTCGACCAATCAGAAGTCTTATATGTTTGTTCAAAAGGTGGTGATCCTGGGATTTATGGGCCTCTACACACTTATCCAAATCATACTTCATCTCCTGAACAGATAGGTGTATGAAATCCTTTACATTTATGACATCGCAGAGTGCATTCAGCAGTTGTTCTGTTTCTTCCCCCCATTTCTGGTGAAAATTTATCAGTTTATGTAGAGTGCCATGGTAGTGCACTGCATTTCCCTCAAGCTCCAGTAAAAGTGGTACGACTCCATGCTTAATTCGCAGAAGGCAAGAAATGGAGTTTTCCACACTCTCAAGACTCTGTTCATCAATGGCTAAAGCTGAGACGAAGCTGGCTACTTCAGTCATCCTATCTGCATAGGATATGAAAGTCTTAAATAAGGTTTGGATAAGATCCAGGTCCAAACCATCCTCTAGGTCAGCTTCTAAGAGATTATGTACAGTGTTTACCAGCTGATCTAGAGGACTTGATGTTAAGACAAAAGTGTCAGTTACCTGGTATAGAGTTGCTTTTACCACTGCCTCATCCAGCTCATGGATTTGTATCATTAAAGAGACACACAACTTCTCCTGATAGTCTTTTAGCTCCTGCTTATCTGTACAATTGATCTTTGTGTGTCTCATCTGCTGTGATATCTCTGACCACAGTTGCAGGACAAGTTTACAATTTGCTGTCACACAAGACCTAATTTTTCTCTGAGAGGAGTTTGCAACAGCCATGCTATGGAACACCAAATCTCGCAATACAACATCAAAGTTACTGTCTTTAAGCAAAATGAATGCTGGATCAGACAGCAATTTCAATAATCGGATCCGTCTCTCTGTGTAATATCCACATAAGCCTGTAGACATGCACTGATAGTTGCCTTTGAGCATCATTATGATATCATTTATAGTGGAGTCTACAAGTTGGAGTATGTAATTCTTTGAATCTTGTGCAACCACGCTGGTTGGGTGTTTGATTGTTGTGTACATGGAAGTGTGAAGCATCGAGATGCATCTTCTCAATATTTCCACAGATGTGTTTAAACAATCTTGCTGCCTGTGATCCCGTAGGTCTTTTACTCTAGCCATTACCAAGTTGTGAAGCAACAGTAAAGCCTTGGAAAATGCCTGGAATGCTTTAAGCAATGATGGCATGTCTGTAGAAACTCCAACATCTCTTAGGCAATCCAAGAGCCAGTGAGCAGCTGTAGTAATTTTCCTTACAGTTGCATCATCCTCTACTAAAAGAACCTGCATCAGCAAAAGGCATGTTTAGTCTCATGTAAGAAAAAAAAAGGCAATGGTAATCAACTATATGAAACCATATCCTATGCATCCTAATTGCGTATTCTCCTCATTTTACCTTCACGACTCCTAGGAGCACATTCTGTGTGGCGTCAATAAGTTCTTCTCTGTGCTCTCTTACTTCTGGCTGTATGCTGAGCTTTTGAGTGGCAAGAAGAACATGCTGACCTGACATCATTAGAGGTTCCAGGAGTGGACCCATTTCCAACCTCATGACATCATCGTCTGACTCTGTCATCACTCTGTGGACAGGAAAACAGTTATACGCTAACAGTACATGTGTTTAAAATGACATACATACTGCTAATAATACTAATAGTTAGCATTGGCTTGTATACATTTTTACATATCTGTTCACAAAAATACAGATTTTGTTACCTGCAACATGTAGATGAAAACACAGTACTGTATAACCAAGAGTTTTAAGGTTACCTTCTTCACCACAGTTTTCCTGCTTTTATTTTGAAAATGACTGCATTGCATTGTGGGATATAGTTAAATGCAACGAACACTCTGGCTATCTTATTGGAAATTTGGCTTTGAGTATCTTTCCTGGACTGGAAAATCTATCGTATACTGATTCTTTTTTTAAATCCCAGAAAAGCCTCAATTCTTTATGGCATTGATTCCACAAGTTGTTGGAAAGATTCCTTTGAGATTCTGGTCCATGTTCTGGTCCACATGTCTGGTTCATATAATAGTTCATCAAATCAATTTGTCAGCTGCACATTCATACTGTGAATCTCCCATTCTACTACATCCCAAAGGTGCTCTATTGGATTCAGATCTGGTAAATGGGGAGGCCATTGAAGTACACCAAACCAATTGTCATGTTCATGGAACCAGCTGGAGACAACTTCTGCTTTGTGACATGTTGCATTATCATGGTGGAAGTAGCCATTATGAGATGGGTAAATTGTGGCTATAAAGAGATACACATGGTCAGCAACAATCCTCAGATAATCTGCAGCATTCAAATGATACTAGATTGATATTAAGGGGCCCAATGTGTGCCAAGAATACATTTCTCACGCCATCATAAAACTACCACCACCAGCCTGAACTCTTGACACAAGGTAGATTGGGTTCATGGATTCAAACTGTTGATGCCAAATTCTGATCCAACCATCTGCATGTCACAGCAGAAATTGAGATTCTTCAGACTATGCGAAGTTTATCCAATCTTCAACTGACCAGTTTTAGTGAGCCTGTTCCCGCTGTAGTCTCAGATTCCTGTTCTTGGCTGACAGAAGTGGAGCCTTATGTAGTCATTTGTTGTTGTAGCTCATCTGCCTGAAAGGTTTGATGTATTGTGTGTTCTGAGATGCTTTTCAGTTCACGATGATTGTAAAGAGTGCTTATTTGAATAAGAGTAGCCTTCCTATTAGTGCGAACCAATTTGGCCATTCTCTTCTGACCTCTCTCATCAACAAAGTGTTTGCACTTGCAGAATTCTCGCTCACTGGATGTTTTATTCATACCATTCTGTGTAAACTCTAGAGACTGTTGTATGTGCAAATACCAGAAAATCCTCAGTTTCTGAAATCCAGCCCAAGTCACTGATATTGTCTCCATTCTGTTGTTTGATGTGAAAATTAACTGAAGCTCTTGACCTGTATGAGTTTATGAGTTTATGCATTATGTGGGTGCTACATAATTGTCTGAATGACTAGCTAGGTGTTCCTCATAAAAAGTGTGTGTATTTTGAATAGTCCATATGCATAGTACACCATTTTCAACATGGCCAGTTAATTCCGTTGATCTGTTTCTGTTGAGTTAATCCTCGTGACTTTAACTGACCTTGATGCTACATCAGCCATGTTCCTGGAGGCCTTGGCTACAGCATGAGCTGAAGCCTCCAGCTGTATGAACTGTTCTGTCTCGTCATCAGTCTCAGACAGCAGCGTGAGGTAACAAATGTGAGAGGCGATGGGGGCGACAACCTGCTCAATCAAACTGGTCTTTATTAAGCCGTCTTCTATTAGGGATGCCATCACTTATAAGGAAAATAAAATCTCATATTAGTGGCATATTAAAGCATATTACAATAACACACACACACACACACAGAAGTGTATATGACATCATGAATAACATGGTATGTATATATAGTTTGTATACTGAGCAAAACTGTTCTGTTGGCCTTGTGATATTTAAAACACTTAAAAGCATTCCTTATAAACGTGTCACAAACTGAGAAAATAGACTGAAATTGTCTTGCTCTTAAAAACTGGGAAATTGTCCATAATAATAAAAGTACTTCTGTAATTACCTGGTATTGTAGCAGCTCCTTGTAACCACCAGCAACACAGAAGCAACAAATTATTAATGTAGTTTGCTGGCAAAGCTCTGTGATTGGCTCTCTTGTGTCTAATAGCAACAAGTGCCATCTGAGCCAAACAATGACCTCAGTAAATACTTCGATGATTATAAGGTATTATGTCATTTTAGTGCAGTGGGTATACAATTTAAAAAAAAAACAACAACAAAAAAAAACTGCAGTTACATGCTGGTAAAAACAAATATGTAGTTCATGTTTAAATCGTTTTTAAGTAATAGGATGGTTTGCAGGACAATTACTTTACATGTAATAACTTTGCAATAATTATATGTTTGAAAATGACAATATGTGCAAGAACCAGAAATTGTGCAATAACTACAGTATGCGCAATAACTAAAATGTATGCCTAAATAAGTGTTTGTGTAATAACTAATACATGTGGGAAGGGTAGGATGGGAGCACTTGTCTTTTCTTGCATGTTTGTGTGTACAGTATTTTAAATGTCACTTTGGGGGTGGATGGGAAGATGTTAGTACTTGTCTTTTTACTTGTGCTTACAACGTCGGATGCAGCTGCAGTTTCATTGTCAATGACAATAAGCCTTGAAACCTTAAAGTTTAGTTTTGTACTAAATGATAGTGTAGTTCTAGTTCTTATCATGTTCATTCTGGAGTTATGCTTTGTTACTAACATGAATTTAGAAGGCTTTGGCTTTATGTTTAAAAATACTTTTCTGAGAAAAAAATGTCCATTGCAACTTAGAAAGCACTAGATGGCGATATTGCTACAAAACTCAGTAAAGAGGTACATAAAAAACATCAAATTGTGAACTTTAATTTTAAAATGGAAAAATCAACAGACAAATATACAACCTGAACAACTCGCATAACTTGTACAATATAGACTTCACTGCATTTACAAAAATGAAAATCTGTGACAGTAGTTTATTAAAAAAAGTGATAATAATACTGTTAAAACGCTCACAGTTAATGTACAACACTTAAATACCTACTTAATGTCAAGTATTTCTCTCTCAGATGCACGTCCATGCAAAAAAAAAAAAAAAAAAAAACTTTGCCAGGTGCAGAGGAGAAATGTGAATTTACGTTTGCCAAGCCAGTGACATAATGGATCATTCATACAACATACAAGCAATTTTCTTCACACCAGTTTCTCAGATATCAGTAAATCAGCTAATTTAAATTATAAGCAGTGAAGTAACTGGAAAATTTGCTGACTTTGGCATAAAAGCTCGGTGAATTACAGAGCTAATAAAAAAATCTTAGCCAGGTGGCATCTCTGTTTTTAACAAATATTTATATTATTAATAAACATAATTTTTTCTGTTCAAACAAAAAGGATACATGTGACAAGTTGTAGATTCAGTGTATGATAAAGATTATGAGTCAAAATTGAAGGAAAATTAGAAAACGATGGCTACAATTTGCTCACTGGTTTAGGCCCTCACACCAGAAACCAGAACATGATGATGGATTTTAATAGTTTCTATATTCATTATGTTCTGTTTTAATGCTGCATTTGATAGTCATGCTTCATTGGCCAATGATCTTGAATAAAAATAGTTCTGAAAGAAGTGACTGCACACCTCTGACTGCTTGGATTGGGGCTTTGCTTTATAACTGATGTGCTCTTGACTTATGAGGGAGCTTTTCAGCATTCCAATGTGTTGACATAAAACTTTTCCCAAAAGCCCCAAAGAGTGAGCTTAGACCCAGTCATGAAGTGCAACACATTCTGACTTATCTTTACGTGCAATATTTAACCAGAGGCTAAGAATAATTACACTATAAAAACAGTGAAAGCTTTAAGAAAACGATGCGTGCAAAGGCTGGAATCAAGATACCACATATTATACTCTTTGGCGGACAATTTATGCTATTGTTTACTTTCAAAAGAAATAAAAGAAGGGATGTGGGGCTAAAGGGACTACATAGAATTGTTCATATCACTTATAAAATGGAGTATTATCCAGTGCAAATGTGAATGATTAAAGATTTGGTAACTTGCACTGACTTGCCTTTCTGTTTCTTTTCTAACTGATAAACAACCAAAAGCAAAAACGAAAACATCATATCTTTCGCAAACTGGATGGATGTGAAATGAAAAGAAGCAGAGGTACAACCCTTCATTTGCAGGATGTTTCCAACTTTTCATAATATTATATGTTCTTCCTGGAACATTGATCTTTACATGAAGAGTATCAAGTCTTCAGCATGTATCAGTAATCAGTGCTTTCAAACATCAATACCAAAAATATATGTTTGAAGGCCAAAAATCTACAAGCCCTCCTGAAGCTCTCATTTATACAACATACATGAAGACATGTTAAAAAAAATAGCTCTTTGCTCTTATACAGCGCCCTGAGGGTTTTTATGATCTGCTAGTTTTGACACAATATCCATATCCTTTGGTGGAAGTCTCCGTTTCTTTCCTTCCGTCTCTCCGCTCCAACTGGCAGACGGCCACCTCCGCTGGGATCATATGGAATTCCACTATGAGTCATAACTGGTGAACCATGTTGTCATGCCAAATATCCATTTCTACCTAGAGAAAAAAGTGTCAAGGCTCCGAAAAATTTGGAGAATATTCTTCTCTTCCACATATGGAAGATTGGATGGTATGAGTCTAAGGACATGGCCGTGGTGAAGGTAGCAGCTTAGTGGGTTATCTGAAACAACCCCAGGCTCTCATTCACTCTTCTGAACCCAATCCCAGCTCTCATCGCTGTCTTTCCTGTTCTTTTCTGCCTCTATTATCTCTCGGTAACGCCGCCTGAAAAATCCCATCTGACAAAAAAAAAAAAAAAAAAAAAAAAAAAAAAAAAAAAAAAAAAAAGAAGAAGAACAAGCATGTCAGTATGTGATATATTGTGACATTCTCCAAAATATGGCTCAGTTTCTATCATACAGCTAAGAGAAAGCTAATTAATAACTTTTTACTGCCAAACTTTGCACAAGCCCTGTGATGAGATGGATCATAGTGTAGCACTGCATAATTACTACATAACAACTTATTTACTAATTTAGTTTTTTTTTTTCAACTACAAGTTATAGATAATGAATAATACTGTACAACTATAAATTGGTGAATTAGTTTTAACTAAGTGAAATCTCTTATTATAACTTAAAATTATTTGTCCAGCACTGTGTGGAAATAATCAGTGATTTTATTCTAATCTTTGACCTGACCCGGAGTTAAATACTCCTCTCTGAGAGTGACAGAGCTAAAAAAAAATAAAAAAATAAAAAATGTTATAACCAGGACCTGCTTGTTTACTAGACTGCCTTGTACTTTTGTATAATAATAAATTACAATTGTTGCTTACTGTTTACATTTATTCACAGTAACTTACATTTATATGGTCTTAATTATGGCCACTCTCCAGTGACAGCTCATTCATAGGGGTAGTTGGGGCAGAGCCTCACTAGATAAATCAGCCACTCAACAAATCATAAGCTTCATACGTAATGTCCCCATTCACAATATACATTTTAAATGACACTGAAATATTAAATACCTCATTTCAGTGACCAACGACTTTAAAATCTTGACACATGTTCAACTGATTTGCTTGGCTTTCTAGATGTTGTGAAATTGTGGGCTTACAGCGTGCTCATTGCCCCACTCAGCTGAGAATTATTATTAAAGTGGTCAAAAATGGGAACCGCAATGAACACTACTAGAGGTCCACTGGGGCGTGAATCATGCTGGAGAGGAGCAGTAGATGGAACAGTTTATGGGGTTTGCAGACTGGGCTAATTTAAAATACTCAGTGGCCACCAAGATCTTGTTTTATAGCAAATAACCAAACTATAACCAAAGTATATAAGAGCAAAGAGCAAAGGTTTCTACTGAAAGTTAATTTTTTTACATTTCTTCTTAAAGCTTTTAAGTTCATTGATTCTTGAACGCAATCCATGTTTACAATTAACTATTAAAACATTAAAAACAGGTTAATGATGAAATATTTACACAACTGGATCAAAGTGTATTACAACTATGGGGGGGGTGTTTAGAATAAACGGTATTTAAAATCATTCTTTGCATTAGTAGCATTAGAAGCTTTTGTTAGATATGAAGGAATATTTACTCATGCGCAGACGCACACGCACTAATGTTTAGCAGGTGCAAGATTCTCCACAAAGGGCACTGTTACTCGCGTAGCATCTGCGTGTCATGGTTGCAAGAGGAGAAACTAGTCTGAATTCATACAAGCTGGATTTAGTGAGCACAAGTGTTTACACTCAGAGTTTTTCCTGAAGTAAAAGGCCTGAAACACAAACACTATTCAAGCTACACTTGCCTCTGATGCTCGGGGTTATTTTTTGTTTTTGTTTTTGTTTTTGTAACTAATAATATCAGCAACTTAAGAACATTAGCATTCACCTAGTTAGTTACAGTGCCCTCCAGAATTATTAGAACGCTTGATGACAGTGAGCCAAATTCATTAATAATAAATATGCAAAGTGATATTTTAAGTATAAAGTATAAAGATATAAAGTAACTATACTTAATTAAGTATAGATAATGTGTCAAACTCTTACTCAAAAAATGTGGAAGTAAAAAAAAAAAGTTTTAAATGTCCTCAAGTAAAAGGTAAATTGTTTTTACTGATGAAATTATGTTATTGTCCTGTTTTCATGCAAAATGCAACTTTTAGTACTAAAACTGTAGGAGATGATTTTTGTTTTGAACTACGCAACTACTCAGTTTGCCTAGAAAACAGGCTTAATTAAATACAGCAAAGAGCAAATTAAACAAATGTAAACCTCAACATGCTTTTTCAAATTCTATGAAGTTCATGCCTTCTATGGAGATAAAGGAGACGCCTCATTTTATACGAGTCTTTATTTACTCCAGCCTATTCAAACATTTTACCCTGGTAAGTCCAGGGGTCTTTATCCTCAGGTTCAACACTGCAGTCTGGTGGCTTATCCACTTTCAAATGGACACAGAAAGCTAACTACACTGTGTAACATGAGAAGGTCAACGCCTATAGCAAATTGACATGATTCGTAATCATTTTTTTTCTACACTAATGAACTTCATTGGATCCTAAACTGAGTCCATTCTAGTGATGTGTCGCATCATTGGCTGGATAAGAGAAGAGACCTTCAGGATTTCTAATGTGTAAATTGAAGGTCTAAATAAAAATGTAAGGAGTAAAAAGTAAAATATTTTTTCTTGGAAATGTACTCAAGACTACATGTATTCAATTTCAATAATACTCAAGCAAAGTATAAATATGCCAAAATAATACTTAAGTATAGTAACAATGTACAATTACACATGTAAAGGATTTTGGTCTTTTCCTATATGCAAAATATCTTAAGTGCCTTTATATTCTTAGGTTTGTGCACATGGACTTCCGTTTTCGAACAGGTTTTCACTGGGGTTTAATTCTGGAGACTGAGATGGTCATGGGAAGTATGTTTGCCTCATCATCTTGTTGAAATCTCTATCTACGTCCAATTCTGAACCTTCTGGCAGGGGCAACAAGGTTTTGCGCTGAAATATCCTGATAATCAAGTAATTGGTTACAGCGCAATAGCCAGTGAAAAGGTCAACTCTGAAGAGGTTCATTAACTTTTTGTCAGTCCCTTTACCAAAATAAAATTGTACAAGAACACTCTGACAAATTCAAATGAGGCACCATGGTGACTGCAGGCAGTACAGTAGCTCTATATAAATGATGTGCATGCTATAAACATTCATAAGGCAATTATCTAGATTAGATAATGAATCATATTTGGTATAATCAGTTATTCTGGGTTTCACAAAAGCTGTAATGCTGATTAATGACAAGTTTAATTAATATCAACACACGATAACTTCATTTTGGAGGTCTTTGTCTCTCGTTTTATTCGTCTTGCTACTGTATGACTGGTCTTTGCTAACAATCTCATGGAATTTTGGGTACGAGACTGATGCTGAGTCCGTTTCAATGCACACTTCGTTAAAGAGCACTGCATAGCAGATGCTCATGAGTACCAATTTTGAAGCCCTGAGAAATGAAAAATAGGACACCACCCTACAACCTTGTGCAAATGAGAACCGTGAGACAACAAGGGTGTCATTTGGGACAGGGACACAGCCTTGTTTCCTTGACTCCAAGGACCCCCAGAAAACCCTTAACTGCCCTGCCAAACATGTTCATTTACAATATTTCAGGGGTACATTTATTAAACAGATGGCATGATAGACAGACATGCAGTCTGTATCTTTATACCGTATGACCAGAAAGATAAATAAACCGCTGTGAAGGTCAGTAACTGTCAGAGCAGTAAAAATGATGTTCCTTTTTGGGTGACTCAATGGATTTGTCTTTGCTTTGAGTGCTATTTATTGATCTAGACCTCCGTTCTCCTCAGGCATTTCCTGAATTTTCTCCATGCTGCATATGTGCAGCTCTTGTAAAAGGGGTTTGTTTTGGCAGATTCAGGGTGTTGGGGAATGGGAGGGAAACGTATCCCTGTACCAACATTCCAAGATTTTGTTGTGTTTTTCCCAGTGGAAAATGGAAGAAGTAAGAATTTGTAGGGAACTTGAAATCAGTTTCATTGCCACGTCTCTTTAGAGATGCTGTAAATTGATGTGAGCACTTGCTTTTGTCCTTTTCATGGTTGCAATGACAGGATGGGATCTCTCAGCTGGCCCCTTAGGCTATTTTGTCCAACAAAAGCAGCCCTTCATAAGATTCCCTTCGGGGCTTGTGATGCTTATAAAAAGGTAGGAAAGATTCCCACACTGTCTGTTAATGTACCGGGACTGTAATATGCTGGAAGAATGCCTTTAAATCATCTTAGAGAGAAACATGCGAGTACATAGCATGATTTAATGCCACATCATTATTATAACATTGTGAAAGCATCTGAGCCCATAGAAATGACTCTTAGCACAAATGAGGTAAGCTTCTTTTGCACTGACTGAACAGTTTCCCCAATATATCTGAGAGCTTCTGCTTTTGCCTGAGTTATTGCAGTGCAATTAATTCAGGTTTAATCATTTAAACAATCTAGCATTGTGAATTTACAGGGTCTCCAGGTCAGGAGGTAAAGGGTGAAGCAGCTAGCAGAACAGCCGTGACTATGACTAAAGCCCAGAGTCACAAGACTGTTTGTTCTTAGTCAATCATTTGGGTTTTTATAGGCTACAACAATACCTTCCAGAGAAGCACAGCCAGCAGGAGGAAGATGAGGATCCCCACTAGCAAACTGATGGCAATGATCCAGCCCACCACATAACCCCTGGGCTCCTGACTGTGCAGAGCCTCAAACACCAGCTGTAACGTAACAAAGGAAGATTAGACAAACATATTCGCAAAGTCTCACACATATTCCTTTAATAGACACATTGTATATCTAAGAACAAAAGCCAATCACAACCTGAGACAGTCACAGTTAGCTTTTAATTAAGATAAAATATCTGATATTTGGATTTCACTGCAGACCACAGTCATGTGTTCAGAATGAAGTGTCTGGATCATGTATTGCATAGTTGCCGGGTTTTAATACATTCATTAAATGTGAAAACATATTTAATGTTTATAAAATATTATGATATGATAATCTATAAATGCACAGCATAAACGTATCTTATCAGCTCATCTTTACAACTTTACCTAACAAGAGATATAAAGAAAGCCACTGTGTTATGGTGCATTACTTAGGAAAAAAAATAAAACACTAATAATTGAAGGGAACTGTATACTAGTTCCATAGTATACTGTATACTAGTGTCATACTAGTTTTTCCATAAATACTGCACATAATTATTATAAGATACTCATTCTCAAGGGTACTCATTCTCTCTCTCTCTCTCATAATTTACTATTTACACACGATATATGGTCTATGACCTTAAAATGTGGACAAAATTAACCTGAAGTGAGGTAACAAAAATAGAGTTTTAAATCCAACTGTGAGCCACAATATTGCTGGCCAAATTTCCACATCTCTAATGAGTACAAAGCACTGTTGCCAGTTTACTTTAGTGCTGCATGGCTTGTGAGAATTGGATACAATGGCTTGAAAAATATAAATCCCTACAGTTGGTCAAGCTACACTATTCAATGAAGAATTTCATGAGGGGAAAGACCAGGCCTCCACCTTCTTCCTAGTTTACTTCCTATAAATTCCCATCTCTTCCATCTTTCTCCGTTAGTGATGATGTTTCTGCCCCACCACCTCCCAGTCCCCTCCCTACTATTCAACAACTCCTAGCTAAGAGTCTTTAGTGGGGGGCCTGGCTATCTCGCACAAAGCAAATGCTACCCAGAAATCAACAAAGTTCCACAATATTAATCGCAGTGTCATTTAGTTGAGGGTGTGATTTGTATTTACAAAATGCTATGCGTTAAATTAAAGCAAACCAAGTATGATTAAGTCTTGTATTCTGTTCAGGTCAAATTGACCTGTTTAAATTTTTTACAAAAATGCAAAGATAATGAGACACTAAAATGATGCTAAGATAAACTGGGGATTTTAAAACAACTTGTGCACTTGAATTGCTGTAAAAAAGATGAAGGGATGGCCTGGGACAATAGCACACAACACAGCTAATTGAGGTAAAGAATACACATCTTAAGCGGACCTGATTTCTAAAGATCCACTCACTTTAATGGAAAAGAAAAACACCTTTGGACAGAGGGGCATGACCATTTACTTACTTACAGTTGGGGAACAGGGGCTGGACACAGGCCCATTTTATTAGTACTATCCTGAATTACTTCTTGTTTGGTAGTGCGGGGGTTCGGGGGTCCATGACTGGCTCAGCAACTCAATCAGCTGAGAGATGTACAGTGCTCCAGGGCAATCATACCGCCACTACCACTATATTGCAAGTTCTACTGGGACCAGCCATCAACCAGCAAAAGAGAAGGGCTAGCCTTGTGTATCTGAGAACAATTTTAGGGGTTGGGGTTGGGATGGGGGAGGCTCTTAACCTCAATCTCATTGTGCTTAGAGCTTCAGAGAGTGTTGGAGCACCTGGGTCATGACCCAAATTTTCAGAGTGAGCTTTCTCTTCAATGTCACACAGCAAGCAATTCAGTAAGTGTGCAAAGTATAAATGGACTGCCTTGACATAATGCTAGCTATAACATTTTTAAAATAGAACTGATAATAGACTGCTACTCACAGAAATGTCCTCTGGTAGGCCGCTGGACACCTCCAGAGCCCGGCTGTCCACTTGGACATGACTTCGTGTCACAAACTGAATAACTGAGGAGCTGTCCTGCATTAAACATAAAAATTTGGGACACATTTATTCCTATTTGGATAGAAACCTGCCCAATCCACTCTAATATACATTACGACATGGTGTTGATTAAATATCTCACAGAAGACTATTACATGTTTGCAATTTTTTGTGTGGCGAACATACTGATTAATATTGGTCAAGGAAGATCTTACTTTTTTAAGTGTTTCAGTGTTCAGTAGCATTTGCACATCAATAAGTGTAGCTTCGTCTTTAGCTTGAGATCCTAAGCTACAGGAAATGGTTAGACAGGCTCTTCCTGGCCGGTCACAGTCCTGTAGACAGAGGACACCATCATCATATTACACACACACACATATACACTCTGCTCAACACAATGACTGCAGTTGGGGGGGAGGTCTTAAATTTATATGTAGTTCATGGAAACCATATAGCAGGCTAAATAAATATCTCTAAACACAATTTTGAAAAACATTCAATAGAACGTTGACTTTTCAGGAAGAGGAAAGCCTTACCAAGACCTTCCTGCCAGACTTGGTGAAGAATGCAAAGATGGTATGGAAAATATTCTCTCTGTCCTGGAGGATGATGCATGGTGTAGGGTTTCTGTGCCATGTACAGTTCCCTCTGCCCTCAGCTACCTGGAGGACACCACAAGAGCCTTTCACACACTTACACAGGACTAACAGCTATTTATCAGGAAAGGGTTTAAGCGTGTACACAAGTCCGAGTTGAAGCCTGGGAAAACTGACGCAGGAATAGACCTGGTAGAATTGCTGGGAAATGATCTCATGTGTGAACAGAAACCGATATATTACAGGCAAGGATTACAACATTAGCAGAGTGAAGTTACAACAGGAACAAAAACAAGTGCAATGGGACTTTCATATCTTCGTATTTTATATCTTTCGATTGTGAATGCCTGCATCCTGTTTAAATACCAATTGAAGGCTGCAAGTGTGAACGATGCAAAGTCTGAACATTACTGATGCACTGATATTGCGCTGAGTTTTTTTTGTGAATATGGCTTACGAGTGCACTCTGAATAGCTGCATACATTGTAGTCTCTGTGAAATAGGACTTTCTTGTGAGCGTTTCTCTTTCTGAAATGCTTTATAAGCAGCTGAAGGCCTGAGGCAAAGAGTGTCGGCTGCTTCCATCAATGGATGTTGCAGGAAACCATGTATTAAAACTGGTGTATTCCATTATTTTTACCTTGCAATTTAAATTTTTACAGCATAAATGTATAAGTCTAGGTTTGGCATACACTTCATCATTCCATTGCAGTATCCAGTTTCAGAGTGCTTTTATGAAGATGTTTGATGTATCCTATGAGTCTGAGATGTGCTGGGATAGCCATCCTTAATCTACATGGATGAACTTTGACTTACTGGGTGATTTAAGAGATAAAAGAATGGTCAGTCAGTAAGAGTTCAGAGGCTCCTCCTGAACAGGTTTCCTCATTTCAAGTGATTTATTACTTAACCTCCACCTCACACCAGTGTCCCCAGGCAGCTCTTCCCCCTTTAGCCTTTTTCACATCTGTCCTCTCTGGCCAGACAAGGGGCTACCATCTGTGGAAATGTCTAATGGCTTCCCCATTGTTTTGCTCTCATGCCCCCCACAGTGCTGTCACTGTACTGTGCCAGTCCTCAAATGACAGTTTTACAACCTGACAATCAATCATTCCATTGCCAACAATCCAATTAAAGAAAGACTGTCTTTAATGAACAGGAACACATTAAATTAAAACACAGCTTCATCAGAGGGCAGTGGTTTTAAGCAAATACCATTCAATGGCACACCAGCAATTAAAGTGTCAAAATGTCAATTAGACACATTATTTTAAAACCAAACCAAAAGCAATTTATAATATGTTAGATGCTGACTGACCAATTAAAAACAGGGCACAGTCACATGAACTTTAATTAAAGCTGGAATCTCAGCTTCTATACACTGGGCCTCATGTATCAAGCTATATACAAACATTTGCTTATTTATTCATAAATCGTTCATACAAGCATTTGCACAAGAAATTTGGTAGTCATGAAAATCCTGTAAATTCTGAAAAATACGTTCATATCCTACTTGTGCTCCTGAATGTATGCAAATGTAAGCATAAGAAGACTAACAAATGTAAACCTTGATTGCACATGCAAATGTTATATTGTTTTAAAACCCACATTAAAGAAATGAAATATACAAAAGATTAAGAGAAGCCGCAGTATAAAGGGAGGGCAGGCTTGTCTGTGCATATGGTAGCCATAAGCCAGGGTGGTGCATATGGTAGAATGGATTTTTATTGAAAGATTTAGCAAATAGGAGGGAACAGATATTTAGAGATTGGCGTGATTTTTTTGGAGGATGATAACTGGCTTATAAATTGGGTCCGTTAGCCACATGTTTTAATGCTCTGCAAGTCTTGTCTGAACTTGGATTTCCTATTGGTATGTTTCAAGGAGAGATAAATGACCGATCTGGTATGTCTCAACCTACAATGAGACATACTCCCTAGTGTGCTGCGTGCCATAATCCGTCATGTTCCCAAATACATCATATTCCTCATTCAGCCCAAAATGAAAAACTTGAGAATGTGGTTATTGCACATCAGTACCTCATCATACCTCTGTTACATAGTAAGCTTTCTTTTCACCATTTCACATATTTGCTTTTAACCTGAACTCACGCCTCTTAGAATTGCTGCAATGTCCTTTACCACTCTGGGTATAGCGGTCTTTTAACAGGCTGATCACGACATACCAACATAACCCTGCAAAGGGTCTTATTCAAAGTTAGTCTTTCATTACTCCATTTAAAATAAGAACTCTTGTGGTATTTACAAGTATTATGTAGTATTACCTGAGGCACTTGCTGTTTTATTAACTGAGAGTGATGACTCTGCTAAACTGTCAGAAATCACCAAGCAGCACTGGCAAAGCAGTGTGAAAATCATTGTCTCTCAAAGGAACCAAAATGTACTGCAGCTAAAAGCTGCTTATATCTTTATACTTATTTCAAATTGTGCAGTTCACAACTTAATTGTCTTTTCTACTGAACTTATGTCACTTTTAAAAGCATAATAATAGCGCAGATAGACCTTAGCTTCTGCGTGGTGCAACACAAAAGTGTTCGCCTTATTGGCCAGAGATTGAATCCTGATGATGCCACAGCCATTCATGGCTGTGCTCTCAGGGAGGGAGGGGTGGCATTCTCTCTCTCCCCTGTCAATAACAGCGGCACTGACCAATCGTGAGCATGGGGGGGCAGATACTGCAGATAGTTGTGTGATAGGGGAGAGATGTCTGATGGGTCGGAATTGGCTATGAATATATTAGGGAGGAAATCTAATGTGGGGGGTAGATTGTGCACATAGACAGCAACCCAAGGATTGAACCAGGGGCTGGGGAGCATTGAACACGTAACCAAGTTAAATCTTTGCCTGCCTGTCTTACATAGCAAAGGAACCTTGTGTTTGTTGACACAGTCTGTGCAACTGGCTTTTAAATTTATACTGATACATATGATTGTGAAATTAAATGATGATTATGTAATAGCGGTGACATACTTAATGATAAATATTTGGGCTACACTGACAATCATCACATTTTTGAAGTATAGACAAAGGCAAGTGCTCAGCTGAATCTGATTTCACTAATGGACCTAATGGACCCAAAGATAAATATAAGTCACAGTGCTGACATGAAATAGAAATCACAATTACAAAAGACAAAAGTAATTTAATTTTCAAATTTCTGTACAGACTACATAATTGTAAAATGTTATTTTTGCCATATAAATGTTACAGCGTAAAAGATGTACTCACATGTGTGTCTATGATGTAGAACATGTTGGCTCCATTTGCCAACAGTGTGTTAGGTATCCTTATGTCCACAGTTGAGCCCGGCAGTCTGCTTGGCCCATTGTTTATCACCTAAAATAACAACATTGGGGAAGTGGATACATGCAGAAGTCCAGCCTCAATTATTTGTATTTTAGATATCATCATAAGCACCATGATATGGTACTGTTTCAAAAAGTCACTGTAGATCCCTTCTATTCATTTTTGTTGTTGTTGTTGTTTTAAACTTTAGAATATGCAAGAAAATCTACTCTTCGCAGATTTGCAGTTTCCTGTCTATCTAATAATTAAATTCTTGCAAACCTGGAAGGTAAAGTTGAGAGGCTGGAAGTTGCACTCCAAGTCCTCCAGCTTAACAAAGTGAGAAGAGTCAACAGAATTTCCATACACGAATGAGGAAGGAGTAACCACACTGTGGAGACAGGGGTAGATATTAGGTATCTGTTTTGATCGAATAGAGCCAGGTCAACATTGACATTTTAACAGTGACACAAAACATCACTGAAACATATACAAAAAAAAAAAAAAAAGATGAAAATAGGGCATATATGGATTTTTATCTATTTATATATATATATAACATAAAGGTGCTGAAAAACAAAACAAAAAAATTCTATAGCAATATCAATGTCTCTATAGTAGAGCGAAGTCTTAGAAACTTTCATCCAAAACCAATAGCAGCTGAGGGACAACCTGCAGAACAGAACTGTTTATATTCACGTTTAAGCCTCTATTTGAAACAAGAGTGATTTAAACCTGTCTTATTTTGAAAATCTCTAGCATTACAACCAGCTGTGTTATAAAAACAAAACAGCTGCTCAGCCAGTGTTCAGCTGCATGGTGTGTTTGCAGTGAACAATCATGTACAGTAATAATTAACACTGAACACTGTTACCGTGCAAGATGTTCAAAGGAAAATGTAAAGCTTGTGATGGGCCATGGACAAAAATGGCCACACATTAATATGCAAACGATAGCATGCTTTGTCTAGGTTTTACATATTAAAAGTATAAAATAACCATTTAAAACTTTAATTATTGGTTTGTAGTAGATACTACACAGATATTACACAGGTATGCATAGCCTATTCTTTTAGCCATGTAGCTGTGTGTTTGACGTGAGTTGTATTTAATGTGAGTTGTTTAATGTGAGTTGCGTTAAATGTGAGTTGTGTTTAAAGTGAGTTGTATTTAAAGTGAGCTGTATTTGATGTGAGTTGCGTTTAAATTGAGTTGCGTTTAATGTGAGTTGTTTAATGTGAGTTTTCTAATGTGAATTACATTTAATGTGAGTTCTGTTTAATGTGAGCTGTGTTAATGTGAGTTGTTTAATGTGAGTTGTTTTTAATGTGAGTTGTATTTAATGTGAGTTGTTTAATGTGAGTTGTATTTAATGTGAGTTGTTTAATGAGTTGTATTTAATGTGAGTTGTTTAATGTGAGTTGTTTAATGTGAGTTGTATTTAATGTGAGTTGTTTAATGTGAGTTTTTATATAATGTGAGTTGTTTAATGTGAGTTGTATTTAATGTGAGTTGTTTTATGTGAGTTGTATTTAATGCGAGTTGGGTTTAATGTGAGTTGCGTTTAATGTGAGTTGTTTAATGTGTTATTTAATGTGAGTTGCGTTTAATGTGAGTTGCGTTCAATATGAGTCGTTTAATGTGAGTTCCGTTTAATGTGAGTTGTTTAATGTGAGTTGCGTTTAATGTGAGTTGCGTTTAATGTGAGTTGTGTTTAATGTGAGCTGCATTTAATGTGAGTTGTGTTTAATGTGAGTTGTTTAATGTGAATTGTGTTTAATGTGAGTTGTGTTTAATGTGAGTTGCGTTTAATGTGAGTTGCGTTTAATGTGAGTTGCATTTAATGTGTTGTTTAATGTGAGTTGTGTTTAATGTGAGTTGTTTAATGTGAGTTGTGTTTAATGTGAGTTGTGTTTAATGTGAGTTGTTTAATGTGAGTTGTTTAATGTGAGTTGCGTTTAATCTGAGTTGTTTAATGTGAGTTGCATTTAATGTGAGTTGTTCAATGTAAGTTGTGTTTAATGTGAGTTGTTTACTGTGAGTTGCGTTTAATGTGAGTTGCATTTAATGTGAGTTTGTTTAATGTGAGTTGCATTTAATGTCAGTTTGTTTAATGTGAGTTTCGTTTAATGTGAGTTGCGTTTAATGTGAGTTGTTTAATGTGAGTTGCGTTTAATGTGAGTTGTTTAATGTGAGTTGCGTTTAATGTGAGTTGTTTAATGTGTTATTTAATGTGAGTTGCGTTTAATGTGAGTTGCGTTCAATATGAGTCGTTTAATGTGAGTTCCGTTTAATGTGAGTTGTTTAATGTGAGTTGCGTTTAATGTGAGTTGCGTTTAATGTGAGTTGTGTTTAATGTGAGCTGCATTTAATGTGAGTTGTGTTTAATGTGAGTTGTTTAATGTGAATTGTGTTTAATGTGAGTTGTGTTTAATGTGAGTTGCGTTTAATGTGAGTTGCGTTTAATGTGAGTTGCATTTAATGTGTTGTTTAATGTGAGTTGTGTTTAATGTGAGTTGTTTAATGTGAGTTGTGTTTAATGTGAGTTGTGTTTAATGTGAGTTGTTTAATGTGAGTTGTTTAATGTGAGTTGCGTTTAATCTGAGTTGTTTAATGTGAGTTGCATTTAATGTGAGTTGTTCAATGTAAGTTGTGTTTAATGTGAGTTGTTTACTGTGAGTTGCGTTTAATGTGAGTTGCATTTAATGTGAGTTTGTTTAATGTGAGTTGCATTTAATGTCAGTTTGTTTAATGTGAGTTTCGTTTAATGTGAGTTGCGTTTAATGTGAGTTGTTTAATGTGAGTTGCGTTTAATGTGAGTTGTTTAATGTGAGTTGCGTTTAATGTGAGTTGCGTTTAATGTGAGTTGCGTTTAATGTGAGTTGTGTTTAATGTGAGTTGCGTTTAATGTAAGTTGCGTTTAATGTGAGTTCTGTTTAATGTGAGTTGCGTTTAATGTGAGTTGTTTAATGTGAGTTGTGTTTTAATGTGAGTTGTTTAATGTGAATTGTGTTTTAATGTGAGTTGTTTAAAGTGAGCTGTGTTTAATGTGAGTTGTGTTTAATGTGAGTTGAGTTTAATGTGTTTTATTTAATGTGAGTTGTGTTTAAAGTGAGTAGTGTTTAATGTGAGTTGTGTTTAATGTGAGTTGTTTAATGTGAGTTGTTTAATGTGAGTTGTTTAACGTGAATTGCGTTTAATGTGAGTTGTGTTTAATGTGAATTGCGTTTAATGTGAAGTGTATTTAGACCTCTGATGGAGTGAACTCTTACCCAGTGACAGCTGTATCCACTTCGTGCATCAGCGGGATGGACAGCTCCAAAGTGTTATCATGTAATTTGTTCTCATGTTCTGGGTTGGCGCTAAGTTACACAAACAAGATTCAAAGGCACAGCGAGTAACAGGACAGTCAATAAGAAAGTTCAATCACACATTAGCACTATACATTGTGTATTTTCAGTCTAGCAGCCTGTGAGGTATAACAAAATAACTTTCTGTACTTCAGTCTTCTTAAAAATGCATTAGGGGTGGAATTAATTCCATTTTTGTTTTTGTTTCTTTTAATGTGTAATACAGGTCTGTGAGTAAAGAAAACACATCAGGGCAGTGCTGTTCTTTTAAAAATCAAGACTTTTCTTAAAAAGACCAAATATGGTATCCAACCAGTTAAGTACAAAGGTAAACCAGTCAATAAATATACATCAAATATACATAAAAACTCACCTCCTGGCATGTACTAAAAATAGCAATGTTTCATTTTCACCAGACAGATGACTTGTGTCAAAAAGCACAGACAGATGGTACTAAAAGAAAAAGGAACATAGACACATTAAAAAACAGACCAGAAGTACAGATCACTGATAAATTTCTACTGAACGTTCTATTACATTTAACACACTTAAAGGAAACTAATTAAGATGTAATAAATAAATAGGTATACAATTCAACATATTTTACTTAATAAAAAAGGGTGCATAAGTCAATCTATTTTACTTAGGTGAAGTGGCTCTTATGTGTCCACCTTAGTCTGGGCTCTCATGAAAGGAAATCCAACACTGCATTTGAGGAAGTCCAGCTGAATCAATTCACAGGAAATGCCCTTCTCTTCCTGCAGGAGAAATTGAAATAAGGAAACACTAAAATACAATATTAAATCAGTGAGGTTTTACCACTGAGCAGCCAACACTTAAAGGCCTATCCAGTTTACAAATCAGCTACTCTGCTTAGCCGAAACAACTTGTTAAAGGCACCAAGTCACACTGATAAAGAAAATCACTATGACCGAGTGGTTAGTATCCAGAAAAAGTATAACCGGAGGAAATAGTTCGGTGAAAGGATTAAAAAAGTTAAGTGTGGAAATGACTCAAAATGGACATGTTCTAGGTCATGTTAGGTCAGAGAAATCCAGCACAGCTGTACTACATGTGAACTGTCACTGGCTCAATGTAAAAGACTGCAAAACTCATCCTTAAATTAACCTGCATTAATAAAAGTAATCATTTCATGTTTAACCATTAACATCCATCACAACTCTTATATACACTCACTGGCCACTTTATAAGGGCTTTATTATTACCGTTCTACCATATCCCAAAAATGCTGAATTGGATTCAGATCTGGAGACTGCGGAGGCCATTGAAATACACTGAACTCACTGAGACGTTCATGGAACCAGTTTCAGATGACTTTGTGACATTGAGCTCATTATCATGCTGGAAGTACGCATAATAAAGGAAGCATGTCCTCAGCAACAATACTCAGGCTGTGGCATTCAACCAATGCTTAATAAGGTAGTATTGGACACAATGTGTGCCCAGAAAAGATTTCCCACACCATTACACCACCACCGGTCTGAACTGCTTACACAAGGCTGAATAGATCCACAGATTTCTGTTGTTGATGCAAATTTGTGATCCTACCAGTTTCCTATCACACACAAAAACATCTAGACTAATCCGACCAGATGACATCTTTCCAGGCTTCAGTTGTCCACAGTTGCTCAGTCGGTGCCCACTCTGGCCTCGGATCTTGACTGACAGGCGTGGAAACTAATGTGGTGTTCTGTAGTTGTAGCCTATCTGCTTCAAGGTTCAATATGTTGTGCATTATGAGGTGCTTTTCTGCTCACCACTTTTGTAAAGAGTGGTTGTTTGAGTTAGCCTTCCTGTCAGCTCAAAACAGTGTGGCCATTTTCCTCTGACTTCTCTCATTCAAGATGTTTTCAGCAGCAGAACTGCCACTGAATGAATGTTTCTTTGTTTTTGTTTTACACACTGTTCTTTGTAAACTCTAGAGACCAGCGGTTTTTAAAATACTCAAACCAGCACACTTGGCACCAACAACCACGCCCCATTCAAGTCACAGACATGTAACTATGTAAACCAGTCTGATGTAAACATTAACTGACAAACCTGTTGATTTTATGAGTTGTGCTGCTGCCACATGTTTAGCTGCTTGGAGAATTGCATAAAAATCAGGTGTATAAGCAGGTGTAAAGTGGCCAGTGAGTGGACACTGATAGAGCCTTTTTTGACTGTTCAAACAGCAGTGAACTTTGTATACATTAAAACATGGTACAGTGCAATAAAAAAATATGTAATAATGACTCCATGAGTAGTCTGACCTCAGGCAGGATGTCAAAACTATACACTTCAAACAAGTGACTATATTGACATGCGTCTTTATAAAAGCCACAATTGTACATTTACATCATTTGGCAGACGCCCTTATCCAGAGAGACTTTTTAGACATTTATCTAATTTTTATACAACTGAGCAGTTGAGGGTTAACAGGGTTCCCATGTTTTTTCTTTCTTTTTTTTGTTGCTGTGGTCAGTGTGGTAAATTGCACTAATCTTCTGCTAGCTTTTAGAGAGAGCAATTCACCTCTACTCCAAAAAAACCTTATCTGCCACCGCCTCCGTTGTCAATTACTGGAGCTAATACGCAACTCATACATATACCTCAAACCATCAGATTCATCCACGCAGAGGAGCAGTGCCGAAGCACAACCCACGTGAAAAAATAACTCCGCAAGTAACTTGCAGTTTTATGTTTCAAGGGCGCAGTCTATCTTTGCAGTCTCTCTCAACCGTTAAGCCTTTGACTTATAATGCAGTTATAATACTCTTAAAATCTACTGATCTACTAAGGTCAAAGAGCAAAAACCAGTAATACTGTAAGACCATGAATTTTCTCTGTGGTTTCTATGCAAAAACCATGACAGCCTTATAAAGGACCTGTACAATAAAATGCACCTGACACTTTTCTTTTTATCCTCACAGACACACACACACACATACACACACACACACACACACACACACACAGAGTACAACATACAAAAAATGGACAGTTAAAGTGAAAACCTCCAGACAGTGTGTTTGGAAGTTTGTCCAAACACTGCGTAGCTTCTTTGGCTGGATTGTGTAAACAGTAAGGCTTTGACCCTTGCAACGAATGAACATTCGTGGTCCATGCGTGGGAAGACCGAAGAAAGCTGAGAGCCATCAGGACTCTGACAAGTGCACTGATAAAACAGACAAACTGGTGCTCATCAAACTTTGTGCAGAAGGGGAAGCTGAGGACTCGGGGGCTCTGGAGCTGCACACGAGTCTTGGACCTTATGCACACCCCCCTCCCTGAGTTTACAATGGAGCTATTCTTAGCTTGACTAGAGTGCACTTGGAAGAAAACATATCAATAAATAGTCTATGCAGATAAGAGGGATGGAAGAGCTCAGAAATGTTTGTGAAACATACACCATAAAACTAGGATGTGTTGGCTGTGTATATTTGAGTCACTTTGGATGTGACTTGTTTCACTCGCTTCATCACAGTTTAGACAAAGTTTAGTCCATGAGCACCTAGTGTGGCCTAGTGTGGCAGAGTGTTATTTTACATTCAGAAAGTGAGAGTAAGTAAGTATCACACACATCTGCACCAGTAATGACAGGGGAGTCCTGGGATTACTGGGGTGTCAAAATTTCCTCTATTTCCTGACTGCACGGTTCTGCTTCACAAACAACAAACGCTCCCTCAGGACAGGGCAAAGGAAGTGAATGAAGTGAAGACAGTTTGTTTACCCATCGTCCACCTGGCAGTCTGTGAGAAAGACCCGACATATGGACACTCTCTCTCTGGACATGGGAGCCTGTTTGCTCTATGTTCTGCATGTTTTTTTGTCTCACTTTCACTGGCTTGTGCTCTGATAGCCTGTTCGCTCAGAGACGGTTTAGTGAAAATGACAAGACCCAGGAGACCTTTACTTTCGTCTCCTCTTCTCATAGCACTCCCACATTTATTTTAACACAAGCAAATGTAAACTCTACATGAATGCTAAAAGGTCCTAGATCTGGTCATTTGCTTTTTTCCCCCCTTTGTCCCTTCACCAGTGAACAGTACCCTTACTTAACACATCATTCTGTTTATAAGCTGTGATATAGCTGCTTTATCTCCTTAAATCAAAGAAAAAGGAATATATATCCTCTATCTCTAATAAAGTCCACTGTGTGCACGTCTACACATCAGCTGCCTTGCAGACTCTAAAGACTGAGCGAGTTTCTGAAACCCATCAGCTGGTACAGCTCAGCCCAGGAATAAGGCTGTAAAAAGCATAAACAGTGAACTCTACTACAAAACAAACGGAATGCAAGAGTCAATATGTGGTCCAGCAACACGGGAAAGAGCACCATGGGAATTGCTCTGGCTTGACATCTGTTCTGCAAGGAGTCATATCAACACTGCTGACTCTTTTCTGAGCTGGAATATTTTGAGGGTTTAACAGTGTGTACAGTAATAGCTAACACAGTGCCCATTCCTGTATGTATTCTTCTTTCCAAATGGGTCACGCCCTCTGTACCATCCAGAAAACCCTGGCTTTATCAAAAGGATATAAATGATGCTAGATAGAAGAGAATATACAAATAACTACATATACAGTACATAGCTAGTAATATATACTGTATATTAAATGAATAATTCATTCTTTTATTTTTAACTCTTTATATTAAGGTTCCCTTAACATTAACATTAACTACTGAATGAGGTTAATAACTTAACATTATTTACTGAATTAATAAACTTAAAAATAAAAAAAAACACAATAATAAGTTCACATTCTATAAATTAGCAAATATTTAATTACAGCATGTTCCAAACTGTCAAAATGATCTCTGGTCTTCAGGTGTTCATTACTGGTTCATGGTTGGTCATTGTGGACTTAATTTTACTCATATATGGTATGAAAACCTGGATGCAGATATTATTTGGCTTGTTTTTTTGTTTTTTTTTAAACAGCAGTTAACACAATCATTTGTTACATTGACTGTAAGAAACTTTTCTCATGGTGAATTAATGCTGAAGTTTGTGGTTTGTTCATGTTATGTGTGAAATAATGCTAGTTATTATTAATTAATGTGACACATTCAGTAATATACAGTACAGTGGGGTCCAAAAGTCTGAGACCACCCTGAAAATATAGAGTTTTAGAAATTTGAATAGAAAAAAAAAAGTTTTCAAGGGTATGACTATTCACTATTCAAGATGTTGCACAATTTCTTGGGCATTGGTTACACGTAAGCAAATTTGTGACCGTGTTAACTCATTTGTACAAAAGGTCAGCTTTTCTGTAAGTCTTATTCCTTCTATTGAAACACGTGTTCAGACGACACATCGATGAATTTGATCTAACGTGGATCATCAGGTTTTTACACAAACTTGAGAGTAAAATATCAACTTGAGGACATATCAAATAGTAAAAAACTCTGAAATTCACGTAAATATTTTTAAGATTCTACTTTTCACTCAAGTTATTGCTGATAATATAATTTATAATGAAAATGAAATAAAAAAGAATGTCAAACAGAAGCATTTCGTGGTCACTAGTGGTCTCAGACTTTTGGACCCCACTGTATATATTTAATCGCATTTTTAAATTGCAAATGATATTTATTAGATTATTTTGTTTTTCTGTGCAACTCTTAAACTTATTTATAAAGATGCTTGACAGATGGAATACGTTTCAAGGGAACGAAACTGGAAGTACTCAACAGCGATTATGCCTGTCAGTTCCACATTTGTTTTCCTCTCTAAAGAAAAATCCACACATTGTTCGAGTCTGAGCAACTCCAGTGTGACTCATATCTCATAGGGCACACATGTTCTTACCACAGAATGTGTTCTGATAACTTTGCTTTCAGTAAAACACATGGAACTGGAGGTCAGTTGAAAAGATGCTCCTGAATGATGATAAAAGAAGGCTGAGGTATGATGATAACCAGCTGCTTTAGCTCATATCAGTAAATCTGTTGCACCTCCTGTTTCCTGAACTTCCTTTTCTATAGAATGTTTGCAATGCTAGAATATGCTACATATGTCTGTGTTTTAATGACTCACCCTCTGCAGAAAGTTTATGTAGTGAACCTCCCTGGAAAAATGTAGGTAGATGTTGGTGTCATAAGCGTCATCTCCAGCATTGACAATGGTTATATTGAGAGAGACATTTTTCACCCCTCCGAGAGCAAGATGAGGCCTGATGTGATGTCTGAGTGAAAAACATGACAGAAAATGTAGAACAACTTAATGATGAAGCCTTAAATCATGATGATGATAAATCAATATGGCATATGCATGCAAAGCATGTCCTCAAGTAGCCTATGTCAATATGTCTCTAACCCTTACAAAAAAAAAGGAATCCTGCAGGATTTTAATTTTTCTTTAGGATATTTGCTGTGCAGGATATTCCTATAGGGTTTAGAATAGAGCCTTCAGTAAAACAGAAACATGCAGGAATTTCTAGCACTCCTGCCGCACAAGGGAAAACTCCTGCAGAATTTTATAATTCCTGAACACACCTCCTGCAGAAATAAAATAACGTTCGCAAATACTTAATCTATCCTGCAGGACAACTTCTTATTTTCTGTAAATGATGATGATGAAGATGAACAACTGTCACCATCCGTAGAGGTAAAGTCCCAAATTTATTAATATATTTTCTTTCATCTTTATGGTGTACTAAATTACTATGCTGTTATGTATTTGTGACACAGTGGTAAGTGTAACTTTAGCTTTCTTACTAGCAAACATGGCAAATGTTATTATTTGCAAAAAATTTATATATATATTCTTTTTTTTTTTTAAAGGTGTGAACTGCACCCTGGCTTGGAGACTTTACAGGTTATGTAAATTATGTGTAATTTCAATAAATCAAATTATTCATTTGGGAAGATACTTTGCTTTTGAAGTTATTTCTTCTGTAGGTATCCTGCAGGATACAAACACTCACCATGTCCTGCAGAATTTCAGCTCTATCCTACACAATAGTCATGCAGGTAGTGTGTGTTTTAAATAGGCCTGCAAATCATTTATTTTTCTTCATAGAATTATAAAATCCTGTAGGATACCTGCATAACATTCCTGCAGGATTCCTATATATATATATATTTGTAAGGGAAGGTTCTCTAATGTTGAGTCTGACATAAACTAGTACAGTTCATATATTCCTTTTGCATATTCACCAATGGGATATCATCTTCGTCTCTCTCTGAATCATGAACAGGAGAAGTCACACACACACACACACACACACCAGATTTTAAACATCTAAATGAGTGTACTGGTGAAAAGTTCACATATGACTTCAGCTGCGAGGTTAAGGAAACACTACTGCCATATGGACAAAAAAACCTAAATCATTACAAAGCAGACTCTGAGACCTCCTTAAGAGCTGGAAGATGGTTGACATCCAGCGCTAGTCAGAGCCAAGCATGTGTCAGAGCCCCAGCAGACACACCCACACCGACTCAACCTTTATGACGTCAGCGTCCTAAAATGGGCCAGCAAGCAGCAGCCAAGTACAATGTGAGCAACGAGGAAGAGAACAGAATAACAGACAGAAGATTTTACCCTGAAAGCAACAGTTTGCCATGTAGCTTCAGGTCAGCAGCACAGTCATCAGACAAACAGTTCTTCTCAAACCAAGTCTGTAAATGGACAAAGTACAGGATGTTTACACAACTTAAATGTCAGTGTGATAAATGGTAAATCTAATACTAGAGGGTGCTATTGTGCAAGAGTTCAGACACTGTGCTTGGATACTGCATGGACATTTTTCTGATCAAGGGCGGCTCAATCCTCACTTTTAAAGTTTCCAAAACTGAATTCCAGTTACAGTCCACCAGAATAAAATAATATTTTTGTTGGACTAATTCTAAATTTAGCATCTCTGCTTTTAGGGTACTTTTAAAAAAATAATAAAAACTGTGAATAGTTAGAATGGATACTAACTGCATGATAATTGATTCCTGATGTACTGAAAGATATTTATACTAGAGGGTATAACATATGGGCTAACAAAAGTGTGGGCTTTGCTCAAATAAAGCCATCAGTCCTTCTACAATCATGCCGCAAAAGCTAAAAACAAATGGAAGTGGGGAGCAGTTTACCATGACCTCTTTTGGATGGTCAATGCTATCTAACCTCATTCCTTTGTGCAATCTTCTCTCCTTTCCTCCAGCGTAGTACAGGAGAGAGTGAAGCAAGCTCACGCCCACGGTCTACATCCAGCACATGCTTGCCCAGGCTGTACGATGCCTCAAATGTGATGGCTGCAAACACATCCTTCACTTCTTTCTGTGGAAATGCAATTACACAAGTTTAAATGGTAGACATGTTCCTAATGGCACATGCATGAATCAATCAACTGGAATTTCCTTTTAAGCAAACCTCTAACAAATCATAACCTTCATATTTTTTCTTATTTCTCAGAGAAACTAGCTATTTCATTAAATTCATCACATATTTCAGCATGGCGTAAAAGCCAAGCAGTGGAAGTTGAAATGTATGCCATGAGTTGGAAGAACATAGTCATAATGTCCCTTTCAGTATCCTTTATCCTGGCAGTATAACCTGGATCCAGAACAGTAGACTTTCCTTTTGGCACACAACTTGGAAGCACTCAAGCAAAATGCTGAATATGATTAAAACCCCATGGTAGTTTAAAGATATCACTGAAACATGGATAAAGTAAGCCTTTAGTGCTTCCTCTTTCCTATGGCTGATAAACATCACTCAGCTCTTTGAAGATAGATGTTGGGCTTGGTTTTCATCATTTCATTGTCTTTGGCCACACAGAGCAAACAAAAGCAAACTGCCCTGTTAGCAGCTCTGTGCCTACCAACTTAATATCACTGATGTCTGATAATGCATACTCTGCAAACCCTTTGTAGAAACACGGGTCAGTTTGCTGCTATACCTCTCCCATCCTCCATCTCTCTTTGCTCTGTTTGTTTTATCTGTTGCTTTTCCTATGGCTTCCCACCCATCATTTCCTCAGCAGGGTTAAATAAGAGCATTACTGCATCAGGGTACACTGGACCTAGAATGCTCCCTACTTCCAATCATTTATTGAGGGTAAAATTAAATTTTACAAAAAGATAAATAAATAAAAATGACAAGATGTTGTAAATCAATATAAAAATATTTTAGGGGAAAAAAAGTTTTGCTGATTTGTACACACTCCAAATTGGATGTGCAGTAAACACTATATACAGTATCTCACAAAAGTGAGTACACTCCTCACATTTTTGTAAATATTTGATTATATCTTTTCATGTGACAACACTGAAGAAATGACACTTTGCTACAATGTAA
>JANDJT010000169.1:27959844-27978194 GCA_024331685.1 Stegophilus panzeri | reverse complement strand
GTTGTCACATGAAAAGATATAATCAAATATTTACAAAAATGTGAGGAGTGTACTCACTTTTGTGAGATACTGTATATGGAAAGAGTGAAAAAAATATATATGGAGATGTGTGAAAATGGAGGCACTCTGCATAGAATGGCTGTAACTCCTAAATGGTTAAGGCAATATTTTGTTAAACCCCTTGAAAAGCTGAAAGTCTACACTTCAATCCCATCCTGACTGCTTCATTTCAAATCCACTGTGGTGGTGTACAGCGACATAATTACCAAAATTGTGTGACTGTCCAAATACTTATGAACCTGACTGTATATATCAGAAAGAATGGGCAGGGGAAGGTGAGTGTGAGTCAAAAGGTGAGCAAAGGTTTATTCGAGAACGTATTATGGAATATCTGGATGTTTTCATGAGCCTAAAGGTATTTGGCAATATGAAATATAAATGCAAAATTTGGAAATAATATATTTGCATAAACAGTTAAGTAATCACTTAATTAGTTTAAAGACTTTGGAAATATGGAAATATACTTGGAAACATACATGATCTTTCCAAAAGTTTGTGGACACCTGACAGTCACACCAAAATGTGCTTGCTGAACAGCCTGTTCCAAAAAAAATGACCATTAACATGGAGTTGGTCCTCCCTTTGCTACTGTAACAGCCTCCTCTTCTGGGAAGGCTTTCCACTAGATTTTGGAGTGTGGCTGTAGGGACTTGTCCATTCAGCCACAAGAGCATCTGTGAGGCTGGGCACTGATGTCGGGTGAGAAGGCCTGGTATGTAGTCAGTGTTTTGGTTCATCCCAAAGGTGTTCAGTGCGGTTGAGGTGAGGGCTCTCATTTTCTTCCACATCATCCATGTCTAAAACATGTCTTCATAAACCTCACTTTGTGCACAGGGACACTGCCATGCTGAAACAGGCTTGGGCTCCTTAGCTCCTGTGAAAGGAAGTCTTAATGCTATAACAAACAAAGACATTCTACACAATTGTGTGTTTCCAAATTTGTGGCAACGTTTTATGGAAGGCTCATGTATGGGTGTGATGGTCAGGTGTCCATGTACCTTTGGCCATATAATGTAACTGAAGAAATGGTAGTCCTTGACCAAAAGTAAATATAGGAAGCACACTAGAGAGCCAAGTTTGATAAATCAATCTAAAATCTAAGTAAAGGTAAAGCATATTCCATATTCCACCTCGTTTAATTGCAGAGACAGTGTTGCAGAAATAAAATGAATAATGTAATGTTTAGAGTACATGAGCTTATGTTTTACAGAGATAAATAGCCTTCTAGTTCCAGTAACAATTAAAGAAAACTGCATATATGGGGCTAGTGAACTGTCCTGCTAATGACCCCCTGCCCTGGAGACCACTTAAGATTAAGACGTCAACATCCAGACATCGGCACAGGGTTCTGGCAGTCTGTCTGCCATTTTCAGTGGGCCACATGACAATAGAAAAGCATGAAGGATCCTTTGTAGGCCAATAAAATTGGCCAAATACAAGCTTAAATTGCAAAAATAAACATTCCAAAAATAATCACTAGAAGATAAAGTACACAGACATGCAAAGAAATCAAAGCTGACCTCCAGCCAGACTTTAACCTCTAGTCACATTTATGTGGACATTTCACTCTGCCCCTGTAAAAAAAATGCTACAAATCTGAGAATGCCACTAAGAAATAACTTCATTTACTTCCCATGACAGTATAAAATAGGTCATATTAGCACTTAACACTTCATCACCATAACCTTCCTTTCTTTTAGAACCCCTATAGAGGGGAACCCAATCTATCTGAGCATCTGTACAGCTCCCAGTGTTAAAAACTTCTTCTTTTTTTTTTTTTATTGGAACAAACCCCCCAAAACTGTTCCTTATGTACCACATAGCAGGCGCAAGCCAATCAGGTCTGTAACCAGAGTGTGCTCTGATTACTCCAATGGTTTCCATTTTAAATAGCAAAAGCTATTTCGCTGAGTGCATGCAGGTTTTTTTCTGTATGAAAGCTATGCAGGACATAATATCTAGCCTTTTTTAGGACTTAACATCAAGACTTAAACAGGAGACCATGTTCTATTTAACCGCCATGGATTTAAACAAATTTACATTTAACATTTACAAGTGAGAACATTTGATTAGCAACAAATATCTACTGTAAATATATTCACTATATGCATCTTCATTTCATGTGCAATAACTCATCAGAAAAAAATGTACTGATGTATAGTAAGTTGTATTGTTTTATTGTTTATGTATAGTACCTATTTCTTGCTCCGCTAATTTTATTGCTCTGCTTATATTATATTTAATGTTTTTATTCTTTGCTGTTGTTACTGGGACCTCAGTACTTAGTTTTGTTCCTTTCACGTAGCCCGTGTTTTGGAATGACAATAAACTTCCTTGAATCCTTCTTCTCACAGCATTGCTAATTTGTATATGCTCTAAATCATGGTAAGAGTACAACAAATGCATTCATTCTCATATTTACTTGGGCATATCATTCTCATCCAAAGATCATTAACAGAAACCTCCACCTCGAAACACATTAAATATGTGGTGTTAATTTGTTGTTTTGTGCTGTATTTTCATTAATCCTGTGAAAATTTTGCAGTCATAGGAGGACAGTGCAAGCACCAGTGCAGCTTCAATGGCATTTAACAGGAGAAAAATATTGAACAATCTCAAACATAACAGATAACAGTTAGGTTTTGTTGTTAGTGGAAAAAAAACAAAAGAGAAAGAGCTTCTTTTCAATGTCATATTAATGAGAAATCCAGCTTGGAATTAGAGGAGACAGCAATTGTTAGACAATTGTTCCAGAATGTAATGCAGCTATACCACACAGTTACACTGAGTTACACTGGCTTGATGACAAGCACAATATCTTTGACAGCGGTTATTAGCATGAAAGTGAAATCTCGGGAACCTGATCAGTGTGAGCCAAGCGTACAGATGAGGAGTTGAGTGAGTTAGACCAAATTCTCCATTTTTAAAGTGCTGCTGCATCGCTCTATTTAGGTAAAGCAGGGGCTAATTCCCATTGGCGCGAATATTAACAGGTAGTCAAATGGCATTGTGGGTAATGTAGGAAACCAAAGTGAAAATAGACCAACATATGTTGATGAAAAAAGTTTGATAAAAAAATATCAACTCAGAACTTCAGTACAAAATAAATCTAGGTTGCCGTTTAATATCACAAAATTAACATGTCGTTCAGGGTCGATTGTTCCTTTAAAGGCAACCTCATGCTGTTGAACACAAGGCCAATGAAATATAAAAGAGCTGATAGGATGGCAAATAAGACAGCATGTAAATATTAAATATTATACACAAGGAGTTTGAGTAACTTTATACAAAATCTCTCGTCATCCTTAAAATTTGGCAACTCTAGTGTGTGAAGTGTGAATCATATGTAGAAAAGAAAAAGCAGAGGCATGCTACCTAGCTGAATAATAAATATTATGTTATTTAACTAAGTAGTTTGTTACAATTAATGATTGAGATATGGATAATGTAATTCAAAAATAAAACTATTATTCTGACCCTTTTACTAATAGCCATTAGTAGTCATTAGCCATTGCTCTCTGGGCGAGAGACTCTTTCTCCCCTGTAAATCAGTTCTGCTGATCTGTGACACAACATTAAGGCAGAAAAGATAAGGAGGTTCGACTCCATGTGTTTTGGAGGAAGCATGTGTTTGCCCCAGATAGCTGGCAGCTGTCATGTAATAGGGGAGAGGTAGTTAGTTAGGGCAATGGCAAGACAAAATTGAGGAGAAAACAGGGGAACAAATCTGACACTAATACTTTAGTATTAATAGGGTTATATGCAAAATATTGCTTGAGAAAGGGGTGGCTGCACGAAGCGTTTCCAAATCATATAATAATAGCATTCCCACCCACCTCTCAGTGTTTCCGGGACCAGGATATAGCTGTTACTCAAGATTAATGAATACAATCTAGATTTCTTCATGAGGCTAAAGGTATACGCATGTTCCTTTTCCTTTTAGCAAATTATATGTTTGTGCAACCTATTTTTGCATAATTTATTATTTAATATAGAAAAAAATACATTCAAATAATATTAGGCCGATTTTAAAGACCTAGACTGGTGTGGATTGAATGAACCTCCCCGTAAATCTCAGAATACGGTTTTAGAAAGAGAGGGAATGATGTAATGAAATGGCTCTGAGATGGATTATATCACAGCTTGCATACCTTAAATTATGAACTAAGCTCTGCTTTGATCTACTAAACGTGTTAGTGTGACCATAAAAACAAAAATGATCACGTTGCAATGGTCACATTGGAATTTCTTCCTTTATGCTGCCAGTGTGTTTCAGTAAGCAAGGGAGGGAGTGGGGATGATGTAAGCCAGGCACACCCAGATTATTGATACAAGGCTGTGTGCTCCATGTTCAGCTGAAACAGGGCTTATGCAATCTGACTCAATGCATTTTGACAGAACAGTTGGATAGTATAGTTGATGAATATTAATATGGCACACTCTCTTACTTTAGCTCATGAGTTTATGTGCGTTCTCGCTCTCTTGAGAACACTGTAACCTTTTTCTCATCTCCATATCACACTAATGTGTCTTTCTCTCTTATGTTGCAAAAGCATGCTACCGCCGCACCCACGGCCCTGCCATTTGTTTACCATGACTGATGAGCACAATGTTGCTGAGGCACATGACTGTCTGATGATTTGTGTCTAACAAATAAGAATAAAAATGTTGTCTGATAGTTATCTCTCGTCTTTTTGAATAAACTGAGAGACTTTGCCATCTGACCTCATGCGTGTTTTATGTGTGTGTGTGTGTGTGTGTGTGTGTGTGTGTGTCTTATGGCAACTCTCCTAAGCACTTGAAACAGGATATAGCTGTGGCAGTGTGATGTCACCTTTTATTCTCATCCTCATCAATTTCACATTTTATATTTTGTACATCATCAAAAGATTTTCTAACAATCGTAAAGCACACCAGTTATCAATTTAGTCCTTGGTAATGCAATTAATCTGTGAGAAGAAAATAATGCCTTTTAGCTCTTTGCAATGCTTCACTAAGAATGCTTATAAAACGTTTTAATATACACAGCAAGAATCTGAAGCAAAACATGACCAAACACCACAAACCGTCCTACATGGAAAAAAGCCAAGTGATCCAAGTGAAGCATCACCATTATTTAAAAAAAACGCCTTGAGTGAAACATCCATGAATATCCCTTTAATACATTTATGAGACAGCAGAAGCTGATCTCTTCCTCCCACAGAGAATCTAGCAGAATTGGGAAGTAACCACAAGAAATGACTCCAAGAAACTGTGATGACAAAAACAGCCCATATAGCACAACTACTAATAATATTCAGAGGTCATTCAGGTTCTGTAAATAAATTATTATAATGAAAAAAAAAACCAATTAATCCCAGGCACATTCCAAAACCAATCTATACTACAGTGTAAAAATAAACACATTTATCAATACAGGATATTTTCTAGTATTTCATCTTTTGAGGCCTTTCGCATAAAATTTAATTTTACACATGGATCTAACAATAAGAGCAGATTTATGACTTGCATATACCTATAATATCATGACAGTAATGCATTATCTCCAGCTCCCAAATCTGAGACTATAGCCAAGAAATTCCAGTCCATCAGGTAATCCTATCTGTGTTTTGGTTTTAGGGGGGAGGGGAGAGGCATGAACAGCACACTGGTGTAAATTGCTCTCCAAAATACCTAAGCACATCTGAAACTCATAATTAAACACAGATACTCATTCCTTAGCCATTAGCCTGTATACAGAAATGTTTCATTTTCCAAACAAATCAAACAAAAAGCTCTCCAAAAGCTGCAAGTTAAGCCAAGAAGAAGCGCTACACTCCTACGGGCAAACATTCACAGGCCCATAGCACATTTTAAGCACCAACAGAACAGATATAATTTTTTCCCATGGGAAAGGGTCACTCAAAGCCCAGCAGTGGATAAGAGCGTACAGGCCGCATGGTATACAGCATTTTAGCATTGGGGAGGATGATCACACTAATAGGCAGAAAACTCATTCCATCTGTGGTGCTGTCCTTTTTCCTCTCTTAACTCTACCACATTTTCTTCCTCCTGATTCTCATGGTCTTCACAAGCACCGCACATACAGTGGGGTCCAAATGTCTGAGACCGCATAGAAAAGCTGGGATTTAAAAAAAACAAAAAAAACAACTATAAACGAAGAGAACATTATAGAATGTTGTACAATCTAAAACAAAAGAAAGAAATGTGCAACATGTTGACGATGTAATATTGAAGATGCTGCACAATTTCTAGGTCAGTATTTAAATTCTAAACAAATCTGTGATATTGTACAAAAGGTCAGATTTTCTGTGAGCCTTATCCCTTTCACTGAAGCACATGTGTGGAGCGTGTCAGCTCGAGTGCACGCCACCATTAAAGCAAAAAACAGTAAGAAACTCTGAAATGTATATAAATATTTCTAAGATTCTACTTTTTTTTTTAAGTTGTTGCTGATTTACATTGTGATTGGGTCTCACGTCCACCCAATTACTTTCCTCACATGAGACTTTAGTTTAGTACTATTACATACCTATTTAATCACCTATACATGATATTATACTTCCCTGACATCCAGTGATGTTTAATCTGATTATATTACACTACCAGACCTATGAACTTTGATATATTTTGCATAGGCGCTCCGCAATTCAACACGAGTACACTAGCACATAATCACTCAAAATTCAACCAAAATAGCTTTTGCTCCTGAATAAAACAGAAGATGATCCAACTGACATATTATGAAATTTGGAATGATTTGGATGAAGTGCTCTCGTGTAAGGTAAATAGACAATGATTTGTGTTCAATTAATATGACATAAAATCTATCAGTGCTTAATGGTGGATGTACATAATTTGGTACCTGATGCCTCCAGCTCCTTCACCAGTTTCTTTTCCTGTTGTCTTGGGATTCAGTTGAAGCTTTCTGAAAAGTTATGTTCCTGAATTACTCAGTGTCTGTGTGTTCCAAAGACTTTCATATTTGCGTACAGATGTTTGTACAGATGCTCATGATACCTTCAGTTGTTGGAAATTGCTCCAAAGGAGGAACCATACTTGTGGAGGTCCACTTTTTTTGTGTCTGAGGTCATGGCTGACTTGGATTTTCCGATGGTATCAAGAGCAATATTGTCTCTATAGGAGGGCCAATATACAGCCAGAGGTACACTCCTAATTAACCCATAATTTTGCCACTGGCCAATCAGAAGCCTTTAAAGGTCATTACATATTTTCTGGAATCTCCCAAATTGTTTAAAGAGACTGATAACTTGCTGTATGTACATTTCTGACCCACTGGAATACTGATATGGTGAATTAAATGTGAAATAAATCTGTCTCTATTAGACTCTTTTAAAATGATGTCTTTAAAAAGAAGAAGATGTATGATAACATGAAATGTGTGGAGTTGTGAAAAACCAAGATGGGATATATTTAGCCTAGGAGTATGCAAACTGTAGCTATGTTGTTGCTATATATGTAATTGTTCCCTCACCAGTCTCTTTTTTAACTCTCTCCTGAATTTAATAAGACAAAAGAATGCAGTTCACTATGTTAAGGAGAAACATCAAAACTCCCTGAAAACTTTCCCATGGTGGATAATTTACTGGTACAAAGTGCTTACACTGGATACTTCCCTGGTGTTAACATCATTAAAAACCAAAGTCTGGGAATAACTGCACACACAAAAAAGTTTGATTTTGTTAATATTTTCATGTATATGTTAATATTTTGAACGTTTTGTTTCTTCCTATACTTTAAAAAAAAAGATGTGTTGGTCAGTGAACATCATGCCTCTTGCATATACAGAATGTATGTGAGGATGTCAGATACGTTTTACAAAACAATTATTCTTGTTTATACCACAGCGCTGTTGAATTCTCGATTCTGATTGGCTGACAGACGTTCTGAGGTGTGCAATTATTTTTTAGTAAATGCACAGCTGAAGTAGTTCCAGTCAGGTCTTGAACGCATTATAGTTCCATATCACTTCGCCAAGTTAACTGAAATAACGGAAAAGCACACCCGAGGTAGTAATACGGCCACGAGACAAAGCAGAGGCTTGAACTATTGATATACAGTCAATTAGAGAGAGACAGCATGAAAAAAGAGAGCATGAGAGAGCACGTGTAATAAGCTGGTGAACAAGTATCAATATCCATTTATTTATTTATTGTATTTTCTGTCATAATAAAAAGCGAAAATCCCTGTGAACAAGTAGGCTTATCAATATTTATTTGTTCTATTTTTATATTATCAGCATGAAATGAAGAAAAAAAACATGAACTCTCTCTCTCCCCCCCCCCCAATAACTCCATATCAATGGCTCAAGCCTCAGTTACCAGCTCTAAAATTAGCAACGGAGAGTGTTTTAAGGACAAAAACCTGACAAATGTCTGAAATAAAACATCTCAATGTCTTGAGGTGTGGTGACTGTGGTATAAGCGGAATAGTTGACTCCAGTCCGTTGAATTATTAGAAAAAAAAGCACACCCGAGGTGTAACCCTAACCCTAACCCACCTCAGGGTGTGCATTATTTTCTAATAATGCAACGGACCGGAGTCAGTTATTCCTTACGTATATAATGGGTTATTAAATGCATCACCTCCACTTGCTCAGTGAGATCAAAAATTTATTCAGATAAGCCTTCTGATTTTCATTCAGATTCTGCTCTGATTTAAGCTTTTATGTGAACGTTTTTCTTTATTATTGGATTATTAACAATTTAGGAAAATGCATGTAGCTAACTGTCACTACGGTTAAGAGTCGGTCCACAAACATACTTTTGTCACACAAGCCAAAACCTGTTAGCCAAAACCTGGTCCAAGAAACACACAACTTCCATGCACTTAAAAAAACAAACAAGATTACTCCGATTACTCAGAAGACTCTTTAATGTAAGAAATGCCTTGATTATAATGGAATCCAACAGCAACCTCCTTTGATTTGGAAAAATTACAATACAGAAACCTTTGACTTGCATTATCGAGGTTTGGTTTATATGCACATATTTTCAATTTTCTCTAATGTATCCTAATTAGTGTTCTCTTTTAGTCAGTAATGCTCAAGTTCCTCTAATAATAAATACACCCCCAGTTCTACTTGCACAGTGAGCAGATGGGTCCCCTCAAGTAAAATTAGGGAGATCGCTATTATACTAGTCAAAGAAATCCTCCACTCCTCCCATCTCATTTCCTGGATTCTGACTTAGTTCCCTCCATCTCATATTCTCTGTTCTTTGAGTAGTGTAGTTAAATTTTTTGGTTTGGCTAATCAACAGAGACAGGACACAACCTACAGACTCCAACCAGGAAAACACATTTGAGGAAGGGGGGATTGGGATCGAGTCCTTTTCTGGAAGTAATCTTTGTCAGGGTTTAGTGACTGACAGAGGCTGAGGGTGCATGACGTCATCAACGTTTTTTTTCAATATAAAGAGTGTAAGAAGTGTGCCTAAGACAGGAGTCTTCTTTTTAAACAAATGTTCCACCAACTACAAAATTACACCTCCCCATTTCAGATTGGAGATGTAAATATTTGGAATAAATGAAGAACACACTTGCTGGTCCCCAGTTGCTCAATAAGCTTAAGGGTCCTTTCGAGGCTTGTTTTTCACCACACAGGCATTAGTGTTAAATCCGTCGAATGTTTTAAAGACTCAATCAGCAGAACATCCTCCTGTTAACTGCAAACAGGAGGATGTCCTATTCATTTTATATCGTTGCATACTTACAAAATACTAAAAAACTGCTGCACATAGTGGGGTATAAAAGGTACAGAGACTGCATGAAAGGTCATAAAGTTCATTCAACCAAAGTCAACAAAGTGCTTCCTAGTGTGTAAATAGAATTCACTAGATTTAAAATAGGATATAGATATGAAAATATAATCAGACATATCATAAAATAAAGCATAAAGTATTTAAGAAGTATCTAAAAGCACTATTTAAAAGCATGTGGTGTACATAGGAATATATCCTTTACATAGTGTCGAAGTGTCCTTGGGTAAGACACTGCACCCCGAGTTGATCCTGATGGCAAGCTAGCGCCTTGCATGGCAGCTCTGCAGTCATTGGGGTGTGTGTGTGTGTGTGTGTGTGTGTGTGTGTGTATAATGTGTGTGTACGTTTGAACCCTCTAATCCAGTGGTCACCAACTCTCTTCCTTGAGATCTACCTTCCTGCAGGTTTCATCTCCAACCAAAATCTAACACACCTGTTTTAGCTGATCAAGAACTTCTTAAGGCAATGATTAGAAGGTCAGGTTTATGAAGGTGAGGGCACGATTATGGTTGGAGCGAAAGTCTTCAGGAAGAACAATCTCCAGAAACAGGGTTGGTGACAACTGTTCTAGTCAGAAGTGAAGCCTGATACACCTACAAGTAAAATAGGAAGCTGAGCTTTTAGGATACTAGATACAATTACACAACAAGCAGGGTAGAGACCAGGCTTAATCACTGAACTGAATGACTGTATAGTAGCAATACAGAAACAAGCAGGTGGAAAATACTACATCCTCTGACCTTTAAATACAAGCTTGTGTGGGTCCCATTGCCAAAAATGCTTCCCCGTTTGTATTTTTTTTTCTAGCTAAATATGTATGTAAACAACATTGCCCAACATCATTATGGACATTAATGAATGATCCATGATGACAGAACATTTGTTTGGAACTACATGTGCTCATTTTGGACTAGAGTTTTCCACGGTATTCGCTATGGGTAGGGCTGTGCACATTTCAGTATTTTTTCCATCGTAGAGTTTTATAAATAGGTGCTGGAGTGGCAAGCATGCTTAATGGGAGACAGCTGGATATGATTACCTTCGTGCTATGTAGATTCATTGTATCAGCTTTCTTGGCCTGGGGTAAATGAAACCAGTGGAATGACATTGAGGGAACGGCAGTGTCATGTGGAACTGAAGCAGGGGCAAACACAAAGCTGACTGGTGGCAGGCAGTCTAGCACTCTCTCTTAATGAGCCAGAACCCTGCATAGTATCACAACACTGGTATGAGAGAGGGGTGTGTGTAGTGTGTGTGTGTGTGTGTGCACGCACGCGCATGTCAGCCAAAGCTGCTTTCTATGGCAGCATCTTACCTGCCTTTAATTAAATTCAAATGCTAATTTAGCAAATTGACTATGCACATGTGACTGTGCATAATCGGACACATAATTCAAATTCAATTGTAAAACGTGTAATTACGTCTGCATTTTTGTGAACAACAGTAGTAAAACTAGCTACGTGTCAATGTCTAAACAGGTCTGATTCTGCCATAACAGCAATATGCTTCTTTACATATTGCACTTTATCATCATATTCCACAAATCCAAAAAAAGAATAAAATGCCATTTGTACTTGCATGTAGAAGGAATTTTTACAAGTATTTATTTATTCATGTATTTCTATTTGTATTGTGTATATACTGTCAACCAAGCCCAACCAAGCTCAACCAAGCCCATGAGTGTTTCCCGTACATTTTTTCCTTATATGAAAAGCACATGAAAAGCATTTATCGGTTTAATAATTGTTATGTTTTACTCAGCTGCGTTTATACAGAGGCCCACCACTGGCTCACCTTGAATTTAACTGTCTTCAAAATACATGGAACATTTCCTGTTCCTGTGAAAGGAAGTCACTTTGCGTAACAGACACTGTAAAACAGGAAATGAAACTGTCCTTTGCACCTGATGAAACAAATGGAGTTTTTCTTTCTCAGCTTTGGTTGATGGTGGGCTTGGGAATAGTAAATAAATACTTCTAAAAATGTGCCCAGTGAGATGGGATGACTAGAGCAGTGATTTCTGACATGTGTCCTGAACATTTTACTGTTTTCTTTTCTCTGGAAGAGAAAAAAAACATTTCAGACTCAGGAAGGACTTGTTAATTGGCTGATGAGTCAGATTAACCTCATACTCATAGTTATACACTCATTCATACATGTATCCTCTCACAATTTCTAAAATTGCAATGTTCCATATTATTAGGTTTTTCTTTCACGTGCAAGTCCTCAAAATATTAAGCTAAAAATAACCAAGCAAGAAACATCTGGAGAGCTGATATGCTATTCCATAGCCTCTGCCAACAGAAACATGTTCTGATGACTAGCATGAAACAGTTACATAATGCCTCAATAATTCTCAAGAATGAAAATTACAACTGGGGTTTTTATTCGTAATTTGTGAGAACGTTGTAGCATTAATGTTGTAGCTTTAAGGTTCTGCTGGCTGAACTGCTGGAGTAATGGTAAAACACTGCCCATTAATTCTCAATTAAGTTTGCACAACTGTAAATCAAACCAAAAGCAAGGTTCTCTGTAACGACATACCACCAAAAGAGTCGGAAATATACTTGCTAATTCTATATATTGTATCTGCCTTTATGACTAACACTACAGTAGGCATAATATACAAACCCATGGTGGAAATTTTTGCTCATATTAATACCATGTTATCATGATAACAGATTTAAAAAAATAATAATAATAAATCTACATATGTACTTATTGTGAGAAATATAAATAGTCAATTTTATTGATGATAAAGACAGCAATAATATGCCTGTCATGACAGCATCATGATATTTCAATAAACCACTGAAAATATCTGTGAATACCAAAGTTAATTTCTCTACAGATCACAATCTCTTGAGTCCACATTCTACCAGACAAAAAATGTTTTTTTAAGAACTGAGATGGTGTTATGCGCACACCGTCTTTCCCCTCTGCTAATACCACTGTGTATAGTGTAGCACTCACATGCTCAGAGGCTAGATCGAGTGTATTGAGCCTCGAAACCACTCTTTCATCATCAGGAAGTCAACAAAGTGGTCCACATGACACAATACAAACTCCATGAGGCTAGTGGAGGATTACTCATAGTAGTGGGATTCAGTGCTTACAATTATATTTAAAAAAACAAAACAAAAAAAAAAAAAACAGGGGAGAGTGTGTGTATGTCTGTACAATGATCTCACTGAGAAGCCTGCAAAGCACCAGATGGTTTCCATTAGCATTATTCAGCTAGTGAAAAGGAGGGGGATAGTGCTTCATGTGGGCAGACTGTATGAGGGGATTCGTCAGGCAGATCTGGCTCCTGAGACGTTTGGTGAATGGAGCCTCATGACAGGGATTTAGATTCTTCTGAACTGCACAAACCTACCTTAAACAGAAAGTTACCGCAGAGTATGTGCGTTTTCCTGTCAGCTAGCTGATGCAATCATATTTGTTGAAGCACATAGTCACTAAAAGTACTTACTTCTGTCTGCATCCTCTTCTAAAAATGTTTAATCTCTCCCGGTAACTTCCTGTCTAATACACCGCATGCGTGAGGCAATTCAGCTGTCTAGACTAAACTCTAATTGTAAGGAGGAAAAACATGCATATTATTATAGACACAGAACCAGCACAATAAACACTATAATCTAAAACCAACAATAAGCAGGTCCAGGTTGACCAGTCTAAGCAGTGCTAAGACACCTCACAACCACAGACACTTGTCTTAGTCAAACTTCAAACACTGCTATGCTGCCAATAAACATACAGTAACAAGAAAATAAATAAACGCTTACATGGAAGACCATCTCTCCTTGAAATGCAACAGTATGAAATACAACTCTGCAAATACTGCAAGAGAAAACATCATGACATGATGTTTCGAACAGATTTACACTATTGGTGTAGTACAACACCTGACTCAAGACAGATGTTGAGGTATTTCTATACATACAGAATGCTAGACAAATCCCACATGACAGGTGAGTTGTCCCAGATAAACAGCTCTCTTAACTTTAGGACAAGTGTGTTTATCTTCTCAGCTACATTACAGATCACCCACAGAGATGCCATTGCTGTACAACAGACTAGATGGCAAGAGTACCCTATAGTTACGGGACATTAACATTTACCTCCCCAGTGAAACAGTCACACATTAGTTCGTCTAGAAAAAAAAAGGATTCATATTCATTTATATTCCTAGAGAAGCAAACACATCTGCACACCACAGTGGTAAAAACTCCATGCAGAACACATAAGCAGTCACGAGAGTGTGATCTGTAAGCAAACTTGACATATAATCAACAACAAAATGCTGAGTGAATATAATCCAAAAACAGGATTACAAATAATACAACTATTCACTTAAGATTAGTGTTTCCAAACTGGTACATGTTAGGGGTATAACTGAATATGAACACAGCATTCACACTGAACAGAGTACGTGTTCTGAGAGAATACAAAATACTGATACAAACATGGAGACTATGTGTTTGCAGTTGAACAAAAAAAGTTGAAGATTTTTGCTTTTTATAAGGAGCCTGTGATCAGGGTTGCCAGGTTTCCACAAAACTACATCTGAAAAAACTGCACAAAAAGACTTGCCCAAAAAGTCTGTTCTGGACAAAGGAGACACATTTTTCTTTGCATGGGAAATGAGTTAACAATGTTGCACACGCGTTTTTATTTATTTATTTATAGAGCCGCTGCTCCATGTAGCACACATAGACCACATGTTTTATTTTGCTGGGGTCTCCAAAAACTATTAATTTAATTACCTTTAAAAGTCTTAACTTTAAAAGCCTTTTTTCTCTCTTCTTAAATGATCTCCATCATTATTTTAAAAATAAATAAATAAATAAATAAAAACTTCCAGGAAAATCATATGACCATTACGCTGAAACGCTGCTTAAAAGACCTCAATTTGACCCACAGCAGCACTGTTTCAGCTTCTGAGTAGATTCTGATGGCATGTCCAGCAATCTTTTCTGATCTTTCTTGAATGAAACCCCAAAACTAGTAAATCTGCTGAAATACTACTAAATGGTAGTAGATTTGTTGTCAACTACTGTATAAACAACAGTTCCCAGATTTGGGAAAGACATCATTGTTTTGAAACATAGTTAGCTTTCTTACTTAGTCACATTAGATAGGAGATAAAAAGCTTGCCAGAAAGTTCCACAGGGCATGTGGTTCAGGAGTTATGTTCTGCAAGTTGCTATTTGTTTGTCATAATTCCCAACAGGCCTGTTTTATTCAGTGTTTTTCTGTGTTTCTGGGCATAGTTGTCCACATAATGTCCAAAAAACAAACAAACTGCTGGTCAAGAACATACCCCTTCCATTTTACATCTGAACATGAAAACAAATATGAATATGTGGAGCCCTAAACAAATACAAATACAAATACAAATACAGATAGTTGCATTGTGTCACACCCTTCCTGTTATTCAGTTTAGGTGCGTTGGGAGCTTAAATAGAGGATGTATGACTCTGTAGCCTGACTCTGTAGACCAGTTAAGATAACACTGCCTTAAAAAATACAAACTCATTGTTGTCTAGTGTTTGTTTTTTCATGCATCATTTGACAGATGGAAAAAAAATCTCACAAGTAAAATCTCAGGAGCTCACAAGTAAAAGAAGACCTGTGGTGCTGCGTAAAACAGTGGCAGGGGTTTTACAGGCTTTGTGAAGGACTGCTTACTAAAGCTGCTTCTCAGAGAAGACCCTGAGAACACCGAGGCTTCAAACAGTGAATTTACACTCTGACGGCAGATAGTGTGCTTGTAAAGAAAACTGTGAAATGCGTAGGCCTGTTTATAGTGGAATTCTACAACAATTAGGCTACATAAATTTAGACAGTGTTATAGTTATTTGTGGTGTGCATGTATGTATGTATGTATGAGATACATATATTAGGAACACCCGTACATCTGCACATTCAATCTAATCAGCCAATCGTGAGGCAGCTGTACAATGCAAAAAAATCAAGAAGATACAGATCAAGAGCTTCAGTTAATGTTCAAATGAACCATCAGAATGGCGAAAAACCAGAGATTGAAGGAGAATGACCAAACTAGTTTGAGCTCACAGGACGTCTATAGTAACTCACATAAGCACACATGAAACCTGATCAGCTTCAACAGAAGAAACGCCACATCAGGTTCCACTCCTCTAAGCCAAGAATAAGAATCTGTGGCTATCATGGGCACAGACTCACCAAAACTGGACAGTTGATGACTGTAAAATGACAAGGTGATTTTTTTTTTTCTAAGCTTGCTGTTGTAGCTCATCCACCGCAAGGTTCGATGTTTTGTGCATGCTGAATTGCGTTTCTGCTCACCGCGGTTGTAAAGAGTGATTGTGTGAGTTACTATATCCTTCCTGGCAGCTGAAACCAATCTGGCTGTTTTCCTCTGACCTTTCTTATCAACAAGGCATTTCCACCCACAGAACTGTCGCTTATTCTGTGTATTTTTGTTTTTTGCACCAATCTGTGTAAACTCTAGAGACAGTTGTATGTGAAAATCCCAGGAGATCAGCAGTTTCTCAAAAACTCAAACCAGCCCATCTGTTACCAACATCCATGCCACGATCAAAGTAACAGAGATCGCACTTTTCCCCATTCTGATATTTAATGTGAACATTATCTGAAGCTCTTGACCTGTATCTGCATGATTTATGTACTGTATCTTTGAAATACTTGCATGAATTTCAGAATAACTTTTACATGGGAAACTGAATGTAATGTGTTTAAAATGTATTCATGGTGCATACTTAGACACTACTTTAAATGGTTAAAAGTATATCACATTCACTTTCTTTAGTGAAAAACATGTTAAGGGTACAAAGGATGCAAAGAAGTGCCTGATCAACCTGATCTATTTAAAAAAAAAAAAAAGATTTAATAGCTACAAATGACTTAACAGAACATTTTTAATTGCACAGTGAATTGAAGCCAGATTACAGAGAGTATTGAGCTCCTGGGAAAAGTTTAGAGTGAATGAAATCACAGCTTACACAGACATACTGTGACACTGTTGATTTATGAAGCAATAAGCTGGTGTTATTTGGGAAGGTACACACTACTTCAGGTGCACTCACCACTGGGACACACACCATGTTAAAGACAATAGAGGTTCCTCTAAAATGGACCTACCCGTACATAGGCCGTGTAGTGATGGCACTCCTGTTGGTTGATGCTAAGGCTGAAGTTTTGACTCACAATACCAGACTGCTCTCCACCATGAGTGAAATAGACCCGTGAAGACAGGCCTTTATATCGCTTATCTGCATCCGCTGTTAGATTGTACAGCAGCTCTGAGGGGGAAACACAAGTTACCAATGTGCTGTACTTTTAGCATTTAAACAATATTATACAAATAACAAGCATTTTAGTGTAGTGCAGTTCTCCATAATGTTCACTAAAAGGCTACATAACATGTCTGTCCCACACTGATAGTCATCAGAACAACACAACACATCCTGGGAATGCAATCAGTGAAGCCGTTTCCATACATTTTCAGTTTGAAAAGAGCTGAAACGCATGAACTCGCACATAAGCCTTTCAGTGCTGGTCTTTTTTTTTTTTTTTTCAAAGAACCAGTGAGTAAAAGTCATTACTCAGGGTGTTACTCTACTGAAACTGGTTTGGATGGAGTCCACACTAACACACACCCTCTCTGTTGGACCTGTGCAAGGGTCTCTGTCTCTGTCATCATCCAGCTGTGATGGAGCCATGACCTCACTCAGACATCGGAAGGGAGTGTTTCAGAGGGTAGTTATACAGAGAAGTGGTGAGCTAGCACTTTCCAGTACTAATGCCAAGCAGCGGAAACAGAAGAGCCCTTATTCTTTCCTCACCTGGGAACAGCCAAAATGCAGAACACCCATTTTATATATCCTGCATCCCTCACGTGGTTATACCTACCGAGTGAGTACTGATCACACCCACTGGGTGAACGCCCAGTCATAGACACTTTCTATACTGAATAGCTAACAGTGCGAAAACAGTTGTGCATGAACCAAGTCACTAGTCGGCGAAGCAGCAAAACAGAGATCATTTCTCAAGATAGAATTGTTTAGACAATTAAATACATTCCACCTGAGAGCATGTTAGAGTCACTGCACATTATGATCTTCAACTCCAGTAATGATCTTTAAACTATGTGCTACCAATGAGAGATATTATTACTACAATAATAATATGAGACGTGTGTATGTCGACAGTACACAAGCAATACCCACAGACCACCATACTGAGCGCAGCACGTGCTGACAGTTAATTGTACACACAATTTAACGAAGCCACAAGGCACTAAATCAAGGCCATGAAATTGTAATGTGTGTGGGATGTAGGCTATTTTTTATGCTTTTAATTTGATACTTTGAGATTGCATTAATAATAGCAGCATTTTTTGTTAATGTGCTAACCTTTATAATTTTACCATAAAAAATTCAGCTCACAAGATAAGAAATTATCTGTCACCTTCAATGTCATATTTTTATACACACACATATA
>JANDJT010000169.1:27906876-27959202 GCA_024331685.1 Stegophilus panzeri | reverse complement strand
TGGAGAATTGCTTTTTCTTAGCGTGTTCAATACTTTTTTCCTGTGTCATTCCACTTTATTACACATAACTTTATTTATGGACTTGCATTTGCATTCCATTTGCATACATCAAACGGTCAGGTACAGCAGATGGACTTAATACTGCTCCTCACTTGAGCTGATATTGAAAGAAAAATAGGCTTAAGTCCAAGGTCAAAATCACACATAACTGAGACATGCCTCTCAACCCCATGTCTCTAATGCTCACATACAGTAACTGTCTGACGAGCAGGGTAAGTCTGTAATTACAACCGAGGTCCGAACACTCATACACTATTTTATTTATTAAATCCTCATTACACGCACATAACTCAACTCTGAATGCAACACAGACTACAAAGCTAAATCTTATTGTCTCGTCTGAAAAATCAATAAGTGAAATCAATAAGTGACACAACCACATGCAAGCAATTAAATGTTTTCAGAAGGCAATTTTGTCAGTTACAGTAAGAATATTTAATATACCGAATAGTGCCAAAACAGTTGAATGCTCAGCAGTAACCAGCCCAATTGGAAAACAAACAAGTCAGGTTTTATGAACAGAAATATCTAGACAAATAAATAAACATAAATGCTTGTTTTTAGAAGAGAATTTGAAGAGAATAGAACAGAAGAATTTGCATTAGAAAATGTCACAAATACTCTGTGACTTTTTTACTAGACTGTTTAGTCTAGTTCTCATGGAACTAACCTGGTTGGCTAGTGTGCAGCTCTAAGCCACTAAATTGATCGAAGCTGAGCTGAGATATCACTGAGAAAGTGCTTCTGCAATGCAATACATAATGATAAACTACACCTAGCAGCCAGGCTCCATTCTTTATTGTCTGAGGCAAAGTGCAGCCTAATTAGATTACTTGTGCGAAACACTGTGCCACTTAAAATAGCTGATCAACACTTTTCTCACCTATCCGTCCCGGCACATGTTTCCCACGGAAGCGCATACAGACGCTGACGTTAAAGCAGTTGAGATGCTGTGGACCTTCATGACACTGAGGCACAGTAATGTTTATGGAGACCGGCAAATAGATGGACACGTCCACTGTGATTACTGATTTCGACCTATTCACACACCAAAAAAATTTTTTTTAAAAATCAGAAGACGTACTCATGAGGAAGTGGACAGACGACAGGCTATTTTTTATGTGACTGTATTTATTTTGGTTCAAGTATTAGGACATGCTGGATCAGGAGTGCATTTCTCACCTTAATAACACCACACTGTCTGCCATGAATGCACCGATTGTCACATCTGTATTGGAGCAAAGACATTATTTAGGCAGGTTACAGACATTTCTGAGTTTTCTTTCGGGTTGGAGTGTCCACAACAATTTTAAAAAAAACATTGTGGTATTCCAGGTTGGGCCATAATACTAAACATGTCAGAAAGCAACTTGGGAAATTAAGCCATGACTATATTTATTACTGCAAAGAACATTAAGAATTAATGTCAGATACCTTTTCATTCCTCTCAGTAAAATAAAAACATGACCACAGAAGTACAGTCAGACACACAGCAGCAGTGTAGTTTTATATTTTAAAGTTCTAATTTAAAATATTCTTATCGTGATGTTATATATCAACAGAAGATGGTGACATCTCTTTAGTCAGAAATATCTACTTCAGTGTCAGATAATACAAGTGTTTTTTTTCTGGAATTTGTTCTGGTTTAATGTGTTGTTGTGAGTTCATTTTAAATATTAATCATGTCCAGCAGAATCTGTTAAGTTTAGTCAAACCTGGATATCCGTTTCCGTCCATGTCCACGTTGCCAGATATTGACTGGCCAAACATTTGGATGGCTGGATTGAAACTTCGCCCAGACAACCTCTACAAACACAGAAGAAAAGGTACTACCCATATCAACATATGTCTAGCAATAGCACAGTGAGAGAATTTATGGAAATGAAACAAAGAGGTGTTCTTTGCAAATGGCTTGTAAATTTCTCATTAAAGCTACTAAAGAAAACTGCCATATTCTACATTCAGATTATTGAATACGTGTATTTTTTCTGCTTACTGATTAATGAAGGTAGCCAATATGAATGTTGATTTCATAATCGAGAGAATCATTAACAGATTTACACTTTAATTATTTTAGAGTAGTGAGGGTTACCATTGAGTACTTGTTGACTATTCCTTTAGCATCACCATGGTAGATGTACACTGCACCCCCAAAGTCATCCTCTTTGGGCGCTCCTATCGCCACATCTACAAAACATGCAGATGTGAGTATGAAAACTACAGGAAATAAACACAAAGAGGAAGTGTGTGTGTGTAAATGTGTGAAAGAGAGAGTTTACAGCTGTAAAACTCTGCTTGCTTTAAGAGCCACTCTATTTAAAGTCACTTACTACACGATTAAGTACTGTGCCTGTGTAACTCTTCATCAGAGATGAAGAACATGCCACAAAACAAAAAGATTATTTAACATTATAGCAAACCTTTCAGCCATAAACAGTACACACTAAAACATGCACAGCTGTTTTAGAAGCTGCAGAAATCCCAGAACTGCAAATATACTGAAACAGATTTACATCATCTATTCAGCCAGATTGAAAGCTATCAGAAGTGATACCTATAGGAGATAAATATACTAATGCCTTCTTACAATTTCAGCAGCCATAATGCCTTCATTATCAGAACAAGGGGTGTGGTAGGGGGAGTCCAGCATGGTACAGTATGATGACATTCTTGCTCAACAACACCTGATCACCTGGCGTGTTAGAGCAGGGAAATAAACTGTGTTTGACTTGAGATGCGGAACCCTGCCTTATGAGCTGCTTTTATCAAGCAAATTCAGAGTGCTATATAGCTTTGTCTCCCAAACAAACAGAAAAACACAGTTAAATTGATGCTAACAGAAACCAATGCATCTTGTGCTTTCAGCAAGTGAAAAAGGGTTAAAATTAGGAAATGTGTAAGGCCTCATAACTGAACCGCATAACAGTTTCATTGAAAGTCAGGGAGCCAGAAAACTAAATGGCAAGCATATAAGACATCATGGTGGAATTTAGGGCAAATAAAGCATTTAACAAATATATAATATGTCTGTTCCTGATTAAGAACTGTTTTTTTTTTTTTACTTCATAATAAAAGTTCTGGCACAGTTGCCGTCTCACAGCACCAGGCTCCCCAGTTTGACCCTGAGCTCAGCATACTGTCTGTGCAGAGTTTCTGTGCATGTTCTGCCCGTTTTTATGGGTTTCCTGCCACCTCCCAAAAACATGCCGATAGGTAGGTTGGCTATGTTATACTGCCCCTAGGTGTGAATGAGAGGGTGAATGTGTAGGAGCATTGTGCCCTGTGATGGACTGATGCCCCATCAGGTGTACACACTCCCTCACAACCAGTGTTTCCGCGAGAGACTTCGGATTCACTGAGACCCTGACCAGGATAAAGCACTTACTGAAAATGAAGGAATGAGTAAATGAATGAAAGTTCTCAACTAGAACTGCATTTACTGCCTATTCGGGATTTATAAATGACTTCTCAAAAAATATGATGAAAATCAGCCTTACACGAGAGTAGCTTAAATGAACTCTGTGTTCTTTTAACACTGAGTGTGCACAATCTGACCTTGGTACCCGTCATCATCGATGTCCCCAATGGCACTGATACACTCTCCGAAATGAGCATTGTATGCGTTGTCCCCATTCAAAACCATCGCCTCCTCCATCACCCCCTGCACATTAATCACAATTCTGAGTGATTTTATAGATCATACATAAACACCTAGACTTTTAACATTTACATAAGACAAGATTACCTTGCACACAATTAGAAGAACATAAAAAAACACAAGTTTAATTTACAACATCTGAGAGTGCTTCAAAGGCAGCTTAATACTGTTTAGCAGTGCTTTCAACTGTGTAAATTGTTTATAATAATGTTATCTTAGGAAGGAATGAACTCACATTGCCCCTGCTGATGAAAACAGACACCTGGCCTTCATCCCGAACCTCACTGAACATCGGTGCTCCGACCAGCAGGTCTGAGAGTCCGTCTGCATTCAGGTCAACTGCACACAGTGAGGAGCCAAAGTAAGAGCCCATCTGAAACCAAGCCAAGGCACAGAGCAAGACAGCTCTGATTAGAATTCCATGCAATTATCAAATGAACTTTCTCAATACATTCTGCATTAAAGAACTTAAAATACTATATTACAATACCATATCATAATGCCTTCTGAAAACACAAGCATATTTAAAAAAAAAAAAACAGAAAGAAGTATATGTAATGTGTTAGAATCATACTTAACAGTGGCAATATCCAGCCAAAAATGTACTAGGGGGGAAAAAAAAAAAAAAAAAAAAAAACCCTTTTAAATGTACATCAAATTGTAAAAAGTGATTAAATTAAACTAATGTGATCTTTTCATGTGAAAAGTAACTTTTATTGCTTATCTAAAATTGTTAGAAGCTTTGCATGGCTTTAGAAGCAACTATGCCGTTTGACTTTAATAAATAATTCAATCTCGGTATGTTTGAAGAAGAAAAAGAAGAGGAAGTAAAAGAGGTACAAGAAGAAGAAGACTTTATTTGTCACATATACATTATAGCACAGTGAATTTCTTCTTTCACATATCCCAGCTTGTTAAGAAGCAGGGGACAGAGCGCAGGGCCAGCTATGATACAGCTCCCCTGGAACAGATATGGTTAAATGCCTTGCTCAAGGGCCCAACTCTGGCAGCTTGGTGGTGTTGGGGCTTGAACCCCTGACCTTCTAGTCAGTAACCCAGACCCTATGGACTTTGTAGTTTGCTAATGAATTAATCAGAAATAAAATATGTAAATTATTAATATTAACCATTAGCTAGAATTTGACTTGCTAATTACATAAGCTACTGAAATTGATGCGACTCTAACCTGGCATCAGTTTTAAAAACAAACTTAGTTAAATATAGCCAGTCAATGTTAGCAAATTATCTAAACTTACATTTTCTCCAATTAGATGGAGTTCATGTCTTCTATGAAAGCATGAACTCCATCTAATTTTATACAAGTCTTTGTTTACTCCAGCATATTGAAATATTTAATTGCAGTAGGGCAAGGGGCGCTCATCCACATGTTAGACACTTCAGTCCAGTGGCTTATCCATATTCAAATGCACACTGATAGCTATAGTATAATGATGAATTGACGTTTTTTTCTACACTGATGAATTTTGGATGCTACACTGAAATGACAGGATGCTAAACTGAGCCTATTTGATTGATATATTGATGACTGGATGAGAGAAAAATATATTTATAAAAAGTACTCTGAAGGTTTTAATAAAAAATGTAAGGAATGAAACATAAGGTTTTTTTTTTCTCTTGAAAATGTAATTAGTAAAAAGTACAGGTATTTTAATTTCAATAATACTCAAAGTATAAATATGGCAAAAATAATACTTAAGTATAATAATGTTATAGTATTACTCAAGTATTTTTCCGCCCCTGTGCATATTACACATGTGACTCAGACTGAAATTTCTTTTAGGTCATTCTTTCCCTGCATTTGATCTAACTACACTTTTCATAAACACTGTGGTTCGTTAGTACAAATATTTAACTGACCACTCGTGCTTAGGTTTGTGCTAGCAAACATGGTTGCTTACATAAAATAAGAAAATGGTTTTAAGCAGAGTTATAGTAGTCTATATTATACCAACCAGTTTCCCTGAAGCTTGAAAGACCTTCACAAGAGAGACACCGTCAATTCTGAAGACGTAAACCTACAACAAAGAAGGACATGAAAGTGTCAGACTGAACAAGAGAAATGTTTCCATTAATGCAGTGTATGTTTGCTATACAGTTAAAACTTCAGACATGGAGAGGAAACAGATTCCTATTACTTTTCCTCCACCACCATCCTGAGGTGCACCGGCAGCAATATCGATGGCAGTAGGTGAGGAGAAGTGACCAGCTGTCACTGCATAGCCTGAGTGCGAATCAAACAAGAGGTTTAATTACAGTTTGTACAGATTCAAAGTAGGCACTTGTTTCTTATGATAAAAGAAGTTAATACACACCCAGGTAACTGTATCTTTGAGAATTCAGCTGATTTTTGTTGAGGCTGTATTGTGTACTGGAGGTGATATTGAACACTTTCACTGTTCCAGTCCAGTAGTATGAACCAGGTGCTCCCATGACCACCAGCTCCTGGAAATAAACAGAAAAATATATAATAATAATAATAATAATAATAAGCACCGGGTTTATGCAGTTTGCACTAAGGAACATCTGGCACATTTTTTATTTTTTGCTGACTGTATTCTGACAAATATCATTTGATAGATATTTGTCTCCCTTTTCTCCCTAATAAACTGAGGACTTTCTGAAACTGAAGAGCTGAAGATTGGAAAAAAGACCAGGCAATGTTATTTCCAATCTTCAACTCTCTAGCTTCGGTGAGCCTGTGCCCACTGTAGCCTCAGATTCCAGTTCTTGGCTCACAGGAGTGGAACCTGATGTGGTCTTCTGCTGTTGTAGCTCACCTGCCTCAAGGATTGACATGTTGTGCATTCTTAGAAGCTTTTCTGCTCATCATGCTTATAAAGAGTGGTTATTTGAGTTAACATAGCCTTACTCTCAGCTTGAACCAATTTGACCATTCTCTTTTGACCTCTCTCATCAGCAAGGTGCACTCACTATAGAGACTGCTGTGTGGAAAAAATCCCTAGAGATCAGCAGTTTATGAAATACTCAAACCAGCTCATCTTGCACCAACAAGCATGTCATGATCAATGAGATGACATTTTTCCCAATTAACAATATGAAACTAAAAGAAAGGTAGACACAAGTGTGTGTTCTGTTTATAAGATTTAATGAAAAAAAAAGCTTTAAAAGCTGTTGCCATTTGAACTGCAAGTGTGTGGCAAATATCGAATATAAAACCAGATTTAACAGAAAAAGTTCCAGTCTCATTATTGTGAGATTTTTCTGCAAGTGGCAAAATTGGGCATCCATATTGGACTCTTTGTAAAAAACCACAGACAATCTCAGCCAAAAAGTGGGAATAAATTTAGCATAGAAATTAATGTATCATGCAAAGTATTCAGCCTGCTCTGGGGAAATAGGGTGTCCCTAATAAAGCCACCAATATTAGTATTTTTCCAGACACTGTGATACAGCATAATTAGTAATAGGCTGATCAACTAATTATGTGACCTTATGTAACCACCCATTCTTTTATCCCATCATACTGCTATTGGGGCGGTAATGTAATGGCGGTAAGCAGTAAGCAACTCAAACAAAGTCAATTTAATCTGGGTGAAAAACAGCACAGGGCTATTCCCATTCTGCTGTTTAGTTTAGTTTTTTTTTTTTTTAATTACTGTTATCTCACTCAACTGAGCACACATGATGATTCTATGATTATTCTATGAGTAATGAGCACTTCATTACTATACGTGTCACATGGCAATTTAAAACAAAGAAAAAATATGGGACTGAGGATTTATTACCATTGTGTGCTGTATATGATGCCACAAATGGTTATTCAATGTTGTTGTTGTTTTTTTTGTCTGAGAAGAAAAAACACACACAAATGGCAAATGTCGTGGAGGTCAGTCTTGCCAATCCAGCATCAGCGTCCAAATGACTGAGTGGCAGATTTGTTACGTGTCAGCCATATGGTTTAGATGCTTAAGGCTTGATGGCTAGTCAAGATGTTAGTACAAGGCCAACTGATGATAAGGTCCAACAATGACACATCTGTGAAACACAGAGACAGCAGACACTGGAGGAATGTGACTGTTCAGGGTTTAGACATTCACACACTGCAAAAAATGTCATCTTAACAAGTGAAACTCTCTTGACTATAGTCAAATTGCTCTAGTATTTCCTGTTATACTGTAAGATTACAATAAACCAAATATAAGAGTATTAAACCTAGACATTTTTATTAAATTAATTTCAGAGGTGGCTAGTAACTCGCTACATTTACTTCGTTACATTTACTTGAGTAACTTTTTGAAAAAAAAACAAAAAAAAACCAACTTTTAATAGTAGATTTAACTGGCCATAATTATACTCTTAATCAAGTTCATTTTTAATCACAGAAATGTACTTTTACTTCGCTACATTCTGAGGCGTTCCTCCATTATTGTTAAATATTAATGAATACATGTAATTTTAATAATTACTTTGTATCATGTATAATGAAGTCGCGAGTCTTTGGACACGCTGCAGTGGTCTCAATGCGGACGCAACAACCTCTCACTTTTTAGTGGCTCAGTCCTGGAAGATAACGGCCAAAGAGGGGGACGAAACGAGTTTGTCGAAGAAGGCAAGACATATACACACACACACACACACACACACACACACACACAAACACACAAACACACAAACACTCACATAGTTTCTCTTCTGTTATGTTCTATAGTCTGTTCTTTTGTTCTCTGCTGTCTTGTTTAAATGCAGATGCTGACAAGTGTTGTGAAAATAAAGGCAGTCAACTGTTGGGAAAATGTTTGTTTTTTGGGGTGTGTGTGAGATTTGGTGTTGAAAATGACAGGTTCTCTGTTGCTGTACCCATCACAGGACTGGGATATGCTGCTTCATTTTGAACCCAGGTTTTATATCATATAAACAGAACATAGACTTTCAAGAAGAGGTGTGACTTCCAGTTCTCCATGTAGTCTGAGATTCAGGAAATCCTTTTCATTTTAATCAGATCCAAAGTAACTAGTAACTTGCTACTTGAGTAGTCTTCTCATTGGATACTTTATTACTCTTAGTCAAGTAATTATTATCATTATTACTTTTACTGTTACTTGAGTAATTATTTTTATAAGTAATTTTACTTGTATTTTGTTTGTTTTACTTTGATTAATTTCAAGCTTTAAATTTTCTTATTCTATTAGCAGATTTTTTTTGCTTATTTCTAGAAATAAATATTTAAAACTAGTATCTGATAAGACTTGTGCTTGTTCTTGCTTGATATGTAAAAAATGTCTGGATAATAATCTTTTATTTGGTTTCCTGTAATCTTATAATAGGAAATACTAGATAAAAGTGACTATATTCAAGATATTTAAATGTGCTAACATGCCATTTGTTGCAGTTCAGTCTTCACTGTGAATGCTTAAAAACACACAAAGAAGTAAAAAAAAAAAAAAGTCTTCACCCATGCTTATGTAATGCAATTATTCATGATACAATTATTTAGAAACAAAACTGGAACTGAAATCTGTAGATGACATATTAAGCATTAAGAACAAAAAAACTGGACTATTCAAATAAAATTAAAACAAAAAGGGACAAGTTGAGTCTATAAAGTGTCTATAAATGATCTACTATATACCTACGAGCTAAAACAAGCTTAAACCTGACAGGTTTTTGATGGACTATTGCTCAATTGAGTGTATAACGTTGGCCAAATAAAGTGTTCCCAAAATATTAAAAGCACACTTATACAGCTGACATGCATTTATGTCAAATACAGATAGAAGGATTTAGAGATCCTCTGATTAAATCCATTTCTGACTAATTTAATCTTTGTTTACAAAAAGCAACACAGAAAGTGCAGCTTTGATCCTATTTGGACTCATGATGGTACTGATAAATTGGATACAGGGCATCACTTCTGTCAGATTATGTTCTGGTACCAATTCCAAAATTCCACTGGGCAGCAATTTCCTCCATCCATGTACATCAAAAAGGCTTCTGGCTGCACTTTAAACAAAGAAGTGAAATATTCAGAATGCATAAAAAGGGCCCAAGAGGGAAACATCCCAAACTTCATTGTGCCTGAGGGTGAAAATATTGCAAGCAATGATAAACACAGCTTATCAACATATTGTCATGGACAATAATTTGATTTTTTATTCATATAAAACCAGCAGACTGTACACAGTCTGAACATTAGACTGCTAATGGGTCTAAAGAGAGAACGGAAAGAATGCGATACACAAACGTTGGAAAACATTAAACATTACAAAAAACATTACAAAATACACATTAGGGATACTGTAAACACATGGTGTACTTCATATGCACTGCTACTGACCTCCGTGAAAGCTCCTGCGATCCCTGCCTGGCATGAGCCATGTTCTTCCCCATACATCTTCTTATGATCTGCAGGGAGAGGGATACAGAGAACGAGTGATGGAGAGAGACGGAAAAAAAATACCAGCAAACCTCAATATGATTTCGATCTGTGCCTGAGCCAGCAGTTACTGGAGTTCTTCCTGCATTCCATATGGAGCTAGTCAAAGGCTCAGGACCATCCAAAAGGAATCTGGGGGCTCAGACACAGACTCAAACAACCCAACAGCGCCACACTCAACAAAAACTCACACTTAGGGAGCGTTGTCGGGGGCGGGGGTAATGCTGTGCGCTACAGTTACAGAAAATATTAGTCTTGGATCTCTGCAAAATATGCTATGCACACACTCCAATCCCCAGTGTGAAGACTGACTGACCAGGGCAGAACTGGAGTTGTGAAGAGAAACGGAAGGAAGAAAGCGGCTGCCTGAGTGACCCATCAGCCAAACAGCGATTTTTGCTTTTGGAAAAAAAAAAACTTGCATGCCTTCTCACTCTCTTCAGAGTTTTGAATCTCAAAATCTAAAAATCAGAGACCTTGGGCTCCTAGAATGTGAAAATGAAAAGCTCATGGAAGGGACATTATGTGAAATAGTACAGTAACCTCTGTCAGGAGTGAAATACAAGGTACAATGTAGCTAGGAAATATTGCAGCTTAAATTTTTTACATTAAACTGTAATACTGCAGTTTGCCGCTTTAGCTTATAATTTAAGCCACACTTTGAATGTAACAACGAATTAACTTTTGGTGATGCTTATTGAGGGATCTTCATCTGTGACAAAGAGAAAACAATTTATTCTGCAAGATGTCCTTCAGCACCATCCTGTCATAGTCTAAATGTTTCCTCTACAGCCATTGCTGAGCACATTGAGCCTCCAATGTATTCTTTCACCAACTGCAGCAAGACATAAACTTCTTTGTGCGCACACAAATAAAAAGAGCCTCCACACTCCCTGTACCACATCTGGACGAAACTGTTCGTATTTATCTAACATTCTTCTGGAATGAAAATATTGTATCAGACATCTGAACGTCAAAGCATATCAGTTAACCAGTTTTGGAGAAAGTTAGAACTGGAGGGCATGTGCCATTATTAACAGCATAAAATTACAATCGTGTCATGATGTAACTTTTGAACTTAAATCTGTCTAATTCATCCTTTCTGTGATGGGACAATATTTTCCAGGTATTCCAAGAGTCTGAATCTGCATGAACACAAAAAATTGAGAAACCAGAATACAGGTTTTGTATTCTTTTCAGAGTTTCAATTTTCACAATGTACCAGTTCAAAGGTTGATTTATAAGCTACAAAAAAACACAAGATAGATCCACCCATTCACTTTACAGCAGGTTAACCCCGCCCAATCACTTTACAGTAGGTTAACCCCGCCCATTCACATTACAGCAAGATAGCCCGACCCATTCACTTGACAGCTGGTTAGGCCCGCCCAGTGTTTAAAACATGTTGCTAATCTAACCTGTTTAGAATACTTAATTTCATATTGCTTTCTGAGCGATGCACAATACAGGGCTGGCAATGTCAAAAAGGTACTGCTGGAGGACATTTCAAGTATATTGGACCTGACAACAGAGCCACAACTTGTAAGTAGTATTACTTCATATAGTTTATAATAATGATCTTTTCACTATTATTCAGTATAAACACTGATTATGAGGCAGTATTATCTAATGATGTATGTTCCCAACATGATAATGCTACTTAGCAAGTTTCTACCTGGAAAATCTATTCGCTAATTCAATAATGATAGAATTAATATTCCTCCAGAATAGCATTGGACAAGCAAATGCCATTATTTATCTCTCAGTGTTTCCTACACACTTCTACACATTACAGATGAGGACGTGGAACACCTCATTTCACCTTTGAGGCAAACCTCTAATGATAAAGGTCATTTACTGTATCTTAAATACAAAAGTAACAAAAACAGCCTTGTTTAAATCTGTGGGATAAAGAGAGGTTGGAAAATCGTCATGTAAAAATGAATTATGACAAAATAATGCACAATATGTGATTTTTTGGAAAACCAAATATATGTTATAAATGAAATCCAAAAAGCCATAACATACCTTCATAACATGGAATGAGAGCCTGGGCCCTGCCTTGTAATGTTGGTTGGATCAGAGAGCAGTAGCCATGCGGTAGGATGTGCTCTGATTCATAGTACACATTTTTCCAGCGATGTGCACAGGCCTATGGATAAAACAAAGAAAAAGGATTATTACGCAAATACAAATGGGTTAACAATAATCACAGAGTTGAATACACCGTCTGGCAAAGGACAGCAGAAGAGCTACTCACGCTAACATAACAGCATCAGCCAGAGATCTCATAGAGAGCAGTGCTCTCATTTGCTTCCCACCCATAATGTGACAATTACTTCTGCACTATGGTTGGAAAATAGTTCTTACTCACAAGTGGTCCACTGGTTTGACAACTGAAAAGTCATTCATATCACCAAAGCAACCATAGCAAAACAGTGAAACACTCATTATTTTTGTCGCTTTGTTTGCTATTGGATTCCATCTTATTTTACGTCAGCTATCAGGTGGAGCCCTAAAACTATATTAACGTACCAGAATAATCTAAGGGCTGAACATGTTCACGTTTGGAGCTTTTATTTTTCACCTTATACAGCCAGAGCCCGTTACACCCCCAGTGACACAATATCAAAATCAAAATAGTTGCAGTTGGAATTGTAGGAGTTAGGCATCAGCGTTTTTCATATTATTTCATTCAGTATATCCTTGTAGTTTTTAAATCAATACTAAGTTTATTATTGTTTGACTTGTCAAACATGGTGATAACAGTAATTGTAAATGATCAAATTTACATTCTTATAATTGAGAAAAAGGAAGTACAGCAAGATCTGTCTGGCCATAAATCATTGGTTTGGTTCTGAAGTTTCAATAGACCCAACATCCTCCTTATAATGTCTAATGTCTCCCCGGTGACAGTTCTTCAGAACATTAACCTCAGCAAGTGAATTTGTGCAGGACAGAGATAGTTTGCACAAGAGATATGAGAGATACCAATGGTGGATGATGGAGAAAATAATAAAAACAAATTCAATATGAGATAAAGAAGAATTAGAAATAGCCAAAGAATGAAGTTCTCTCATTGAATCTGGGTGCATGTCCTTAACTCACCTCCCACAGCCTATCAGCCATTTGATCTCAAAAGACTCCCCTCTGTTGTCCTCATTAACATTGTCTACTGACAGCAAACAGTTTTCCTCCTCTTGGGTTTCAAATAAACATTCCTCTGTCATGTGAAATAGGGGGCTACAGAGCAGTTTTCCAAGCACAGCAGGAATAGAAACACATTAATGTGGTAATTGCTGAGAATACTGAAGACAACAGTGAGATCAGATTCTCGTTGAGAAGTTCAACTTCCTCTCTCTCTCTCTCTCTCTATCTCTCCACTATGGATACTGTGGGTCTTCATACAGACCACCACAATCCACTGGAGTTATAGAGATTATAGACACCCACACAAATAGAAACACGCACAAACACACACAGTTAAACAACTGTGGCATCAGAGAGCTGTGTTGTTCAGCATAAGAGACCTTCCAGTTTATTACATACTAAGAACTTGTTAAAATTAAATCAAGTTACTCAAAAATAGACTGATGAAAATGGACAATGCGAACAATATTGACAGAGTTAGTGTCTCAAATACTGTCTCAAAGAAAGTAAGCTACAATATATGAATTATCTGTTTAAAATTAAAGTGCCCCTATTATGCTATATAAAAGTGCCTAATGTTGTTTTAGAGGTCTCATACAATAGGTTTACATGCATCCAAGGTCAAAAAGCACTTTCATTTTCTCATAATTTACATTGTAGAATCACTTATTTTTCTCGGTGTCACAAACGACTCGCTCAGGGATCCGTTCACTCTAAACTCCTCCTTTCAGAGAGCCTAGTCTGCTCTGATTGGTCAGATGTCCCAGTCTGTTGTGATTGGTCTACTGCTTACAGCGCATGTCAGAAAGGAAATGTCCATTACCACATCTGAATTTCAAGAATGTCGTCGGTTTTACCTTACCAACTCGAGCCCGAGTCTGATAGTGATACATCAGAAGATCAACCCGAAACACCATCGCAAGCACGACGAAAACAGGATGTTTCTCAATGGTAAGTTTGCATGTAGTTTGACAATAATGTGAGCTAGCTGGTTAGCGGAGACCTACAGCTGTGCACTGGCTGTACACGTATACTACGCATTTGGAACACTCTGTAGAAAATATGTACATAAATAATTAATCATGCTTACACGTTGTGATCCAGGGGTGCAAGATGGTCCAAATAAAGTGGGTATGGCCCTATCTTTAATGAATAATCATTTCGCAAATCCTGCATTGACAGCTAGATTTGAGAAGCAGTCGTCAGTGAAATGATGGGAACACAAACAAAGGTCGGAGTTGAACTGCTGTGGTATCATTTTAAAAATTCATTTTAACCACTGACGCTTTACATCCTCATCCTTTGGGGCATCCTTGGCAAAGTGGTTTTGCTTTTGCAGTGCAGACAACAATGTCTTCTAGACATGAACCTAACTCTTTCAGGACGCAACTACTGTAGTGTAGTGTATGAGGGTGGATCAAAGTACATGTTGTTTGTGAGCAGCCAATGAAAACTAGAGGTGGGGTTTTTTCTTACAATCCTACGTAAGTTAGTACAGGAAGTAAGTCTGGAATTACTGACGACTCATTTCAACTGTTCAGAATCAGTTCCTTCTTTTGGGAGTCAATAAATCCATTTGTTGTGCATTTTGATTTTTGAAACTTTGCAGACTTTTTACATTCACAAACAGCTCTATAATACACTACATGAAAGGTAATATCTGAAAAAGCATAAATAACTACTGTTATCTAGTGTTTCTTGGCTTTACATCTGGTTAAAACATGTTGCACTTTCTCTGCTTTGCTAAAATAAACGAAGATATGCTTTTATTCCAAAACACTGAAGGGGGTGTATATAGTAATATACACCATAGTAATGATACTATGGGCTTTACTGTGCTATTAAATATAGCCACAGCAGTGTTACTGCAGATATACATTCAGATACTTTGATACAGTATCCTTTGTCATGACATGTAAATGTTTTTCCAGTAAATACCATGCGGGCTACAGCATCGAACAATACAACATTCAATTCAATTCAATTTTATTTGTATAGTGCTGTGAACAATAGACATTGTCACAAAGTAGCTTTACGGAAATATATAAATTCCAGATATAAATTTTAAATGTATTAATCTATCCCTAATGATCAAGCCAGAGGCGATGGTGGCAAGGAAAAACTTCCTGAGACAACATCAGGAAGAAAGCTTGAGAGGAACCGGACTCAAAAGGGAACTCATCCTCATCTAGGTGACACTGGATAATATGATAATAAATTATTTCTCTTCTATAACTGTATACTATATAGTCATAAAGTACAATTTTGTAAGCAGGAACTTTTTAGCTTATGAGCAACTTATAAGTATGAGCATCAGAGTCATTTCTGAATTCATTACAGTTTTAATTAAAACTTTTAAAAAGTATTGCTGGTGTAAAAACAGTAAACAATTGTAAAAACGACAGAAATTCTTTACAATGTGAGCTGCTGTGAGTTGCCCTGTAATAGTAATTGAGAGTCAGTGTTTTGCCTGGGGTGCCAGGTCGGAATTTGTCAAGCGTCATCATGTCCTACCTTGGGCAAAAAAGAAGTCTGACTAAAAGACTAGCTCTTTCTTATGTGACTCAGCAACTTTGAGTGTCACGTTGATGTGCATAATAAACTTCTTTTATTCTCATAATATGTCACTAAAAGTGAGCAGTAAAGTCCTGAATACTTGGCCTGTACCATAAACTGCATAGTAAATATTTTGTCACTACATCAATCGTGTCATTACTATTAATTATAATAGTAAGTAGTGTATATAATTATAATTATAAGTAGTGTACATTATGCAATTTGAGACATAGCCTTTAAGAAATGTTCTTCCACACAAGTTATATATCTCAAAATATATCTACAAACTACATCTTGTAGCTCTAAAATAAGTAATAGGTAATTACAGTAAAGTAAGAAATAGACCTCATTTAGTGGTCTTACTGATTCATAGTGGTACACATACAGCTCTGTTTAGTAATGAGGATTTTTTTTTGTTTGAAAGACTTTAAGCATCTTTTAAGTCCATTTTACAATGAACTTATGGAACCCAGACTTTCTTCCACTTTAATGAGAATGTTTATGCATTCCCATTTTTCTTCTTTGCCAAAGTGACAGTGTTGGAGGCAAATACACTCCACATGAACATCTAATGTTACTAAAATAATTTTTTTTAAAGGCTCAAATGAATCCCCTCATTATGAAAACAAGAGACTGTCTTGTTCAAGGATGTAAACGATCACAAACTAGACAGCAGTTGCATAATATCTAAAATGTACTAGTGGAAGGAAAGAGCATAAGAGTTCTTGTTTTGCTGACAGTATCAGAGGCAACATGGAGTCCTGCTGTCATGTTTCAACTCCTGCTGTGATTGGCCCAGAGGGGAGATTACTATGGAGATCTCCCAAATAGCCATTACACATGCAGAAAAAACCAGTGCAGTTAAAAACCACAACAACAGGGCATGATTTAGATGCAAACACACACCACCACCACACTGAAACACACACAAACTTATAGTTTTATATATACAATATGCTAAACCTTAGTGTAGGTTTTTTTCACTCTTAATAAGTGAAAGCTTGATGTTAAATTATATTTATCAGCTATATCACTGTTACTCTGATTAATAAAAGACAGTGTGCAAACAAAAGCATTCAAATATAAATTTTGTGCATTTGATGATTTGTAATCTCATCAAAATGTAATGCCACTATAATGTACTCTGTAGTATATTCTGCAACGACTGTCATCACACTCCCCCACTATAGCAGACATAACCAACACCAATTTCTTCAGTTTATCGTAGTAACTTCATTATTATAATATATAACCATCATCAGTGTTCCCTAGACTTCTGTCACTCGTCACAGCAGTAGAAGGTTGTAGCATGTCCTTCAGTGGCTCAGAGAGTGCTGCAATTAGCTCCCTTTAGACTTACGATCAAAGTGTGCGGATGGTACTCTGGAGGCCAGAGAGAGTCTCAGGCTTTCATCACCCGCTGCAGGGCGCTGCGTGTGAGACATAACAAGCCCTCTGCCCTTGAGTGGGACCACCAGGATGAGAGCCAAACCTAAACAAACCCAGTCAGCTGCCCATCAATTCTCATCAACACAAATGATGGGAGAGAAAAAAACAAATCTGTCTATTCTGAGACTCCAGTTTGTCATCACAGGACAGTGGCCCATCTTTAAATAGCAAAAACAATAAGTATATGTCAAGTGCAGAGTGAAAAGCTTTTTCTGATCACAAGAATAGATTTTGAACAATGTAAAAGACATTGGCATGTTTTTTCCCACAAATATGTTCAATATACCATAAAGCATAATTATGTTCATCTTCACACAGTAGCCTCACTGGCCCAGGCTACCAAATGAATGTTTTTAACTCCTAGTGAAAAATTTGAAGAAATCGTAGGCCTAACACTTCACAGTGAATTAATATAAACAAGTGTACAATCTGCATAATTACAGGTAGCTTTCCTATTTAAAGATTAAAATTGATCTTAACAAATCAATATAAAAACATATAACACACAAAACCATTAAAAAAAAACCACATGTATCAGACATCATATTTAATTCTTAACTTTAGGCATTCATAATGAGAGGACTGGGTTTACTTGTCGCATTTTATCTTGGCTGTTACATCCAACTTTACATTACTGATTTGATTCACACAATACTGTTGATCCCTGCGTTCCATAAATAAGTGCTAGCAAAAGGTTGGGTTTAGTTCAGTTGGATTCACGCATTGCATTTCATGTAATATTTTCATAAGTATAAAGCCCATTTTACACCAATAGCTTTACAGCCTACATGTGTTGGGTCATGAAGCAGTCATATCTGTGGTGCTTTCTTGCACTGGGTTAGTAAATATAGTGCTTTGTTTAGATGTGTGTGTAAATGGAATAATGGAATGGCTTGTGTGCTCTACATTGCAGAGAAGGAAGCTAAATTTGAAACTTTCTTAATTTAACTATATTGCCAGTTGAAGGGTGTACTGATATTTAAAGTGATGTCTGCCATTTAAAAATATAAACTGATAAAGAACAGTTTTGGTGCCATCATAAAACCCTTTCATTATTTTTTTCCCAAGAACATACCAGAACTCTTCCATTGGGTTTGTCTTGTCTTGCCAGACTGACCCCCATCCACTCATCATCCCTGTCCCCTTGGCATGTCTTTCCACAAGACTCCCTTTTCTTGTTACCTGAAAAAGACAGGAGGTTAAACAATCTGTTAACATACTGTTATTACTAAGTTTATACACTATAATAACATAGTGAAACATTACACAAATTCTAGTTTAGTATAATAGGAAGCCCTTAAAAGTTTGTTCTGGAGTTGTTGGAATTGGTAGGCTAACTCTGAACACCACAAGTCTTGGGGTTCTAGGTCCCCGATCCTGAGCTCAGGTTACTGCATGTACATTATTCGGTTCCCTCCCACGTGCATCACTGCTCAAATACATGCCATGTAGATTTGCCCCTTCTAGATTTACACTAAATTGCCCCTACATGTGAAAGTGTGTTGAATGTGAACAATTACGGTGGGTTGTGATTGAGTACATAAGTTGCTATAAGGACTCTTTGTCCAATATTTCACTTGTAATGTTGCTAAAAGGCAGATGGAGCTGACCAGTAACATGTCAGGAGATAGATGTATAAAAAAAAGATAGTCTAAGGACACAGAGAGGTTATTATAAATCTGCCTAGTAACAGGAAAGCCTTGTTGTGTTCCAAGATGGCATTAAATAAAGCATCTCATAAATAAAGAACATATGAAATAGTATCTTAGGAAGTTTATCCAAGTATATATGACAGCTTTAGAACAATGTAACTGTATTCTGCTATAGAAAAAAAAAAGATATTTTAGAAAAGAAATAAGCAAAAAGCATGGAGTCAATTTTATTGATAGTATGAAAAGTAACTAACCAACTAAAAAGATTTAATTAAACTTTTCGAACAACTGGGCCCTGATGATTAAAAATCATAATAAATGTTAGGGTTGGAGCATCCAAAATGATTTAAGTTATGTAAAAATGATTTGAGTGTTTATTATACTGTCCAGGCAAGATGTCAGAACAGATGTTCTAAATAAGACTATCAAAACGGTCTTATACGCAAAACCCCAGTATAAGCACAAAATGTCCACTTGAAGCAAACTGCTGGCACCATATTTGACTCGTATTTGGAAATAAAATAATCAGCTTTCAGATATCAGAGACAGATATCAGTATGAGTCAATAATCAGGACACAGCCTCCTCTTTGCATCAAAAAAGGTATCTCACGTGCCAATATTTCTGTTGAGACTCGGCCACTGGAGCACCTCCTTTTTCTGTATGACCTAGGTGCAGATTGCAATCGTACACTGGAGAGCAAAGGTGAAGGCTTGCAGGACTGCTGCTGTTTGCTTTGGCACCGATTACTACTCTTCTCACAAAACAGATTGCCTGCATCAACATGGAAATCATCAGTCTAATGTGGGTGAAACGCCTGACAGAACCTGACAGAAGCCCAACATTTCTTTTGCACCACAGATTTAATGATGGCCCACAAAAAAAAGACAAATTGGCAAAAAGATAGTAATAAATGCACAAATGAGCTAAGTTAAGTTCAACTGTGGAACCTGACAACATCAGGACTATTAAGCATAATATCTGATAACTAACAGCTGCACCGGGTACAAAAAATAAATCTCACTGCTCCTATCTAGAGCAAATGTCATGTGATTGAGGCAGCAAAACAAACCCCTTTAGAATTCCTTCAGTAGGATATTGGGCATTAGTTCAAATCAGGAGTAAGGAATGATCATCAAATCTCCAGCTTTGCTTTCCAATGCAATCTCAATAACAGACATGTTTGTTTTCTCATGGGTCATGAGGCACTGCTCTTTGGGGTTTGCGAGTAGCTCAGAGCGGAGGAGTGTCAGTATTCGGCCCAAAATTGGATCGGGTCAAACGGTACAGGCAGTGTAAGGCATAGCAGAGTCAAAGGAAGGGAAGGGGGATGGGTGTCAGCACACATTCTCTGCTTTGATCATCAGTAACAGGTCAGTAACTTGTGAAGTAAGCTGGATCAAAAAACATTCTCTTGAATCAAAGGACAATAGGCAAGTCAGATTCTGCTTTAAATGCTGCTAAAACTTAGCAAGAATGACTTAAACCTGATTTCATCCACACATTTCAACCAATATTTTTTAAATCACTTCATTTTTTTATTGCTTTTGACTCGGGACAAACAATCCACACAATTGCTGAATTCAAACAGAGATGTGCACATAGTCATGTGGGTTATTAATAATACACATATTGGGCTTCAGGTATCTAACTGCATAGGAGCAGGTTTATTCATGAATCGTTTGTACGAGCATTTACACAACAAATTTGATATTCATGAAAATCCTGTAATTTTGGAAAAATGTTTGAATGCTACTCAAGCTCCTGAGTGTGTGTAAATTGTAAACCATGACTGATTAGCTTCAAATCATATAAATCGTGATGAGTTACGGCACCTTTGTATACGGATTACAGTGTCAAGCTTAAACACCTTGTGTATTTTTGTCATGATCCATCCAGGAACCTGTGTTTCACTGTTTTTCCCTTCCCCATATTTCCAGTGTTTTCTCTCCCTCATGTTTCTTTTTCTGTTTCTGGATTTTGAATTGAATCATTGAACTCACCTGTTCCTCATCAGCTCACCAATCAAGCAGTGTATATAAACCCCGGTTCTTCAGCCACTCATCGCCAGATTGTTCAGTCTTCCAGTGCGGTACACTGCCAGCCCTACTCGTGTTTGCTTTCTGTTACGGTGAACATTTTCCTCATTGCATTATCCTGTGCTCATAGTGTGTTTTCTCTCCCTGTGTTCCAAGAACACAACTCACACTGCCTGCCTGCTCACTCACAGCTCACTTCCTGCTATGCCGTACCCCACCTCGCCTCCCTCGTGGCACACCAGCTCTACACTCAGTTCTCACGCCACCTACCCGAGTTCAAGCCCCGGCCTCGACAACACTCAAGCGTGCTCACACCCCCCTCCCCCGATCTCTCACGTTGTTAACCTGTGTTCGAATCCAGACCCCGACCACACTATTTCAACACAGCTTTCTCACTCACCCTCATGTCCTCACATGAATGCGTCCTTAAATAAAATAAATTTTTCCTTAAGTAAAGATCATTTGATCTTTACCGCTGTGTCTGTGTTCTGCATTTGGGTCCCCTTGTCCCTACTCCACACAACAGAACAATCTGGCCACCATGGACCCAACAGAACCAGCCCCCCTGCAGTTAGCCCTGTTTCACCACAGTCTTCTCCTTGGCCAGCAGGAGCAACAGCTTCATGCACTCACAAAGAGCCACCAAGCCATGGTGCACCAGATTGGGCTCCTTACTGAGCAACTAAACTTTGTCCTCAGCTGGCCCAGACACCCTATGCACCCCTACCCAGTCAGTCTACCCCCGTGACCCTCCCTACTCTCTCTCCCAGTCCACCTCGCAGGGAGGCACATGTTCAGGACCCAGAACCCTACACTGTTTGGGATAGGCAGCCAACGCTGTGGTCCTCCATCTCCACCTTCACTGCCGAACTGTGGAGGGTTTTCGACCATCCAATCCAAGGGAAGAAGGCTGCCAAATGCCTGCTCTCCCTCCTCCAAAGACCCCGCAGTGTGGCAGAGTACTCTGTGGAGTTCCGTGTCCTGGCTGCCGAGTCTGGGTGGAATGAATAGGCACTCCAGGGTGCGTTCTTGAGTAGCCTCAATGAACAAGTGAAGAATGAACTAGCCCTGAACAATGAGTCAGACTCCTTCAACATGCTCATTTCCCTTGCCATCAGGCTATATAACTGCATGTGGGAACAGTGCAGGAAGAGAGCCAGCCACTCCCACGTCTCTGTAGCACCTCATCCATCTCTCCACTCATCCGCCAACCCTGCCTGGAAGCCTCAGCCCAGCCCCTGGGCTCCTGCCCACTCCCCTTGGCCTGTAGAAGAGTCCTTGCCACTGTACCGGGCCCAGCTCAACCCTGCCAAGCGTGACATAAGATTCAAGGCAGGCATATGTAACTACTGCAGGAAGCTGGGGCACTTCTTGGAAACCTACCCTCTCCAGCAAAAAGGGAAGGCTCACAAGTAAAGCAGGGGCTACTGCTTAGTCAGACTTCCAGGTCATCAGCCCCCCTACTCTGCCTCCAAATTCAAGCCAGCCTGTGTTACAACCAGCTCTTGGTACCCCTGCTCACTCTAGTCGACTCTGATCTGTCGGCGCTGATGACAAATTCCTGGATACTGAGCTGGCCGCTCAGGCAGGGGTCCCAGTCAAATTATTGGATTCTCCCATCACAGTTAATGCCCTAGATGGTAGATTCCTGGCCTGCATTACCCATTGCACAGCCCCACTGCTCCTGGTTCTTTCCAGCAATCACTGAGAGCAGATCCAGCTAAATCTTATTTCCTCCCCGTGTATGCCGCTGGTGCTGGGACACTCTTGGTTACAGAAACATAATCCCTAGATTGATTGGTCAGCTGGGAAGATCACCAACTGAAGCTCCTTCTGCCATTCCTCCTGCTTGTGATCAGCCCTTCCCCCAACTGATGGCTACAATTCCCCGTTGGCCTTATCCCCACCCAACCTCTCGGCCGTGCCTACGGAGTATCATGATCTGGGAGAGGTCTTCAGCAAGGACAGAGCCCTCTCCTTGCCACCTCATTGGCCTTATGACTGCGCTATTGACCTGCTCCCTGGGGCCATCCTACCATCAGTCCGACTGTACAACCTGTGCCACCCCGAGAGGGAGGCCATGGAAAAATATATTAATGACTCCCTTGCTGTCGGGATCATCTGAACTTCCTCTTCCCCCCTAGGTGTCAGTTTCTTTTTTGTGGCCAAAAAGGATAAGTCCCTTTGCCCTTGCATTGACTACCGAGGTTTAAACAATATCACCACCAAAAACAAGTACCCCCTGCCCCTCCTTAAATCAGCTTTTGAACCCTTGCATGGGGCCAGCATTTTTAGTAAGCAGGACCTGTGTGACGCATACCACCTGGTTAGGACCCAAGAGGGGGATGAATGGAAGACTGCGTTCAACACCCCCCTGGGCCACTTCGAATACTTGGTCATGTGTTCAGCTTCACCAACACCCCAGTAGTGTTCCAAGCCTTGGTCAATGACATCCTCCAGGACTTTCTGAACTGCTTCATTTTTGTGTACCTTGACGACATCCTGATTTTCTCCAGAACACCCACCAAGCACACCCACCATGTTCGTCAGGTACAACAGCAACTTCAAGAAAACCGCCTGTTTGTTAAAGCAGAGAAGTGTGAGTTTCATGTCCCCACAGTCACCTTCCGGGGGTACGTCACAGAGAGCGGACTGATCAAATCTGACCTGGAGAAGAGCCAGACATTGTCAAGTGGCCCCGGCCCACCACCCTGAAGCAGCTCCAGTGGTTCCTAGGATTCGCCAACTTTTACCACCACTACATTAGGGACCGGGTAACAGGACCTCTCACCAGGCTCACTTCCACATCCACTTCTTTCGAATGGACCCCTGAGGCAGAGGCTGCCTTCACCATGCTCAAGGAGCTGTTCACCTCTGCTCCCATGCTCATCCAACCTGAGCCCTCAAGGCAATTCATTGTGGAGGTGGACGCCTCCAATTCAGGTTTGGGTGCAGTGCTCTCTCAACCTTCGGGTCCAGACCAGAAACTTCACCCATGTGCCTTCTTTTCCTGCCGCCTCTCCCCCTCTGAAAGCAACTACGATGTGAGGAATTGTGAGTTGCTTGCCGTAAAGCTAACCCTGGAAGCGTGGAGACACTGGCTTGAGGGACTGGACTGGACTGATCATAAAAACCTAGCTTATATCCAGACTGCCAAATGCCTCAACTCTCACCAGGCTCGCTGGGCCCTGTTCTTTGAGTGGTTCAACTTCACTTTCACCTATTGCCCAGGCTCTAAGAATGCTAAGCCCGATGCCCTCTCCTGCCAGTTTGCCCATGAACAGCCAACGATGGATGCTGACACCCAAGCCTTTGTTGCTGCTTGCACCTGCACAGCAATACATTTTTTGGCCCTTCCCAAGCTCCCTATCACCTGAGAAACCACAGACCTCCTCATAAACCATGTCTTCCGGCTGCACAGCATCCCCCAGGACCTTGTCTCTGACAGTTCATTTGATAAACGGTCAGCTTGTCTTCCAGATTTCACCCCCAGACTAACGGCTTGGCAGAAAGGTCAACCAGGAACTGGAAGCAGCACTGCGGTGCATCACTACCAACAACCCCATCACCCCATCACCAGCGGGAGCTCCCAGCTACCCTGGATTGAGTATGCACACTCCCTAACTAGCATCGCCACCAGCATGTCCCCCTTCGAGTGCTCCCTGGGCTATCAGCCTCCCTTGTTCCTGGTCATTGAAGACGACATCTCCGTCCCCTCTGTGCAGGCCCACCTCCGTTGTTGCCGCATGGTATGGAGGGAGGCCTGTTCCTCTCTGCTCCACGCTCCCAAGCAGAACTGACACCTGGCTGACTGTCATCGAGTTCATGCTCCCAACTACCAGCTGGGCCAAAAGGTGTGGCTTCCAACCACTATTCACTATTGAGAGCATTATCAATCCCGCTGCCGTCAAACTCAAACTCTCCAGGTCCCTGCACATCCATCCCACCTTTCACATCTCCCAGCTTAAGCCAATTCATGACAGCCTTTTGAGTCCTCCTTCCAACCTGATATGCGCCGTAGAGGATAGGGCCTGCAATATCTGGTGGACTGGGAAGGATACTGTCCGGAGGAGCAGACCTGGATACCCGGATCCTTAATTTTGGACCCTTCTCTCATCCACTCATCCAGACAAACCTGGCAGGTCACCTGGGGCTCCCGCTGAGAGGGGGTACTGTCATGACCCATCCAGGACCCTGTGTATTTCCCTGTATTTCCCCATGTTTCCTCTCCGTCATGTTTCTGTTAGTATGTGTGTGTGTGTGTGTGTGTGTGGGTGTGTATGTGCGAGTGTATGTGCGTGTGTGTCTCTGGCGTTTTGGAAACTTTTGTAGATCTGGTGGATCTTATTTGTTTGGTTTTGACTTACGAACAACTTTATTAAAAGATTGACAAATGAGGCTCTGTTTCCCTTAAATGAACATATATTTGAGTGCATGGAATGATGTACAAACAATGTCTCAATCACAAAACTGTTGTATGGTATCCAAAAGAGCAGTGATTGGGGTGCAATCACCAAGTATATGCTCAGTTGCCTTCTGTCTCTATCGGTACCAAGTGATTGGTAACGATAGAGACAGAAGGCAACTGAGCATATACTTCGCAAAGAGTGAGTGCATAGAAAGTCCTTTTTATCTGTGGTTGTGATTGTGCTGTGAATTGGATGCAGGTGTGTGTGATTAGAATGAAGGCGAGTATTCTGGGAATTGCGGTCCATGGTGGCCATGTTTGTAGGCTGCAGTGCAGGATGGGAAATGTAGTCACTGGTTTGCTGTGATATGGCAAAAACTCTGAAGGAAATTAAACACTGAATCAGACCAGATGAATTAAAATCAAGCCTGGAATGTATTAGTGTTGATATAAAATTATATAACTTCAAAATCTATATTTGAGTACGAGGTCTCTCTGTGCACAAACTTGATTAACATTCTTGCTATTTTTTATTGTTATTACCTATACAACTCTTCTATATTTATTTCATGGTAGCACCAAATATGGTGCAGAACTATGAATACCATCAACCCCTGCACATCACCTGATCACAACACTCACCACGTCACATGAGTTTTTGCACCTGTTTCACATTTATATTTACTGAGTACTAGTACTTAAGTTCTGTCCTGTTTAGCACCCATCGTCTAGCTTTTGTCGTTGTAGAATGTCGCTTATTGTACATCGTGTTCATGTTATTACCATGTGTGTCTAGTTCTTGTTTGTTTTGTTGTTTCATGATCATAGTTTCACTGTAATAAATAGAAATCTCTACAGTAGTCCTAAGCGACCATGCATTATTAATTTTTTCTTTCTTATTTTCTCATGATCTCGACTCAATTTTCTCTTGATCTCGACATAACAAAAGTTGTTTTCTGGTGATCTCGACTTTCTTTGTACTCGATATCCATCGTCCTGAAATTAGTGGGTTTTTTTAATGGGTTTTTGGTTAAATGCCTGAAATAAGGTCTGTGGTTAACACAAGCTCAAGTTATGTTCAAGTTTTATACTGTGACATAAAATACATCAGTAATACCCCACTCAGGACTTTTTTAAATGCTTTTACGTGTCTTGAACAAAACGGTTGCTAACAAGTGGCTAAATGGAACTACAGATGTTGTCGGGGACATTAAATGTCATCACGCCGAACAGGAAAACTCATCTACTACAGCCTTGTTGTGTTTAGACTCGTGCTCTTGCAAACTATTCCAACTTGTAGATTTATCAATTTATAGTACTTTCCAATTGAACTGTTTTTAAATAAAGATGGGAAGAGTTGTCGGAAGCTTGGTGGTAATGTTGAAGTCATGCGATCGTGGTGTAGTTCGTTTATAGCCTCACATTAGCTTTTTACTTCTGCCGATTGTATTTAGGCTTCAACATTCATAAACGTAGTGTTAATTTGTGAAGATTATCTTAGTGAATGAAACATGTAAGAATCATAAACTTTTGTTGGTCACGGAGCTTATTTTCTGCAATAATCCAAAAGCCAATGGAAAAATCCTATTGGCTTTTTGTCGCGGGAACCAGGGTGATGCTAACTTCTGGGGTGGCCTACAAAATACGTCATCCCTGCAAGATTGAAGACTGCCACATTACTGTCTGACACTTGAGAAGGGGACACCCCTCTCTCTTAATGCGGAGATAAAGTCCATCTCTACAGCAATTATTACATGTATGACGGCAAAGCTACCAACATGCATGTAACAAAAGACCCATTCACAAAGTGTGAGATTTTCTGCGGAAATAATTAAGTCGTGAGAAAACAATGTCAGTCGATATCACGAGAAAACAACTTTCTGTTATGTTGAGATCACGAGAAAATTAAATTGTGATAATGAGAAAACAACAAAGAAAAAAAATTCATAATGCATGGCCACTTAGGGCTTCCGTAAATCTGCACTTCCTCCTCTGCTACTAATTTCTGTCAACTTGCTATACCTACTGATGAAACTGATGTTAATTTTGATTATTAAACTACAAATTATGCCCTTTTCAGGTTGTTAAAAATGTACACACACTCCTACCAGACTTATTGAAATCAATAAGTAACAACTATCTGTGTTTTCTGTTTTTTTTTTTTCTCGTTTGCACACTGTTCCATTATAAACTCCAGAGTAAACCCCAGTTCTGGCTTTACAGTTTTACTTATAATAATAGACACACAGCAGTAAGTGTAATAGTGAGATTAAGAGTCACACTAGGGCGCCATCTGAACTGTGTCTGTATTTGAAGAAGTCAGAGGACCAGAGATGCCAAAAGAAACAGAGATGTCAAAATAAACTTCCGTTTCTTCACTACCAGTTTGCAAGATCATGTGTAAAAGATGGCAGCTTTCCTTTCTTTCCAACTCAAGTAATGTAGCACCTTCAGTTTACACAGCATCAAGTGCAGTGTTATTTATGGAAGAAGGCAACATGTATGCAGAAATCAAAACAGCACAAACAATTGGACATTGTAGTGGATTGGTTACATATTAATCTAGTACAACCCTAATTCTGAAAAAGTTGGGACAGTATGGAAAATGCAAAAAAACAAACAAAAAGAAAATTCAATTCACCCTGTACTATATTGAAAACACATTATTAACACATTCTTGGATGTTTTACTTTGTGAATTTAATTTATTTTTGAAAATATACACTCATTTCAAATCTGATAACTGCAACACACTCCAAAAAAGTTGGGACAGTCGACTGTTTATCACTGTGTAACATCACTTTTTCTTTTAATAACACTTATTGAGCATTTGGGCGCTGAGTGAAGACACCAGTTGGTTAAGTTTAGCAAGCAGAATTTTCCCCCATTCTTCCATTATACATTTCTTCAACTCCATAACTGTACAGGGCCTTCGTTGTATTTTTTTGCGCTTCATAATACGCCACACATTCTCAATCGGAGACAGGTCAGGACTGCAGCAGGCCATGCTAGCACCCGCACTCTCTGCTTACACAACCATGAGCTTGTAATCTGGGCAAAATGTGGTTTGGCGTTGTCCTGCTCTGGATGGCAGCATGTGTTGCTCCAAAATTTGTACATATCTTTCTGTATTAATGTTACCCTCACAGATGTGCAAGTTACCCATGCAATGGGCACTGATGCTGGCTTTTGGACCTGACGCTGATAACAGCTTGGATGGTACTTTTCCTCTTTGGCCCAGAGAACACAACGGCTGCTCAAAAACTATATGAAATGTTAACTCGTTGGACCACAAAACACGATTCCACTGTGCTACTGTCCATCTCGGATGAGACTAAGCCCAGAGAAGTCCCAGAGAAGAAAAAAGCGCTTAGTGACAAATCTAGCGGCTTTTTGGACAAACCTTAGCAACTTTCCAAATATTGCCAGTACTGTCCTGCAAGCCCGAGGTCTTGCTTTCCGCTGCACTCTCACCTCTCTCTGCGTCTGCCCTGAGTGGCTGAAATTTAACAATGTCATGGCTAACGAGACACGCCCTTCTTCCCAATTTACATAATTCTTAAGCGAATGTTTGTAGAATGTAAGATGAATGGAATGCAACATGTTTTACATGTCAAATAGTCCATGTTATTACAACCTAGTTCTCTTGTTATAATAGTTATAAATAGTTATAGTGTTCAGAAACATTTTTGATAATTCATGTTCCATACCTGTCTGTTATATAGTTTTATAAAAGTTATTTAAAAATCATAAAATTATGAAAAGTAATTTAAAAAAAGTACAAAAACACAAAAGCAAAATCTATCTATCGCTCTATCTATCTATCTATCTATCAAAACAGATTATAGACTAGGTTATATATAGATATATTTTATATAGAATAAATAATTATTATACCTGGTCTCCTCCAATATGGGGGGGGACGTGCCACATGATAGGGGAAGCTTGGGGGGGCTTTAGTTACAAAAGGTTGAGAACCCCATCCTTGCTCTTGAAGGACTAGGCCTTTTTTGGAGGCTCTTTATATACTATGATTAGACCATTGCCTCACCTGTTTCACATCACCTTCTTATTTCAACTTGTCACATTGCTATAAGTCCTAAATTGCCCCTGTCCCAACTTTTTTGGAACATGTTGCATGCATCAATTTCAAAATAAACGTTTATCTTCAAAAAACTACGCAATTGATTACGTAAAACATCAAATAACTTGTCTTTATACATTTTTTGTTGAAATACAAGTCAAAGTACATTTACAAATCACTCCTCTTTGTTTTTATTAGCATTTTCCATACTGTCCCAACTTTTTTCAGAATTGGGGTTGTAGAAATAAATGAATGAATCTAGTTTAATAAATTGACCACAACATTAGCTCTTACTAGCTTACTGCTTATCATCCCAGTCTTTATTTATCCCAGTCTTCATACATTTTAGCATACTGTCCACACATGGAAACCCAAATGACTATTCAGTTGTGCTGATATCACAGAACATCAGCTGAGCATGACTGTTTCAGAATGTTACCATCTCGCTTCGGGCACTTTCATGCATGAAGTTATATAGGTGTTTGAACATGATAACCTCTGCAGGTTCATCCGAGTAGGTGTGAAAACAGTGATCACATTCTGAGCCGACCAAAACAATTGGTTTTGGTTAAGTAAACCCTATTAAAATTCGAATGCAGTAAGAACCCGATCTAACCCAATTCTAAGAACTGAAAAATTAATGAAGAACTTCTGTGAGTATGTCTTCAATCCTCTTCCTTCCTGCACAATTCTCAGCAAATGTTTTACTTCTCTAAATGAGTGATGTGAAATTTAACTGACCAAATAAAAAAACAAGGTACATAACTAACAACATTACATACAGATTCAGACTACACAAGAGGTCTAAATAGGTGACAAAATCCCTGATGATGATTCTGTGTTTGCTAATCCAGTACTTCAAGTTGTTTTGGTTAAAGTGCAGGCATAACAGTGTCTCATGTCCTGAACCACATTGTAGCATCTGGAATAAAACTGCTTAGTATCTCTAAAACTAAACATGTTAATTTTCCTAGAACTATCATGTAAGCGGAACTGGATTGTCAGGGGGGAAAAAAACTGCAGGGAGAAACTGTGCTCAGAGACTTCTATGTTTACAGCTACTTTGTTTAAGTATTTTCAAATACTGTACGTAGGGTATAAAACACCATCATGTTCTATGCTATGTCGAACACAGGGTCCATAGCTCCAGGGTCCCAAGTTTGATTCTGAGCTCGGGTTACTGTCTGCGTCCTTGTGGGTTTCCTCTCAACTACCAAAAACATGGGGACTGGTAAGATAAAATGCCCCAGGTGTGAATGAGTGTGTGAGTGTGTGTGCATGGTGCCCTGCAATAGACTGGAGTCCCATCTAGGGTGTATTCCTGTCTCATGCCTGGGATAGGCTCCAGATTCACCACGACCCTGACAATGATCAACTGTTTACAGAAAGTCAGTGATTGAGCGTGGGTAATATTTAAATACGTTCCAAAAACTTTTCGAATTTTTACATCTTTTGAATTTACAACTGCCCTTCCAGTAAAACTTCATGGTAATTGACACTACTTCCCCATATTATTGGTGCTGTTTCTCAGAGGCACCCCATGACCTGCAGGGTCTGAACCAACATGATTCATGTGTGTTCAGGGCTGAAGGGAAAGCTTAGGCCCCAGGCCTGCTGGCAGGCACCATTTATTCCTGTGTGTTCCAGTGGTGACACACAGAGTAAGCAGGAGAGCGTACATTAAAACCACAGAAACCACTCAGTCTCTTCAACCACAAGAAAGGAGCTCGAAGCGCTCCAAGAGATGTCTACAACTGAAAGAGTTGGCTCAATGTCTTGGAAAATATTAGCAAAACGTTCATCATTTCTATGAAAATATTCCAGGACTGCAGCTTGATATAGTTCTTCTATGTCTCCATCCATATCTGTTTAAACAGCCATTTAATTGAAAATACAATATTAGAGTACAGCACATATTATGTAACTGAACACACACCATTAGTCACCAAAATGTAATGATTAGAATAAAAAGTTCAGTAGAAAGATTAGCCTACTCTTTATAGGAAACGCAGGAATAGCAAAACACCAGCAGTACTATAAACAGGTCCCTTCAATAAATATTTGCACCAGGAAAAGAATAACAGCATCTTATCTGCGCCAAAAATGAGATCTGCCATAACAAGATGGCAGTGAAAGAGCAGGATGAGTAATGATTACACTGAACAACACCAAGCAAATCTGTTCCCAAAGCCATAATAATTACACTGTTACTGTTTTAGTTCTATAATATGGAAAGTTACGTGATGTTGTTCAACATAAACCAGATAAAAAAAAATCAAGCAGGTATGTACATTTGTGATGAACAGTAATTCCTGATCTACTTTTCATTTTTTAAATATGTTGGTGCTGAGAGCACCTTCTGAACATTTACACTCACCTCTGCCCAAGTCGATCTCTGTACAGCGATGCTCTGGGTTGCTGTGTATACGGCACTTAAACACAGCTCCAGGAGAGGAAACAGAGTTACTGAAGGATGAATTTGCTCGAGGAGCCCCAACCAGAATCCTGTACACAGGAACATGAGCTATGACTTCTTACAGTCCACTGACCACACGTGTGCAGTTAAACAGTAGGTGTACAAACATATACGGCAAGGCCAATTCACATGGAGCGGTAACGCCAATGCATTTGTTTATGGTATACACTGAAGACATTTGGGTTTGAGATCAACAGATGAATATGAGATCAGAATTTCAGCTTTCATTTCCTGGTATTTACATCTAGATGTGTTAAACAACTTAGAACATGCCACCTTTTGTTTGAACCCACCCGTTTATCAAGTGATCAAAAATACTGGCCTGACAGGTGTCACATTCGGCAAACCCAAAAGCACACTGTGTGCCATATAGGTCCACCACATAACACCAGTGATCAACAATTACTTGTGTGATTGACCATTCTCAGCACAGCAATGACACTGCCATGGTACTGACTAGGATTGTAAACCTCAGGCTTCCACACATTACAATACAATTTCAAGATAGCAAGTTAGCGCCTTGCATGGCAGCTCTGCTACCATTGGTGTGTGAGTGTGTGTGTGAATGGGTGAATGAGAACCAGTGTAATGCGCTTTGTAGAACCACTAAGTTTTACCATTTAGTATCCTCCCCTCGATATGTGACCAACTTTCTTCAGAATCTGGGGTAGTAGATTTTTCAGTAGTTTATAAACAATGATGTCGAGAACGACCTTTTCGTTTGTCTTATATGACACATTTATGTTTATTGATTTATCGCTGTCTTTTAAATTGTCAGATCGTTACAGCCCTAGAACTGTAACAGAGTTCTGTGTTGTACTGCATTGCAATTCCACTCTTTATACACTGTGCACTCTTAATAGTCTCTTTACGAGACACACCCACCCAACTCGTTGATCCACACTGTTGGTGAACAGACGAATCATCTAGCTCATCTTTTTCCATGTATAGTGTGTGGTAATTATTGTAAAGTCTCAACCCAGAGGTGCTTAAAACCGGCGATGCTGTTATACACTCATACCAGTACCACACACTAGGACGCCACTACCATGTCAGTAATAGCTAGGCTGAGAATAGTGGTCCTCTGGTGGTCATTTTCCACTGAAGATTGGGGTAGATAGGATCAACTGTTATAATGGCCTACAAATGCACCTAATAAAAATGTACCTAATAAAGTGGTCAGTGAGTGTATGTGTATACAGTATATAAGTTTAGTACTTATGCATTCACAATAGGCTACTACATTACACTTCAGCTTCCCCAAAAGCAGGGAAAAGATACGTCATTCTTTCAGGTAAAAATGATTATTATTTATATTATACTATAGGCTAATTCACGTGCATTACATTCACGCGCGCGTCCTTTTGACAGGAAAAGAACTGTATTGTTCACACATGGTGTTTAATCACTGTTAATGTACCAGTTTGCAAGATCTCCGCCTATTAGAGGTGCACACTAACTTCTGTGTTTAAATGCATGAAAATGGATGCATTTTTTTTTTTTTTTTTTTTTAAATCCCTACAATTCATGCATTCATGGTGTGTTTTGCAATGAGCTCGTGCTGCCTTTCTGGTCTGCATTTAAACTCTTTCTGTTATTTCTAATAAATGGTACCTTCATCGTGAGTGCCGTAACTAAGTGCTACGTGCCAAGTTGTAACTATTTCTTACACGATGCGTTACAGCTGTAGCCGAACATATTATTCACACTTTTATTATTCACTTTATGGGTTTATAAATGACACCGTTATGGTGTGATCTGCGGCTACAGATTGCTTAAACAGAACGCAAATCGTAGGCTATAAAACACTGTTGGAAACATCTAGCTCCAGCATCCTTAGAGGTCCAAGTCGATAGTCCCGTTCCAGTTTATATGTGCAAGTATAAATTTGTTATAAAGTATGCACAACAGCCTATCGTTGCAACTTCACGGCTTTGATTTGAAACCGAGTTCTGCACGATTACTTTTACAGCGAACGCAAAAAGTGCACCGTTAGATCCAGTCCACTCACCATCGTGTGTTATTGTGGAAGTGCTCCAGAACCGAGTAGCCAAAAAACGTCGCGTTCTGCCCACGGAAAACCAGGGGATGTTCCAGGTCAATGTTGTAAGCACAAACCAAAGACAAGGACAAAAACACGGACAAAACATCCAACATTCTGCTCTTCCACGTTAATAGTCCGGTCCTCGTGCAGTACATCCTCCACGCAGTGAAGTGAAGTGAAGTGAAGGAGACGCGAGAAGAACCGAAAAGGAACGGAGAAATCTCGACGGTCTCAGTGGTGGACTTTAGAAGCTACATGTAAACTTAAGTTACTCGCAAAAGTTTGTTATAGTGATCGCAAAACGCATTGAAATAAAAAATAAGCCTATGAGGAAGAGAAGTCAGAGTTAACAGAGAGCGGTGGCGAAGCATTAGCCTGATCATCTGCCTGGGAGCGTGTTCAAGTCAACTGCTTGCTCCTGCGTTCTCTCGTTGTTCAAGTGAGCTCGCGCCAAGACGCACGGTATTGCGCACGAGCATCACATTTCATACACCGCTCCTGTGAGGCTTCAGCGTTAATCTCCGTCAGTGCTGCCATCTGGAGGAAGTACACACACACACACACACACACACACGCGTGCGCGCACGCACACACGTCTGCGAGTGCCTTACAATAGTTCACACGTGCACTTGGCTTATTCAGAAACCAAGCACAGGGGTGCACACTCTCAAAGGAAACTGTACTAAACTGTACCGATCCTGCCTCCCGAGGCGTTTGTTTTGTACACTCAAGCCCATAAATATTTGCACATCGCCAAAGTTATTGTTATTTCAAGTGTCTCTTAGTAGAGCTCAAAATGCAGACTATCAGCCTGAGTTTAAGGGTGTTTACATCTAAAATGGGCCAACGGAACAGCACTTTTATCCATCCATCAATCCATTCATCTATCCATCAATCCATTCATCCATCCATCTCTGTACCGCTTATCCTACATAGGGTTTTGGGGAGCCTGGAATCCCAGGGGAACTCAAGGCACAAGGCAGGGGACACCCTGGACGGGGTGCCAACCCATCACAGGGCACAATCACACTCACACACACACCCCATTCATGCACCACAGACAATTTGGAAATGCCAATCAGGCTACAACACGTGTGTTTGGATTGGGGAAGGAGACCAGAGTACCTGGAGAAAACCCCCGAAGCACGGGGAAAACATGCAAGCTCCGAGCACACAGGGCAAAGGTTGGTCAAGAGGTTAATAACTAGAATTCAATAATAAATATGGTGACTTTTGAGAAGGGTGGGTTGGAGAAGAAGAAGAAGAAAAGAAAAAAAAAAAAAAAAGTCACTGACCCCTGGCTTCACAGGACCCCACTTTGGATGTGAGGTACATAAATGGACCATGATTAGTTTGTAAAGATTTATAGGTACACTATATGCACCTTTCTAGGTCAAAGATACATACAAAGGGTATAAAAGGTGTACCCTTGAGAATACCACACCAGTGCCAAGGATAGGTATCAGTCTAGTACACCTTTCCTGAGAGTACAGTAATGGAGGGAAGTTGAAAGTGGTCGGGAGAAAAAAAAGTTGTCCAGGACATGAGGCAAAGTTTATTAACCTGTTAGGGTCCATAATTCCTACTAGCACCCCTAACCAGAAGATAAGCACAAGCTGAGCACATTTAACCACATATTACCAGGACCGGTCAGCAGGTTCTCATAACTTTTCCTGTTAGGTTTATTTTATGTACTGAATAATTAATAATAGTGCCTGGATAATGGGCTTAAATACAAATAGCTGAACAATATTGGGATTTAATGGATTAAATAAGCGAATTAAATAATATTCAACAAATGAATCTGAAAGAAATCACAATACTGTACAAGCATACTGTAAAGAAAATTTTATTATCCATTTTAAAAGGTAGCTAATAATACAACAGTCACAATGTGCCCTTTAGTATAGCTATATAGATTCTTCTTCCAGTGATTTACAATTTACAATATGTATTTTACTTCAGTTCCACAAAAATACAGTAGAAGTTTAAAAAGCGATAGTAAACAAAGTCCTAGGAGGCTTTGAGTTTAAGTGATATGCATATTTACATGTGCACAGGAGACATGGCCATTCCAGCTTACCATAAAAAGAGGGAAAAAAGAAAAAGGACAAAGAACACAAACTTTAGAGGGGGGAAAAAAAAAAGAACAAAAATCAAAAATATTGCACAAAATTCATATAAAATCTAGATTTTTTTTTTTTAAACAAGAAAAAAAAAAAAATAATAATAATCTTACCACTGCTCTAAAAAGGATCAGAAAAATAAAATCAAAATTCTAATTTTGTTGTAAAAACAAAACTAATGACAGTTCTCTGAATCTGGTACATATCAGTCTAATTCTTCACACCACAAGCATACATACTGGTATACATTTCTTCTCTTACACAGAAAGATAAAGATAAGCGGTCATTAGGTAAGTTAATTGCAGCACTCTAGCCCTTCTGATCCGTGGTCAATAGCAGCAGCACAATTGCTCTGTACCTCAGATGGGCCACTTAGAATTCAACCTTACCGGAGCCATGGCTAAAAAAGAAAAACAAAAACAAAACACACAAACACATGAAAAAACCCATAGCAGTTATACAAACTGTAGACATGCACATATAAAGTATACAAAACAAAAAAACTACATGTCTAAATTCCCTTACTCGCATCCAAATTCAATAAACAAACAAAAATGGCTGTTTTACACTAATTTATGTGAAAAATGTAACCTGCTATAGGAAGGAAAAGGTTTCAAATGCTGTGATTACAGCATATACTAAAGACTGTTTAATAGCTGCAACATCTCAGCCTCTACTATAGTCCTACAGGCCCTGTGTGTATCCTTTACTCCGAATTCATGACGAAATCATTAACAAACAAAAAATGCCTAAGACACAAAGAGAAGGACATCAGGGAATTCTACTACCACACAGATGCAGTGAAATCTGAGCTGTTTAGATTATATGTAAAGTAACTTAATAAAGACAGAATGCAGAGTGGTGAAAAGAAACATGAAGGAACCAACAGTCTCTGTCTGAGAGAACATTTGATCTGAAAATGGAGCTCACCATCACTCGGGTATCCTCCCGATCTAGTACTTTCTGTGCCTGGTCTGCTGGAAACTTCAGCATGGAAGTGATGACTTTGGCCATAGTCTGTAAACAAACAACCAGTGAAACGTAGCACCATTAACTCATCATCTTATCGGTGAAGTTATAAAACACAAGTCCTAGAATAAATCTTAAAGGGATACTCTGGTTAAAAATGGAAAATCAAAACTTTCACTCTAAACATGTCTATTTTTCTCCTACAGAGGTAACACGGTGATCACAAACAATTTCCAGGTTTGAATACTGGAAGAAACACTTCAGAAAACACACACTGCAGGTGGAAGTAAATTTCAAAAGACTAAAACTACAATTGGGCTGATTCGTTTCTTTGCAGAAGATTCCCCAATAACTGTACAAGACACTATGCATGCTGGGTATAACAGTGACGGAACAATACTGGATGTAAACACCACGGCCAAGTACTGTGGGCGGCTGTGGCTCAGGTGGTTGAGCTGGTTGTCCACTAATCCTAGGGTTGGCGGTTCGATTCCCGGCCCACATGACTCCACATGCCGAAGTGTAATGTCCTTGGGCAAGACACTGAACCCCAAGTTGCTCCCGATGGCAAGTTAGCGCCTTGCATGGCAGCTATGGAGTGTGTGTGTGAATGGGTGAATGAGACACAGTTTAAAGAGCTTTGGATAAAAGCGCTATATAAGTGCGCCATTTACCATTTAAGTACTAAAATCACTTCGGTACATTTAAAAAGGCATATGGGTAAACACTGACCTTAGCTGAGAGGATCCAAACACTGGCATTGCACTCCAGAAAACTAGTAGGTATTAAGTGACGGAAGGAATCTCTTTCGTTATTAGCACTGGAAAAACGTTATGCAACTTTTCCACTAATTTCCTTTAACTGAAGGAAAGGATTAGTGTGGGAAGATGAGTGAAAGAGTGCAGAACACACTCTTTAAACCAGACTGAAGGATTAACACTTGAACTTCGCCACAGTCACATTTCTAACCAGTTATTAAAGTGAAAGCTCTTGAGAAACTGTAAGGCTTAACAAACCCTTCCACTTTCCCTCCTGTTACTTCCCATCACTTGTCTGTGAACAATTAAACACATGCACAGGCAAAAATGCTAATTATCTGTCACATGCTGTGCAATCAGCTCCAGACACATCTGCCAGAGTGTGTGTGTGTATTTGAGCTTATACATACGACAATAATTGGAACCAGGACTGCCGCTAAGCTTTGGCTATTCTTTTAAATTGGTATGTTGTTCTCATCGTATGACGTGGCCTCGCCTGCCGTGTCGCCCTCCGGACATCCGTCCTCACAGGGAGGGCTGCTGTGCTGTCATAAGGCTGCTGGTTATTATTAACCCAGGGGATCCCCACTGGGTTTAGGGCCCTGTCAGCTAGCCATCAATTAGCTCAGACTAAACGGACAAAAGATGTCAATTAAGGCCCTGCTACGAGCACACAGAAAGGCTTTTGTGTGGAGTTCTGCCTTGTATTTATTGCATGCAAGAATAAACATTTTGTAGTTTTCAAAAACGTGTGACGTGGCTGTTATGACTAAAGTGGACATGGTAAATAATACGCATATTCAGAATTTCACAGGAACATTCCATCAACACCAAGTGGTCATGATTATTCAGTTTTTCTGTCAGGAAAAATGTACCTTAGTTTCTCGTCCCATCATGTACTCAAAGATGACCTTCCGCAGGTACTCAAACTCAGTGGGCTCAGTGAAAGGATCAGCGCTGTAGTCTGAGGGCTCTGGGAGATAAAATCATTTAATCATTAGTTCAGATTATCTACTATTACTCAGCACAGTTTTTATCTGAAAACAGATCCTGATGGTCAACACAACTTGTGTGTTCATACAACTCTCTTCTGCCCTCAAGCTTCTTTCTCTGCCATAATTAGAACTGGTGCAGGCAGATGACAGGATTCTGGACTCTGCAAACCTGATTCTGCTTGGCCTATATTAACGTAACACCAGCATATTAGTGCAAGTTGATGGCAAGAGGATACCGGTCGTCATAGGAACAGATGGAAAAGGGGATCAATGCACGGCTTTGTTCGGACGTCTCATTTACTTCTTATTATCTGCAGTGGTGCCTTAGCATTTAGCTCATGCACTGACATTTATAGACAGGAAATGATAGACAGGATATACATAAATGCTTTAGTGTTACTCAGATGGCACTCAAACACACACCCCTTAGCATACTAATAATCAGTCAGTAAATCAGCAGGACTGGGTGTTCCGCCGCCTGCCAGGCTTATTAGGCACACAGTTTACGGTAACCTTTTAAAATGTACAAAAGTGACATTGTGACTAAAATACAAAATGGTTTCTATTCATCTGGGTGGTGACGGTGCAAGTTTTGGAAAGTGAGAGACAAACAGCTAGAGAGACATTCTGGCCAAGAATAACTTTTTAAATAAATTCTGGGCATACTTTTTTTAAAATGACAAACTATAGTTAGACAGATTAAAGGTATTATCCTGGTTTGGGGTATTCTCGATATTTTTCTATATGAGAAAATAAAAAAAAAAACCCAAAAAAACCCCCAGAAAATTCTGGCCAATTTCTCACACAAACATATTGGCTACTTCCTGACTTTCCATTCGACAGTAACGATTGTTTACAAGCAAACAACCGTTGAGAATATTGTAAATATTGGAAACATTCAGCAACCTTTAACAAGGTACTGAGCAGGAAAAGGCCTCAAGTCATTATACTCCACACAGTGCTCAACTGTGTGAATTAGTCTCATGACAATCCAACAGCAATTTATAATAGGCAGACGAAGCCACTAGCCCTCTGGAATATCCATTAAACGGTGCCTGATGACACTCAGGCTCCTGGATGTGCCAAAAGGGACAAACTCATGAGGAACAGAGGTGCCAAGCCAACCAAAACAAGTCTTTGATCACAGAGCGTAGATAAAGGAGAGAGCCATAAAAAAGCTGATCTGCCAAAGTGACCCCGACCAAAGCCACGCTACAGCCACAGCGGGGCCTGCAGGGAGGAAACCTGAGGCACTGAACTCTTTTACTTAACCTGCCAAACAACACAGTTCATTCAAAACCCATGGCCTGGTGTACTGCTGCCATCATCATGTGCTTAAATCTGTTTGTGAACGTTATCAGCTATTTCAAAGAACACAACAAAGAAATTGCCTACAAACAACAGGGTTTAAGGTGTCTTAAGGTGTCTTAAGGCTTAAGGACAATTTTAAACAGCAACATATTTTTAATGTAATTATAATGTTTAATATTTCTAAATTTCTAAATACTGAATTTACTTAAGATAGACCAGCTACCATTTACCTACTAACCCCCCCCCCGGGTAAAATTATGGGGGGAAAATATTATTTCCGCTTTAATGATTCTCACCCCCCCAACCTTTACGAACCCATTCCATTATTTACGGCAATGGTCTTCATTAACTGGCATAACTAACAATGTTAATTTATGCTGAATCAGATAAAAATATCAGGAATATTCTGAGAATATATCATACTCTATCACCGTCAGCTAAAGTCATGACATGGTTAGTGTTCAGGTTACAGGACTGGCTGATTGAAAACAGAATATTAACAGTGTAATCCAGCAGTTTTGCATGAAAGCAGATCACTCAGTATTTGTAATTCTGGCTTCACAAAACAGCCCTCAGTTATGGATAGCAAACAGTGGAGCTGGAAACTGAACCCCAGTCCTAAACTACTTGTTTCAGGCATTTCAGGTAGTATTTCCATATATACACTACGTGAAAGATCATTTAATTGTTAGAGGTATTGCAAGATTATTCACCTTTTCCCAGGTGAGTCACCACTGAGTTTTTATAAGCTTTCCGTACCATGTCCTCCAGAGTATGGATCTAAAAAATAAATAAAAAGTCACAAATGCCTGTTAAACTGAGCATCAAAGCACAGAGAAGCAATGAAAGTAAAGGCCTAAAAAAGTTATCTGAAGAGTTTAATTTCTGTAGGCATGATACATTGAACACTGAGCAATGGTAGCATCCGAATACAAATGACTGGCACTTGAGGTTTGAGTATTTTCCAAATGACAAGTGAAACAGCCATGACAGATACAGAAATGACAGTGAAACATCATGATATTTAACATGAATAAGCAGAGTTGCTTTGACTGATTGCTTATTTGGTTAAAAAAAAAAAAAATCAGTCAATATGGGCTCTAACCAAATTACTGACAAAAATGTAATTATCCACCCCCCCTCCTGGTTTGTCAATGTCATGAATCTAAAATGGTTTAAACTTTTTTTTTTATTTTTTAACACCATTAAAACATGGTTTTAAAGTCACAGGGCAACTTAACACATTCGGCACAACTGCACACTTCTGCATAGAGATATTCTCACAAATTGGCTAGTGTCACAGATTGGCAGGGGAGAGAGTAACACCGTTCCTCCCACTCGCACAGTCTAGCCATTAATGCTATGGAGGAATCCTTGCCACAAACGGCCATGGCGAATGCTTTTGTGCTATCATGAGGCTAATCTGAGACTATCATGAGCACAGACTCACCGAAACTGGACAGTTGAAGTTTGGAAAAAGACCAGGTGATATTTTTTCCACCTAATCTTCAACTGTCCTGTCTGTGTCCACAATAGCTACAGATTCCTGTTCTTAGTTGATAGGTATAGAACCCAATGTGGCCTTCTGCTGTTGTAGCCCATCCACCTCAAGGATCTATGTTCTGTGCATGCTGAGATGCTTTTATGCTCACTGTGGTTGTAAAGAGTGATTATTTGAGTGAATATATCCTTCCTGGCAGCTTGATTCAATCTCACCATTTTCCTCAGGCCTCTCTTATGAACAAGGTGTTTCCGCAAACTCACTCAATGTTTTTTTTTTTGTTTTTTCGCACAACTTGAAACTGTCGTGTGAAAATCCCAGGAGACCAGTAGTTTCTGAAATAGTCAACCCAGTCCTTCTGGTACCAACATCCATGCCACAATCAAAGTCACAGATCACGTGTTTCCTTCATTCTGATGTGTGATGTGAACATTAACTGAAGCTCTTGACCTGTATCTGCATGAGTTTTTTGCATTGCGCTGCTGCATGAATGTGGTGGTGTAATGGTGTTCCTAATAATGTGGACAGTGTGTGTGTGATATATTTTTTTCCCCCCCAAGAGTAAAACAGAAGTGCAAGTACAGCCAACAAGGCCCGGTTAAAACACTTCCTGTGTGGTGAGAGTAGCAGTGTGAGGGGTATCATAGCTTAATTATGGACATTTAAAGTAAAAGTAAACAGATGTGCTGAGTAACGAACTTGAGTTCATGGGGACTTCCAGTTTTGTTTAGCCAAAGGGGAGATGGAGCCTGAGAACATGAGGTGGAAAATATGCTCTGAACGTTACAATTCTGGCTCTGTTCTCATTCTTGGTCCAGACTTACCCTATCTTGGTATTGCTGCTCTTTTAGCCTGGCTTCACTCAGCAGGGTGGTCTTCTGAGCAAGCTGAACCTAAGGAGGGTGAGAGAGTTGAGAGTGAAAGGTGGAAATGATGAATCTGTCTTTACGAGTCTCCAAGGTACATTTCTGGTAAGTTGACTAGTAACTGCTATCCCCTGAGTGCTGTATTTAAGAGCGAATGCACATTTTATATGATTCAATATGTAAAGTGTGTGCGTGGGGAACGACGACTAACCTGAAGCTCCTCAACACCCTAAAAGACAAGAGGGAATCAAACAGAGGTGAGATCCAATACACAAAAATATAACAAGAGCACTAACAAACATGTCATGGAAACATGTAAACTATTATCATCATAGCCATGTAGCAAAGTAAATCTATTTATAAATAGTGTTATAGTGCGAAACATGTCAAATGTGAGATATGGATCTGCTAAAATTTTATTAATAACCATTAAAAACAATAACTGAATGATGAAAATAAGATTATGAGGGCAAACAGTCTGTCTATGAAATACGATGGATACAAATGGAAAAGATTAGAACTAGCTAGTCAGGCCTCCTAAAAAACAAATCTTATACAAGAATACATAGAAGGCATGACATCAGCCTATCCATTATGGGAACTACAGGGTCGATTGACTCTCGTCTTTGCAAGGGAGGAAAAACTTTCAAACCATCAAAAAACACATGCATGTATGATTTCCATCCTCCCTGATGCTGGACTCTGCCTCCAAATGTGCTCATATGAGAATGAGACTCGAGATAAATCTACCTCCAAGCCACTCTCTGAGGGGTTCATTGAGAACAGATATTTAGAGCCTCATCATCCCTGGATACCCCAAGCTGTTGGAGAAACTCCATACAAAAAAGTTTTTTGGCAAGCAGCCATTTTACTTCTGCCATAACAACAATTCGTAGTGAGCTGTCCAAAGACAAGGGAACCAAATTGTACGTTTTATGAGGAGGTAAACAGCACCATCTGGTAGTGTTCGTGGAAATCTCTTACACATACTGTACCTGAGGACCACTGAGACTCCTTTGCTGCAGCTCCTCAAGCTCCTTCTGCACCTCCCACACTCGAGTGCCCATTTCTTCTTCACGACTCTGCAAAGACAATGTACAACTCTACATATATATCCTCACAGTTTTCACTCATTAAATATGAGATATGTCTACATGCCACATTTGAAAAGAAAAAAAAAAAAACCCTGAAATTACTTATACAGCAAACTATTCTGGTCACAAATCCAAATAGTCAGCATAGTTGCCTGTCAGAATGTTAAAAGTGGATATAAAACTCTTTAGGTATAAATCATATAAACCACTCTGTGGGGAGTAAGTGGAGGTGCTTGTATGGGGTAATTGTTTCCTCATGATTCTGTTGACTTGCTGAAGAACAAAGTTTGTGCATGCAGAGAGTCTAAAGAATTGACCACTCCTCATATTACTGATGCAACAACATCTCTATGACTACGTTTACATGGACTGCAATAATCTAATTATTGACCATATTCTGAATAAGACAATATCGTGATTAAGGTGTTTACATGAGTCGCTTTCAGAATATTCCTTTCATGTTCCTGTTTTACACGTTATAGAACATTAACAGCACACGTCATTACGTCCCCACGCCACGCTGTCCGATGTTCCCTCCAGAATTTCACGTATCAACATACAGTTCGTCTTCGTTATGGTACCGTATACAGTTTTGGGTGTTTCATTTTTCATTTTATGAAAGCTTGAAGTGCAGTTAATTATTTGTCATGCTGTACGTGCAAATAGACAACTGCTTGAAGCCGTGGGCTGCGTCCCAAACCATGTACTTACATGTATTTCACCTACTATATAGTAGGTAAGTACGCGGTTTCGGACGCAGCCATGCTCTCTTGTTTGCAGTCAAATGGTTGAGCACTGCCGTGTGTGTATGTGTCCTGTCACAGAATGCGGTGAAAACTCCCACACGACGTTAATAGTGTGATTAAGGTGTTTACATGTCTGTAATGCACATCAATAATGCGACTAAAACCGGAATATTCCACATGTCTTAATTCGAGTATGACTTTAGCCGGATTAAGGTCATCAATAATCACTGTTTACATAGTAGTTTCTTAATCAGAGTATCGTCTTAATATCAGATTATTGTAGTCCATGTAAACGTACTGTATGATAGCAAGTCATCTCACGGCAAAAAAATTCTAAACGTCAGTTGGAACTCAAAGTCAAAGGAATATATTTCATCGCACCTGAAGAATTTGCTCATAACGTTGGATAGTTCTTTTTAGGTCATCTTCTTTCTGGGAAATCATCTTCTGAAGTTGATTCATTTCCTCTCTATGGCTTCCCATTAGTTCTGCTTCAACCCTTTGGGCCTTCTCTGTATGGAGCCGACAGAGATGATACAATTAAACTCATGCAATATTCCACCAGTCATTCTCAAATCCCTTCATCAAAACAGAGAAGGTGAAAAAATATGGTACAAAATACAGGACAATGTCATTGCTGATTTACTCCTCAAATTCTGGGTCATGTAAACACTCATCCTCTTACCAACTGCCTCCTTCACTGATGCTTCAAGCTCTTTATCCTTTAGAGCTACCTGGGTATTGAACTCTCTCATCATCTGTTTAAGTGCAGAGTTGTGCTTCATTTCCAAATCTTCCACTTCAAGCCTGTATAAATAAAAATAATCACCAGTGGTTTAACAAACTATTCAACATATGAAATGAACTATTTCCTGATACATTTGTTTCTTACTTCAGCTTTATCTCACACTCATCTGCTATTTCTTTCCTCAGATACTCCAGCTCCTTTTCATGTTCCTTCCTCAGTGAGCGAAGGTCTTTCTGCAACCGGGTGAAATCTTTTTGAATCTTCTGCTTCTCATTTTCAGTTTCCACCAGTTTTCGCTGTAGATTGTTCTCTGGGCCTTCAGACCCATCAGTAAGACATTCTCCGTCTGTCTGTCCTAGTCCTATCGCCAAGTTCTCTCGGACTTTAAGCTGATTCTCTTTTTCCTCCAGTCTCTTACAGAGGTCTTGGAGCTTCATCTCATATTCTTTCACCAAGAGATCCTTTTCACTTTCCCAGGCTTCTTGTTTTAATTTAGAGTCCTGTTCTCCTGCATAATGTACAGGCTCCATTTCTAAGAGATTGTTGGTTTTCTCCAAAGAGCACATATCTATTTGTATGACATTAGTCTCTCTCTCTTTAACCTGGACCTCAAGACTCAAGCAAGTCTTCTGAAGCTCCTGAACCAGTGCTTTCTGTTCATACAGTTCTGCTTTAAGTTGGCTGATTTCAGCTTGGTGGGTAGTGTTCTGCTCTTCAGATTCAATAAGTTTGGCTTCTAGCTCACCAAGCCTTGAAAAGGCCTCTTCCTCTCTTTCATTTAGTGTATCAGCTTCGTTTTGCACAGATTTCTCTGCTGCCAACTCCTCCTTGTCCATGTCCTTTGATGTTTGCAATGGGTTCTCTTTTTCTAATTTTCCATCATGGTGCTTTTTGTGCTCTTCCCTTAGAGTATTGATGGCCTCCTCCATTTTCCTCTCATTCTCCACCAAACTCTTCACCTTTTGTTCTTTCTCATTCTGCCTCTGCTTGATGTCCTCTAGCTGTGCCTGCATATCCTTGATGGTCAACTCCCTCTGCTCAATCTGTGAAGTCAGCTGCTTACGAATCAAGCTAATTTTTTGCTCAGCTTTCTTTTTCAGTTCAGCTACTTTACTCACACTCTCTTCTGCTGCCTTCAAAGCCTCCTCCTTTGACTTTAAGATTTCCACCTTCTCCCTCTCGAAGTCTCCTTGCTGGCTTTCCAGTTGTTGTTTGACATTTTGGAATTCTTTCTCTAAAGACTGGAGTTTTTCTTCAGCTTCACAGGCAAGATCACTTTTATGAGAACACTGCTCCTTGGTTTGCTGGAGCTGTTGTATCAGCTCCATCTTTTCACTCTCCCTCAAGTTATGGTGCTGCTGAAATTCAGCCTCTAGGTGCTCCCGTTCTTTTGTCTGCAATTTGAGTCGTTCCTCTAGTTCACTTATCTTCTTTGTGCAGCTGTCCAACTCTAAAGTCAAGGCACTTACCCTTTGCTCTTTCTCATTCAGAACCTGGTCCATCTCTGACTTACTGATAGACTGATTGTCAATGCTGGCAGTGAGTCTTTGTAGGTGCTCGTCCCTCTCTGCTATCTGTTTTTCCATGTCCTCTATCTTGCATTGAAGAGATCTGACAGTGTTGTGGTTCTGAGTGAGCTTGGAGTCTGTTTTCTTTTTAAGTTCAGACAGTTTATTCCTGAGTGTATCTACTTGTTCGACAGCTAAGCCCTTTTCTTTTTCCGCTCGTACCACAGCCTCCTCCATCTGGCTTTTGATACTTTGTTTTTCCTCATTGTTCTGCTGATTCAGCAGAGATATGACTTCCTCCTTCTCAGTTATGATACCCGATAACTGGTTCTTTAGGTCATCTATGATGCTCTCCAAATTACTGATATGCAAAATATTTGCTTTAAGTTTTTCTGAAATGTTTTTGTTTTCTTCTTCAAGTTTTTCTATACAAATAACTTTCTCAGAAAGTACCTGGGAATGATTGTTAGCATCTTTTTGCAAAGACTCTCTCTCAATTGCTAAGGCCTTAAGATTCTCTGAATTTGCATTTAACTGAAGAGCCATTTGGTCAAGCGAGTTCTTAAAGCTCTGGCTCTCATCTATGGCTTGCTGAAGCTCTTTCCCTAAAGAACAGATTTTGTCATTCTTTGCCAAAATGACATTTTTAAAATGACACAATTTCTTCTGATTACATGCAACCCTATTTTGCAGCTCATTCACCTTTGCCTCTACTCTTTTGCACAGATTATCTGAAAAATCATTTAACATTGCCTGTGCACCTTGACAATGCTGCGCCAGCTCCGTACTAATGCAACTGATTTGTGTCAGAAACTCTGTTTCCTTATATTGAAGCTCAGTAGTTTTCTCTTCAAGAGTCCTCTGTAGGGTCTCACCCTCTTTACTTCTGGAAGCTTCAAGTACATTAAGCTTCTTGCGTGCATCTTCTAGCTCTTCAGACAATGCCTGAAATCTCTCTTTACTTGTCTCCTCAGTCTTAGTGAGCTGGTCCTGAAAGAGGTTCCTTTCATTTAAAGCCTGGTTTAAGTTTTTCTCTACAGTCTCTGCCTGCTTTTTGAGGATGTCCTCGACTTCAGACAAGCTTTTCAGTTTGACTGCAGCTTCTTTGAGCTCTGTCTGGAGTTTCTGCACAGTGGTTTCCCTCATTGAAAGCTCTTCCCTAAGGTTCTTTACTTCTTGAACCACTTGTTCCTTCTCCTCTCTGTTGGTTAAAAGCTGTTGAGAGATGTCCTCTAACTCCTGCACTTTTTCTTGCAAAGACAGTGCATGCTTCTCCTGCAGCTCCTCCTGCTGCTGGTTCAGCTTCTCCTGCCAGTGACACAGAAGGTCTTCTTGCTCAAGCCTATGAACCTCGTAAATCTTTTCTAACTGCTCCTTGTGATTTGTCTCCAAGTCAGATAAAGCACTGCTGAGGCCCTCGGAGTTTGCCTGGGCCACCTCGAGAATCTTCTCTTTAACCTGTTGGTCTTTCTGTTGCAGTTCTTTCTCCTTCTTGGCTATCTCCGCTTTAGCATTTTCCTCTTGTTCATGAAGCTTTTTCTTCAGCTTTTCCTGATTTTCTTTGGCTTTCTGTTTGAGTTTCTCCATTTTGGTCTCCTGGGATTTCAACTTGCTATCCATTTCTTTTCTTAGGGTCTCAGCTCTTTTCTCATAAGAACTTCTCTCCTCATCTAACTGCTTGTTTAACCTATTTAGCTCCTCTTGCAATGCTCGATTCGATTGAGCATATGAATTCTCTTTTTCAGCCAGGTCATTCAAGGCCTCCTGTATCCTCTGTTGTAGATCTTCGTTTTCTTTAGTCTTCTGTTGAAGACACTCATCTTTCTGCTGGCATTCATTGTGACCTATTTCAAGAAGCCTTTCCAAGTTTTGCACTTGACTCTTTGACTGCTTCAGTTCCTCTTTCAGAGAATTAGACTGAGCACCAACCTCAGCAAGCTCCTCCTTCTCAGACTGTGCAACACACCTTAAATCTTCGATTTCCTTTAACTTTGCCTCCACATCCTGTTGAGCCCTTTTAGCATCTTCCTGTAACATTCTTTCCCTTATAACATATTGTTCAAGCTCTTTATCCTTCTCCTCTAGCACCATTCTTAGCTGATTTAGCTCTGCTTTCAGAGTCTCCTCTAGTCGTTCTAGCAACTGTTCATGTTGACGCTTTATGTCTTCAACCTCCATCTGAAATTTCAACTGCTCTTTCTTTAATATCACCTCAAACTCCCTCCTAACTGCCTCGTTAGCTGCATCAGCCGCAAGTTTCTCCTCTAGCTGCTTTTTACACTTCTGCATCTCGTTGAGCTCAGAGGACAGAGCCTCCAGCTCGGCCTGTTTGATATCCAGTTTCTCCAGCATTTTTTGGTTCATTTCCTTAACATGGTCTTGAAATTCTAGTTCTTTGTCTTTCATGATCTTGTCAACCTCAGACTTGTGCTTTTGCACTAGCTCATCAACAGCAGTAGAGTGCTGCTCGTTCAAAGCATCTGTCTGTTCTGCTTTCAATTTCTCCAGCTCCTGCTGATGCCTTTCTTTTAGAGCAGCTAGTTCAACTTCATATTTCTTCCTCTGTTCTTCAGTCTCTGCTGAGAACTGATCTACCTGGGTATCTTCCCCCTGTGACAACTTGGCCAATGAACTCTCCAGCTCAAGAATTCTCTAAAAGAAAGCAACATTTAAAAAGACAATATATTCAGTTAAATCCAGTGTCGCTTATTTAAAACTTGATTAAAATAATCATGCATAGCAGACAGTGGCGCAACCGAACCATCAAAGGATATCCCACTTCAGATAAAGCCTGCTGGAAGAAGATAATTTAACTCACAGTTCTAGCACTCTCCAGCTCTAGCTGCAGCTCCCTGGCTTTGGCCTCTCCTTCAGCCTGCACAGCTGACTTCTGTAGCTCTGCTTCCTCCACAGCCAAAGAGGCCTGCTGCTCCTTCTCCTGTGCTGTTTTCAATAGCTCCTTACGACAAATCTCCTTAACAACAAACAACAATCCATCAAATACTTCATGTCTGTACTATCCTAAATAATTAAAGGCTTTGAAGAGAGTTTTCTGAGAAGTGATAATTTGTGAGTACAATACAAAACAATAAAGTACCACTGCCTCGTTTATCTGGGTACTCATTTGTTTGTCCTTGTTAGCCAGATCTTCTAAGTGTTGCCGCTCCATTTCCGCTATCCTATCTTCTGTAGACTTCTGAAAACAGAGAACAAGGGGAAAAAATCGGATCAGTTGAAGACTGGAAACGGCCCAGATGTTGTTTTTTCCTATCTTCAACTCCTGGTTTCAGGTTTGCAGTGAAGCTCTACCCATCTGACAAGAAGCAGCATGCTACAGTTATGGTCACTGAGATCATATTTTTCCCCACATTCTAATGTTTGATAAGAACATTAACTCAAGCTCTTGACCCGCATCTGCATGATTTTATGCACTGCACTGCAGCCACATGATGGTTGATCGGCTAACTACATGAATGTGCAGGTGTACAGGTGTTCTTAAGAACGTGGATGGTGAGTGTAATTTTACACCATATGTGCTTTTATTCATTTTGGCAGTCTGTTTTAGTGCTTAATTTATTCGAGCATGTTACTTATACAAAATCATACACTTATACACTTGTTTATTTATTCAGAATGAAAATTTGGCCAATATTTATAAATAAAGCTTTAAATAAATCTATAAATTTATTATACTTTTTTAAAACTTCAATAAATTTCAGTTCATTCTGGTAGCTCACCTGTTGGTGGAGATGGAAAACTTTTGTTTTCTACATTAAACAGCTTTATTTTATAAAAAATAATAAATAAATAAAAAACAGAGCACATTTCCATAACTGTCTTTTTATTTCCAGCAACTTCAGACAAATGCCCACCTAACTCAGATGAATTTTTTCCCTCCTCAGTCTGCATGGCTTTTTCTTTCAAAAATTAATATCTTAGCAAGTGAAGATATCTTACATAAAGACAAAATTACCTAATATTTCTCATCATAAGATTATTATTTAACAAATCATTACACAACCAGACAATCAAGGCTATTTTTAGACATATTTACTCAGTTCGAATTCTATTTGCAGATCATTTAGCTTCTTTCTAGAAATAAATACACACTTGAAATAAGATAAAATATCTCCCAGAAGAAACAAGACAATTTCAGGCTTGAAAAAATTGAGTAAAAAAATAGAAACAGGCTTAATAATTTTATATTTGTTTAAAAATATATTTTAAAAAGATATTTTTAATCGCTATGATTTCGTTTTTTGCAGTGTTCCCGGATCTGTCGTGCCTGCTGAATGCATACTTTTTTTTTTTACTGGCTCACTAGCATAACACCTGCATAAGTTTGAGTGCTTTCCATGCATCACACAGGTAAAGTAAGCAGGTCTAGTAAGCAAAGCATATAGTCTAGTAAGCATCACATTTGAAAATAAGAAGTAAATTTAAAGAGAGATTCATTTGATATAGCTAAATTGCTCACCAGTGAATAACTGCATGTCAGCAGTGTGGACCATGTCTGGGTTAGATCTAGCTTTCACCATATCTAACCATGCTGATTACACCACAAGGTGGCTGAATCTCTTTATTAAATATTTCATTCTGTTAAATAAATCCGAAAACTTACCCAAAAAATCCATAATTATTAAGAAATGTATAAGAATTGTGAGAGATCATTTACTTGACTTAGATTACTAAACATTTGGCTTTTTTGTGGGTGGTCATAGAGGTTAGGCGGAAGTTTGGATTTACCAGGCTAGATTTTAATTGGCAGGAGGCTCTGGGGTACTTTTATAAATAAGTGTGTGTGATTTGCGATGCAGACATTTGTAAATTTCTGCTTCTTTCCTGTACACTACTTTCACATTCATTCTTTAAATTAATTAAGAACAACTGTGTTCTTTTGTGCTTTGAGATAAGCAATGAGACCTTTAACATAGTACTTTTTACTTGAATACTCTACTTTAAAGGCACCCCAATGTCTCTTTCTTACCTCAGGCAACAGCATATCGGTTTTGCGCACTGCCCAATTAATATTTATCGTCTTCCCTAGAGAATCCTTACATGTGAAATTTTGCATGCGCCAGATAATTCTTTTAATTACACATTTTAGATTTTATACTAAACAGACATCCTTGTAAAACCTAGTGTCTGATATTCTTTCGCTAAATAATAGCACCTTCATGATGGTTATGACCTCCTGTTTGACCCTGGTGAGCTCCTGTTGTAGACTCCGCCTCTCTTCCTCACTGGCCTGCTCCACCTGCTTCACCTGCTCCTCCATGCGATCCTGCAGCTGACGTCGAGCTTCTTCCGCCCTCTGTGCCATGCCCAAGGCACGTTCCAACTCCTCAAACGCTACAGGAAGACCACATACTCTCAGCAATTACAGCTGTGCCCAAAAGTTTGCATACCCCTTGCAGAATCTGCTAATCTGATTACTGTTAACAAAATAAGAGTGATCATAAAAAACCCATGTTATTTTTTATTTAGTACTATCCTGAATATGCTATTTCACATAACAGATATTTATATATAGTCCACAAGACAATAGCTGATTTTATAAAAATTGCCCCATTCAAAAGTTTACATGCCCTTCATTCTTAATACTGTGTGTCGTTACCTGGATGATCCACGACTGTGATTATGTTTTGTGAGATTTGTTCATGAGTCCCTTGTTTGTCCTGAGCAGTTAAACTGCCCACTGTTCTTCAGAAAAAT
>JANDJT010000169.1:27888062-27906694 GCA_024331685.1 Stegophilus panzeri | reverse complement strand
AGAGCCAGGGGGTGTAAACTTTTGAACAGGATGATCGGTGTAAATTGTTAGTATTTTGTCTTCTGGGAGACATGTAACTATCTTATTTAGCGTCTGAGGGGTAGTACTAAATGAAAAAAGATCTTTAAACAAAATAACAATTTAAACAGATCATCAGGTTCAAAAGTTTACACACCCTGGCTCTTAATGTATTGTGTTACCTTCTTGAGCATCAGTGAATTCCACTGCTGGAAAGGAGTCAAATATGCAGAATATGCTGGAAAAGCAAAGACTGTGCAGGACCTGGATGATTTTTCTGAAGAACAGTGGGCAGTTTAACTGCTCAGGACAAACAAGGGACTCAGGAACATCTATCACAAAACAAAAAAACAGTCATGGAGGTAACAACACACAGTATTAAGAATGAAGGGCATGTAAACTTTTGCACGGGGCAATTTTTATAAATTCAGCTTATTATCTTGTCTTGTGGACTATATGTAAACATTTGTTATGTGAAATAGCTTATTCAGGACAGTACTAAATAAAAAAACATGGGGTTTTTATGATCCCTTTTATTTTGTTAAGAGCATTAAGATTGAGCCAATTCTGCAAGGGGTATGCAAACTTTTGGGCACAACTGTATAATACTCTCACACAAATGGGGGTACAAAGAGAGGAGAGAGACACAGACTGTTTCCAACTCGCTCACCAGCTTTTTCTGCTTTTTCTCGTTGCTCTTGCAGCTCCTCTTTCTGGGCCACAGTCTGCTGGATCCTGGTGCGCAACTGGGCAATCTCCTCCTCCTTCATCTCCAGAGTCTCATGCATCTGCCGCTTGGTCTCAGCAATAACCATACCCTAGACAATCCCATCAGTAAGGAGCAGCAACATAACTAGGGCTGCAACTAACGATTATTTCCATAATCGATTAGTTGGCCGATTATTTTTATTTTATTATTATCATTATTATTTTTTCAATTAATCGGTTGGGGGGCAAACTTTCAGGTTAGTAGAAAACTAATGTGTTCCATTTGAGACGATAGTACCTTTCTAAAATTTATACACTAGACCAGTGGTTCTCAACCTTTTGTGAGCTTTGGACCCCTAGCATATTTCGAACAATCCACAAGGACCCCCTCACTCCACAACAATTATAGGCTATATATTAACATTAATAATATTAACATTAAAATTGAATCAAAACATTTCAAGATTTTATTTTATTTTTTACATTTTATTGTTGGTGTGACATTTAATTTGAGTCTCTGAATTATCCTTTGTTTATTTTATCCATCAATGCGACACTTGAACTTGTCTACCACTCATAGGTTTTTGCAAATTATCATTTCATTTGTAAATAAATTTTAAATAAATCCATCAGTAAATGATCGTCAGCTCAGCTATCGTGATATTTGCAAATGACCAAATCAAACATCTCACCCCCCCCCGCCAAGAAACACTGAACTAGATGGTACTGCAGAGTGCATAGTGTATAGTACGACATTTGGGACACAACTTTAGTATTTACTCTCCGAAGCGTGTTTTCAGAACAGATGTAATGTAATGAGTAAATGTGCCGCGCGCAGACCAACTAATCGATAATGAGATTCGATGACAGCGATTTTCATAATCGATTATTATCGATTAGTTGTTGCAGCTCTAAACATAACAATGGCTTTGATCAGGCTTCAATGAGCATTTGTATTTATCTGGATTTATCTGATTAACTGTCAAACTCATCAGAATTCTCATCAGGCGTGATGTCTCGCTAGGAAATCCTTGAGAGGTGTGTAATTTTAATTAGGAAAAAAAAACGATTCACTTCAGAAGCTCAACACTGATCGAGATCTTTTTTAAGGTGACGCTACTGATCTCATTGTGCAGAGCAAAGTAATATACTCCTGCATAACAGGAAGATCATTACTGTGAAAGCAATGCGCTGGCCACAGCAATGCACAACAAGAATGAGTGCCTGGTATTCCATTTATTATCACAGTCTGAAATTCAGATCCTTTCTGATATTTTGCGGTGAATATAAACATGTCAATCCCATGCAATTATCACTGTCCTTCAGAAAAGACATTGAGAGGCTAATGCTCAGCCTAGGACTGAGTGCACCACAGTAGCTCTTCTGATTTCACAGGCAACCTGCGTAGTTCAAATGACTTCAGATCACACCAAGAAGTACTCGGAGCAGAAAGTAAAGCATGAGTAAGCGCCAACATTCATTTACATTTCCTTTTCTTGACTTTATCATCAAAAAGAAATAATAATTCTACACGTTTCATTTACCGTAAGGCCCTTCTTAAACCCAAGACGTTTAAGCACTGGAAAAAAATTAACTGTGTGAAAATGGGAAAGTGCTAGCATTGTTTATAATTATTCATTCTTTAGTTTTACTTAGACAAGCTGGAGTCGTGCGTTTTCCCAGTCACACGGCTCGTGTGAACAGCTGTCTGACAGACACGCACTGATGAGCCCACATGAGGCCTCTATCTGTCTGAAAAGACGCATGGGTCACTCTTACCTTGTCCTGCTCCAGCTGCTCAATGAGGTTCTTGGCATCCCTCAGCTGTGTAATCAGCTTGGTCTTCTCACTGGTGTGAAGTTCCTGAGAAAATTAAATCAGAAACAAGTATTCTCAGGATAGATTTTTTTTTCCAGTTTAAATGAATGCAGCCTTTCAGCACTAGTTAAGAAATCACAGAATATTTCCTGTACTAATTATCCAGGTCAGCCTGCATAGACTACATATTTTATCTCGAGCTGTTAAAATCTTGAAATAAGTACTATTAACATTCCATTTTAGCAACTTTAATAATTTTTTTTAACGAGCGGCACATTCTTAAACATTCTCAATAATGCAGGAATCCAAACAAAGCACCTATCAGGGGTGCTGATGACAAAATATCCTATTTAACTCACTTAAAACAGTAGAAGAGGCTAGGTAAATTAACTCAAACTCTGAACATCCGAGGCAAGTTTGACGAAAAGGTGGCGCTGGCATCTTTCATTTATGTAAACGGCAAGCAGCAATGAGCTACACCATAATTAATATGTTATCAATACAATATTTACATCACACACACACACAGTATATAATTTAACCAATATAAATGTCATTTTTTTCTTATACAATCCTCATGAAATCTATTTGAGTATTCAATGTGATATAACTCCTAGACATACTAGCTACACTAACACTCTCCCCTTCTGACATTTCCAAATCTTTCAATTTCCCGAGGATTCTGCTGCTAAATGTTTATAGTTATGATTTCTGAAAGAGTGGGAACTATGTAGCTATTTGCCAAAAATGGGTGCTGTCACAAAATTGCCACAGATAACTATATGGCACGTAGAGAGAGATGATGTTGTCCGAATTCTGTGTACTAAACAATTCAGAATGACTAAGATGACATTTATACAGCATGAAGTAATGCCGACGTAATACGCTTTTGAGCCGCTTTATAAAGAAATGCTTTCTTTTTAAAGTATAACAGTCATTAACGTTGAGTTCTTCCAGTCAGTCTGGTACTGTCCTCCGTTTGGACCAGCGTTTGCGGTCTAAACATTTGACAGAGAGTGACCCCATTAACTTAAAAAAATAATAAATAAATAAAAATTCACAGATCCCTTCAGAATAGATTTACTTTACTATCAAACTTTTTTTTTTTTTAAATGAGACATTATGTAAATGCATATACTAACATTTTGGCTGTTTTTATTGGAGCCTGGGAGTTTTGTTTTTTCTTTGAACTACCCAACCACATAACCCATTTTTATTAAGATTGTTATTAGATTCCAGTTGGCATAATTTATAGGCATAACAACTTAACAAGTCATAACAATCATGATTAGAAAATCATGGACCCCCTGGATATGCTTTAGGGAAACTAGACCAAAAGGTTGATAAAAAAGATGTTTAAACCAAAAATATAAATCTTGGATGCCACTGAATGTTACATGCTGATTATTAAATACTGACGTGTGAGTGATTCAGGGTGGATTTTTCTGTAGTAAAGTTGTTGTTTTTTTGCACTTTGTTTAAAGCCCTTATTTTCATAACTTTTCCCTTTTCCTATTTAATAATATACAGTTCCATCAGAACATTAAATACATACTTTAATCTTTTCCAGTTCTTGCAGTCTCTCCTGCAGTTGCTGCTGCAGGGCGTCATTCTCACTGCTGAGCTGTGCACTGCGCTCTTTGTTGGTGTTAATCAGCTCCTTGCAGCGCTGCAGTAGCGTCTCCTGCCGCCTCACTCGCTTCTGCAAAACTTCCATGTCAGCAGTGTTACCTGGTTCACCAGTGCCCCCTGCTGCACGCACACACACACAGACAACAGTGTTCACTACAGCACGAGTCGACACAAGTTATGTGCCAGCTGAAGTGAAGCAGTGGGTCTTATATCTTACATTAATTCTAATCGTGTGTCTAAAGGATATTTTTTATGGCTGATTCATCATCACTGCAAAAGTGTGAAAGAAGAATGTGAATACACTCCATTGCAGTGGCACTGAAGGAAACATTCGCCCTGAACTATGTGCATATCAATCGGACTTGAGTTTTTTTTTATCAGCGTGGTGGTCTATTTTCATTTTGGTTAGCCCTCATTACCCACAGTGCAGCAGTGCTTTAGCCTTCTAGTCTGTCCAGCTCCCTCACCTCCTCATCTGTACTCTCCATTCAAAGCAATCAGCTTCCAAAGCTTCAACTTTCACCCGAATATCCCCATCAAAGCAATCATGCTCGTCATCTCGTCAATCACTAACTAGCCGAGTCTTACCTGTAACTCGTGATTAAATAGGAAAAGTCGTGTAGCGGCATTGCATTTTGGAACTTTCGGGACCAGCATTTGTTGTGTCCACTACTTCTACACTAGATTTCTCATTAATATGAAAATAGTGAGTAAACAAAGAAGCTCTTGCACATTTGTTTTTAGGAGCCAACAGTAAAACCCGACCATTAAACCTATTGTTTAAAGCTATTGTTATAGTTCACATTGTTTAAATTTTTTCTCCTATTAAACGCCAGTGTAACTGTGCTAGCAATGGCAACAACACACAATGGCTAACTTCTCAAATAATGAAAATACAGCAACAACCAACAAATTAGCACCAGACTCACTAAGCATGATACAAATATATTTCCTTTGTTTCAGGGTGGACTTTTCCTTTAAGTAAACACAAGTGAAATTTTGTCGTCATCTCAACCACATACAGTCCCCTCCCCTGTATATTGTATTGTGTTGTATTTTGCACCATGATGCTGGGAAATATATTTCATTACATTATATGCATGCATACGATATACTCTCCCATCCAAAAGTATTGGAACAGCAAGGCCAATTCTTTTGTTTTTGCTATACACTGAAGACATATGGGTTTGAGATCAAAACATGAATATGAGATGATGGATCAGAATTTCAGATTTCATTCCATGATATTTACATCCAGATCTGTTAATTAACTTAGAACATGGCACCCTTTGTTTGAACCCACTTGTTTGTTTGTTTTTTGTTTTTTTAAGTGATCAAAAACATTGGAACATGTTTCTTGTTGCCCAGGTGTGCCCTGTTAGATTGATTGTTCAAATAATTAACAGCTCTGAATGTCGACTCTTGGTTTGAGCCCTGGGTTACACCCGTGAAGACTGCATCTGTTGTAAAAAGGGATAAACCAACATATAGACCAGAGAGCTGTCTATGGGAGAAAAGCAAGCCATTTTGCTTGCTGAGAAGGGGAGGGAAAATCTATCAGAGCCATTGCACAAGCATTAGGCATAATCAGTACAACAATTTGGAACATCCTTGTTATGTGCCCAGTTATTGTGGGAAGATTGTGTATGGGTTTTTCTGTTGCTTTCTCGCCTCTTCTTTTTTTTTCTATTTGATTGCGGCTCTGCTCCTCTATCTCTATCTCTATCAAGACTAACCTCTTCCAAAGTGACAGAAAAGCCAAAATGTAGAGAAAGAATTGATCTGCTCATGAGCCAAAACATACGAGCTCATGGGCCAGGCACGGCGGAGGTAGTGTCATGGCTGCTTCTGGAACAGGGTCACTAATCTTTATTGTTGATGTAACTCAAGATGGTAGCAGCAGAATGAATTCAGAAGTCTACAGAAACATTCTGTCTGTCAATTTACAGAGAAATGCATCCAATCTAATTGGGAGGAACTTCATCAGGCAGTAAGACAATGACCTAAATCACACTGCCAACACAACAATGGACCTCATCAGTGGAAAATAAGTGGAAGGTTTTAGGCTGGCCAAGTCAATCACCAGGCCTTAACCCAGTTGAGCAGTATTTCACCCCCTGAAGAGAAGACTGAAGGGAGAAACCACCAAAAACATACAACAACTGAAAGAAGCTGCAGTACAAGCCTGGAAAAGCGACACAAAAATAAAATGTAACAGTTTGGTGATGTGAGTGCGTCTTCAGCTTGATGCAGTTACTGCAAGCAAGGGATATGCAACCGAATATTAAGTGTAATTTACTTTAAGACTATCTGTTCCTATACTTTTGCCTGAAAATTGGGTGGTTGTTAGCTGTGATGTAAACATCAGGAAATTAAAGCTGAAAAATTCTGATCCATCTTCTCATATTCATCTTTTCATCTCAAACCCAAAGGTCTTCGGTGTATAGCAAAAACAAAAGAATTGGCCTTGCTGTTCCAACACTTTTGGAGGGGACTGTATAGCATATGTATGTATATAATGGGATGAAATATAATATTTCCCAGCATCATGATGCACAATACAAGATAATCCAATATATAAAGTACACAGGATTGCATAAAATGTAAACAGGTCAACAAGTAGAAAACGAGCACAAAAGTACAAAACTACATTGTATCCAAATAAAATATACACAGGACCGTATGTGGATCTATACTATATGAGTACACATTAATAAGATCATTATCAGTACAACTATGCAAAGCTGATTGTGCAAATTACATGTGGTAAATCTTAAATATATGCAGTAGCACTACGTGTATGTAGCACCTACCCTGATTTAGTTCCACACTCTCCACTTGGGTAGTGCTTTGAGGGTCAGAGGTCATTTCTGTAGAATCATCTGTCTGGGTGTCACCTGCCTCAGTTGAGGCCAAAGCCTCGGGACAACTGCGTAGTTGTTTCTTCATAAGGGCAACCTAATAAAAAAAAAAAAATTAAAAAAAAGGGCTTCAGCGTCAGCGTGTGCCAATATACATTCTCACATTAGCACAGACATATGCTTAAACACACACTTGAGTCTGCAGGACAGAGATCATCTGGTCTTTTTCCTCTAGGGCAGCATCAAACTCCTCCTGCAGGTGCTTTTTGGCCTGCTGATCCATCTGCAGCTCCTGGCGAGCACACACACACACAGTGATGTGTAATGGAACAGTCTATGGTGCAATGGCTGGAATGGGTAACATCTGCACATTTGCTGCAACTAACCTTAAAATAACCATAAGCTCACGACCTTCATTACGGAGTCACGAAAGAACTAAAGATTACCAAATGCAAAATCCAGCTTTGTGCTTCTATCCAGCTAAAGATAAAACAAATGGAGGAAATGACAGTCAATGAGTGTGTGGTCATACTTCTCTGAGTTCCCCTATTCTCCGTAGTGCTTTGTCTTGACTCTGACTGAGGATAGCCTGTGGCAGAAAGAAAATAAACATCTCTGAAGATACCTTTACTGACAAAGAAAACAAATAATTGCATATAGACCAACCGGTAATCAAAGTCAGATTCTAGTAGTAATATTTTGTGACCGTTGTTATTACTGAGAGAACATATGCATGTCCTTTGTTCATCATATTTCACTAGACATCCAACCTTATCAACGTGATCAGTCCCAAATCAGGCTTATGAAAGTTACCTGTGTTTTCTCTTTATCTCTCTGCACTGTTCTGTAGGCTGTTACAAGCTGGTGGAGAGAAGAGACAGAATAAAAAAATGTGAGTCAATCTCATTGTGACACTTCTTGCACAACATGTCCTTTATGGTATGATAAAATTTGCTTACTTACTGGTATTTTTATGGCAGGAAAAAGGAAATGCAGGCAAAATTACAATGTCCAAGTCTACACACTAAGACTAAACACATTTAAAAGTATTGTTATTTAAATAAATAGGTGCAGCTGTTATGCAGCCTTATAATATTAATGTGTACAATATGACCTTTCAACTAGAGGGGTAAATAACATATCAACAGGCTACCTAATGTAGCTGTAAAACATTATTACCCTTTGATATAACCTAGCCAGACTAACACCTTGGACATTTTATATCACAAGATTATGCCAGACACGACCTTTTTGTCATGACATTTATTTCAGTCAGTAGGCCTGACTTTTACCAATACCTCAGAGTATTTCCCTCTATAGTTTGCTAGACTCTTTTCCACCCTATGCAGCCGATATAAGAGCTGCTCCTTGGGCAGAGCCTCGGCGTTGCCAGGTGCATCTTCTGCTTCACTCTCAATGTCCGATGGAGGGTCGAAGGCAGAGGCTCCCGGGGCCTCATTTTCTCCCAGAGGAGTGAGAGATTCCCGTGACGCGCTACGGACCAGACTGTCTCGGGAGCCGGAGCGGAAAAGCCCCTCGGCACGTCCGGAAACCCGAAAGAGAGACTCAACTGAGGACACCCTCTGCTGCAGCTTCTGTGCCAGAGTCTGTGACTCCTCTCTCTGAAGGAGACAGAATGTAGATGAGATGAGAGTGAGAGCTTGTACCCATATAATCATATATAATCAAGCAATTAAAAGAATATAAGAAAATAAAGGAATCGCCCCTACTTCATAATCTAGATGCAAAATGTATATTTAATGAACAATAAAATTTTGTTAACCACGACTGTCCTAAATACCCTCGTATGGCCCTATGGCGATATCAAATTGTTGAGCTACTTGCCAAGGGAGAGGTGGCTCCATCTCCGTTCACACTCCCACTGGGAGAACTAACTGCTCCTTTATTGATGTTCTGAACAGGACGGAAATGAAGAAATGATCAGTGCAAAAATAAGGTTTAACAGGTAGGTTCTGTTAGTATACTATTAATCCAGCTGGCTGCACCCTGATTACTCTTGATGCAATAGTAGTATTGCAATGAGCAATGCAAGGGCCTCTGGCTACTCCCACATGCAGTCTGAGCGCCATGAAAGAGAGCACTGCATTAAAGACAACACACAGAGACGCCACAATGTCACAAAACCGCCCCAAATTAAACCGAGTCAGCAGACTTGGAGAGGGTGAGCTGAGGTTTTTGTTTCTTTTTTTTTTGTTTAAATACTCTTCTCTCAAATGACAAATGGCATTTGAGGGGGCCCAACCAGATTTATTATGTAAGTCAATGATGGGTAGTGTGTGAGGTGATGCAAAAAAATCCCTCGCCACATTCCACTCTATAAAACTTTCATTTAGAATAGACTGGAAAAAAATGTAAAAACACTGTGAGGAAATGACACCATTCCCCCAACACATTTAATACACACTGTACAAAACTTGTAAGCCCCAAAGGTTTAGTGCAAATAAATCAAATATTAAACTAGTGCATCAGAGATCTCAAAAAAAACAAAAACAAACCCTAACACCATTACAAGCTGTATATTATAGCTATCAAACAGATTCAAGCCAGTTTTACGGTTATGTAAACTTTACTCCCCTTCAAACGCGTGCACCTGAAGTACCATAGACAATCCCCTAAACAACCTGAGATGCATCACAGCAATCACAGAATGTCACACACCAAATTTACAAACTGCAATCAAAAGTCACAAATAACAGTTTGTCTACTGAAAATGGTGATGGAACAGGAACTCAAGAAGAACTGGACCACATTTACGCATGTGAGGAGATGCAGTACGAAAGCTGACTTGCTCACAATGCATCCGACCTCAGATTCACGACGGACCGTGCGTTTAATCCACACCACTGTTTTGTATGCGCTACCGGCATAACAGCACGCTTCAGATTAATCAGGAAAACTAATGCTCAAATGTACAACTGTGTCAGGAATACAACCAACAGCTGTAACTATACTAACAGCCGGTGTAAATGTTCATCCTGAGAGACATCAAAAAGCCCAGGACTAAACAGGAATGACAGTTCAGTAATGAAATAATTATTGTTTTAATAATAAAGACTCTAATGTCAGTATAAGTAAGCTGTATGGATGCAATTAATATGGCTAAAAAAGCTCAGCTGATATTACAGATATGTCAGAAAAGTCCTGGTTGAATTGTTAGATGTAAAATTGATGTACGTTTTCATGACATAGGCATGTGCCTTGACCAGTGTTGCCAGATCTGTGTGACCAAAGCAGCAGTTTGTCTAAATAGCACCTTTACTAAGGTCCTAAACCGGTCTTGTATTATTACACATTGTCACAAACACGAGACACGAATCTACAAGAAGAATGAAAAAATATGAACTGGTAGTTCAAAAGTGGCCCGATTTTGCAGAAAAATCCTGCATATAATGGCCTAATTTTAACCTGCTTTTGGGAGGTGGACAAAATCACACACAAAGCTGGCAGCTGCCAAGTTAATAAGCTTAGTAAAAAGTTTCTAAATAGGTAAATCAGTTGCTCTTCCCATTTATCCACCCATTTTGGTTTGATGTCCCACATGATGCATGTATGTATGAGGGAAAGAAGTCTGCATGTTGTCGTGTGCAGACCAGAAAACAAGGTTTCTCAAACCAAATGTGACCAATTGTGCAAACAGGAGCAACTAGTTTGTCTTCACTAAGGCTCATGCTTTGAAATTAATGTTCTGCAGACCTTACCACACTCCATATGCAAATACAGTTTTGAAAACCTAGATTTCAAAATTGTGAAAACAAAAGTGCTAAGCAGCGTAATTAAGACTGATTTCTTTTTTTTTTTTTTTTTTCTTTTTTTTAAAACAGATCCTTCTATACCTATAACTTGTTTTTGGCTACAACAAGAAAAAACTGCTGATTAGTCAAAAGAGTCTCCTTAAGTATGACAATAACAAATTATTATTTATTTCAAGCTCATATCAAAGACAGTGTCGGGCAACTGAAGAAGCTCTCAGACAAAAAGTTTTCTTGCAGGAGAACAGCAAATTACAAATATTCAGTTACTCATTACTGAATTACTAGAAATACGAGTAGGCAAGCAAGAAATATATATATATATTTTTTTTTTTTGGGGGGGGGGGGGGCAATGAATAAAAGGATCCACCATTTCCTGAGATATCAGAAACAAACCATTCAGAAAGGATAATCAAAGTAGAAAGAGCACACAAGCAATTGTCAATGTATAAACACACCACTACAAGGATTTAGATGCAAGAGTTAAGGGTGAAATGCCATTGAGTTATGCAAGAGAGCAAGAATATGGGAGGAAAATGACAGAAGGCTGCAAGCAGGTCAGGAAGTACAGAAATGTCCTTTAGGTCAAACCTCCAAAGGCATCGCATTAAAGGGGTGAGGCAGGTAGAAGCAGCAGGTTTACTGGGGTTTAGTTGGGGTTGTCGGGTGGGCAAGAGGAGGCGATGTGTGAGGATGAACTCACCGCACGAGGCACCTGGGCCGCTTTGTGTCGATTTGAATGGTCCAGAGCAAAGATAGTATATTCAGAGAGAAAAGCAGGCTCTGCTATCATCCCAGCCAGCAGCTGACCAACCCCCCCCCCCCCACACACACACACACACACACACAAAATAAATAAATCAGAAAATGCATTAATGATTCGGGCAAGCAGTGAGGTGGAGGGAGGGGGAGACACAGAGCCATGACAAAACATCACCATGAGTAAGAGCATGAAGATGAGAAATAAGGATAGAAGAAATAAGAGAGGAAAAATGAAACAGTGAAACCCGCATGTTCTCAATTTAATCCGATCAGGAAACATTTTGCTGTTTTAGTTTGTATTGTCATCAATCCAACGGACCCCTGGATGTTAAGTAAGCTTGTGTGAATATAATAAGTTTATCATCCCTACATGATATTACACTGCCACGATATCCAGTAACTTTTACTCTGATTAGATTACCAGACCTGCCAAACTTAACCTCAGAGTATGCTAGTATAAGTTATCACTCAAAATTACACCAAAAGTGCAGTCTTTTCCTCCACAATAAAAACCATAGATGAGCCAATCAATATATGAAGCTGGAATGATTTGTTCCAGTGCCTGGAAGCCCCGCCCCCTTCTTGGGATTTGTGAGGTGCCCTTACTTTCCTGTAAGGTAAGTCATCTGCAACGAAATCCTCCTGTACTGTTACCTTTCTTATCTCTCTCACACAAAAAAATGTTGCGAAGATAACAAACTAAATGTCTGTGGAATAAAGAAACCAAGACTCTTGGAATAGCGACAGAATAACAATAGCAATCATTGGGTGGGTTTCACCAATAAGGATTAAGCTTAAATCTAGATTAAATCAAGGTTTATCTAATAATTCTGTTGCACCAAACTTTAAACCTTGTTTTAAAATAAGCAGGCTTACATTTAAACCATCACGTTAATCCTGGATTTAATTTCACAATAAACCTGGATTAACTATAATCTCAACCTGTGTCGGTTATGCGAATGAGAGGATAATAACTTCAGTTGAATTTCCCTTACATTTGTTGCTGTTTAGTTACACTGGAGAATTCATATATTTCCACGTTTATGAAATCCACATGCACTGCCGCAATATTGTCAATGACGAATCCATCATGATGGAGAAGATGAATCGTAAATGGAGGTTTTAATCGCAGGTTAGAATTCTAATCCCCGATTTGTTAATCTGTGTTTAAAATTAAGTGGTGCAACACAACTCGATTTAAAATAAAGCATAGATCAACAAAATCCTAGATTAGCTCTAAACTGTGCTTAATTTAATCCTTATTGGTACAACTCACCCATTATGTTTAATCCAGGCATGCTAAACAGTTTGAAACTTAAATTTCACCAAATAATTAAGGCCAATGAGAGAAGTCACAGTGCACACATCGTGTGCAACAGGACTTTCATGGCAAATGTAAATATGTGCATCCTGCTAAACACCATTTTAAACACCAGGCTGTCGGTTTGAATAGCACAAAGGCTACAAACTAGCAGCAAAGAGATGATCGTTACGCACTGGTTTTTGAGAGTAAATATCCTATGTGATGGGTGAGGGCTAGAACTACAGCCTGCAGGACGGTAAACCAGCATGAACATCTAGGCAAACTTTTCCATGAGCTCATCGTGTACCTTAGGGTGAGAAAACTGGTTCTGAAAGTTCAAGTGCAATTAGTGTAAAATTCTAAATGATTTTAAAGGGGAAAAAAAATTATTAATAAAAAATAAAGTAAAGCAGACCTACATTCCTTACCTCTCTGTCACTTGAGGAGGAAGGAGCATCCTGGTGCAGTAATGGTGATTTACCATGCTTCTCACCTGAACTCGCCTAGTAAGGAACAATCATACAATCTGGCATAAACATTTTAACACCAAACATGATGTATATACATGACAGAAATTTACATATTTGTTACTGAGTATCAGTACTGGGGCAGAAACCAGCCTGAAACACTGAATAAAATTTGTCATATTTCTGATTCAAGCCAGTGTCATACATTGGGTGATGAAAGCATGGGACTGCATTAGCTAAGCACAGATGTTGCTTGTGAACACAGGAGAGAAAGTGTCTTAACGCACACTGCCATTGTACTGCTGGTGTTTCAGAAAACTTGGCAACAGAGGTTTACAAAGAGTAAACTGGGTTACTGCAAACTATGTCAGTAATGGATATCACCCAGAGCTCTGATATTGGTATCATACAGAAAATGGGGGGAATGGATGGAAACACAAATGACTCTTCGGACACTGTTTTATAAAGCAGATGCCAAGGGTTTCCACACTGAGTCAACATCAAGTAACTTACTTCAAGAACAGGATTCACCTGAAAAGTTCAGTGACTCATAACAATACCATGCATGTGTTGTTGAACTGGTAAAACCTACAGGATGTTGCAATGACTATTCTGGAAAACAGCCAAAAATGACAACACAAAACCATGACCAGAATTCAGCTTTTTAGCCAATAAAATACTTGACCAAACTGTGCAAATGTTTCTATTTAGGCCTTGCAAGAAGAATAACAACATGTGTTCTTGATATTTGGAGGGAAGAAAATTAAATTTTTTTGGTTTGCTTAATTATATCCTGAGTGAAACCAAACCAGCAAACAAACCAAAAGTACCTATTTCGTTTTGATTCACACTGGGTGAATGGACTAACAGGGGTGCAAGCACCATAAATGTGCTTTTCTCTCCCAATGAATGTCAGGCTTTAATAAAATTGCTGGATAACTATCAGGGGCAGACTGTACCATCAGGCAAACTTTGGCTATTGCCTTGGGCCCTGAGCTAGCATGGGCCCCCAAAACGCTGCATAAACTTGTGGTAAAGAAAGTTTTATTTTTACTTTTAACTAATTAATTATGTTTTTCTAAAAATCCATATGCTAAAATACCACCAGAATGCTTAATTTATGAGTGTATCAGGAGTGTAAAGGAAGAATATTTTAATAAGCTGCTGTCCTACTGTACCATACATTGACTTATTGTTTGCTCTTGGTTAGTGGTCATATTGAAATAGACTTATTTATTAATATAATATTATAAAATAAAATGCATTATTATTATTATTATTATTATTATTATTATTATTATAGTAGTAAAAGTAGTGGTCTATTTTTTGGGGGTAAAATGATTAGATGAGGATTCATGTTAGTGTTAAAATATAAAGTTTCAGTCCTGAGTCAGGAGATGTACAGCTGAGTGTTGCAGCTCTCCTACACTGCACCCAGATGATGCCCCCTGACTAGCTAACATGCTGTTATGATTGTTTTATATACTTTGTCATGCTATTCTTCTGTTTGTTGGCCTATTTTACAAATATGACTTGATATCTGTTCAGTGCTACTTCAAATAAATCTTTAAATAGCATTTATGTTTCTGTATTGTGTTGTATTTTTATTCTAGTAACTGGTGTTAAAAACCAGTCTAACCATCAATGAGCCAGTGTGTTATGATGGGGTGTGTTGTGGGCCAGGTGTGGTGGTCTGCTCAGGGCCAGAAAGTCCAGAGCCACTTTTTGGTCCCAGTTCACCCATGATTATTGCTACTGTGATGAACGCCGGGGGTTTCTCTTTGTTTGGCTTTGACCCCACAAATCTGAACCTTTCCACAGCATATTCTCTTCCCATTGACTGAAGGCAGGAATGATTAAACTCACCTGAACTGGAGGATAATTGAGATAAGAGGTGAGAGGAGACGGGCTCGGGGAGAGAACGTGACTGGCTTTTTGGCACCCAGGGGAAGATTGGGACACTTTGTGTTGCTCGAGACCATTAGGGTTTGTCTGGCAACGAAGGTAGTTAGATAGCTTGTATTTGTATAGTTAGATAAGGGTGGAGGTATTTAGGAGTGCTGGTTATATTTTTCAAAATAAAATTGTTAAGTGATATTTTTTCTAAAAAGCCCTGGTGTTGTGATCTACCCTCTGTTCTCCATAAATCTGGTTAAACCTCTTTAAAATTATACATAGAGAAAGAGGTTTATTACACTATTAATGCTAAATAACATGCTGAAAAATTAAATATCGATGTTAAAACACAGAAATGAGGGCCACAAAATCAATAAATGCGCACCTGATAACTACGTGCTCTAGCAAAATGGACAAGAGGAAAATCAATTCAGCTCCTTATCAAACAGCAAGTGTCAAAATATCTGCAATGCTCCAGTCACATCATCAAAACAGAGAAGAGCACTACACTACACACTGTACAGACGACAGTTCAGTCAAGTCTCTAAATTTCATAGGTATATAATAGAAAAATGTCCAGATTTGACCGTGTGGAGGGTTCCCCAGGCTGCCACGCACACTAAAATATATAAATAAATAAATAAATATAAGAAGCCAGCTTGTTGAGGACCAATAACCCGAGCCTGACATTGCTGTAAAGAAATAGAGTTGCGCGTGCAAGGGGATGGATTTTGATTGGCTGTTTGAATCCAGTCCTGCGCTTGGATTGGTTAATAGTTCATCACCACGAGCAGTCCGGCGTCGAAATACGGAATGTTTTGGCATGTAAGCGAGGAAAATAGCGCTGTTGTGACAGTGCACTTGGCCGTAAAAGAGCTTTAAAAACTGCACATACTCGTGATCGACTCAACCGAACACCTAGACTAAGTTTTAAAATCACGATTAGTTGCTTTAAATTTCACCTGACAGGCTTCAGGTCAAAACACAGCGTCACTCGTAACCCTGACTCTGCTAAAGACAACAGCGTCGGTTCATAAATAAACACGTCTTTCTGGAACAGAAACGACTCGGCGGTGCTAACTACGATAGAAATAGTGCTGTGATTGTGACACAAATGGCAGGACAGAGAGAATACTACTATTTAGTAGTTGAGTGTGTTAGCTATGCTCACTACTAACCTGGGCCTGTTGGGGTGACAGGACATTCCTTTGTGGCGATTGTTCTTCGTTAATTTTCTGCTTCAGTCTCTTAAACATGACTACTAACAGCAAGTGTAACCTCCCAGAGTTTTTATTATATTATTGTCTGGACCTGCATCTAGCTTACAGTATCGATGGCTCTGTTATGTCGTTTCTCATTTCGCAGGTAAGATGAACACTGCGCAGATGCCGACGTGGAGCAAAAGCAGGCAGCTACGGCATCTCGCGAGGCTCAAACGAAAAGGCGAAAGAAAATGAAGTGGGTTGATGAACGAGTGGCTTAATATTAGATTTCTGTTCATAAGTGTTTAGCAAAGTCTTTATTAGTATCAATAACATAAACAAATACTTTTTTTGTTTGTTTGTTTGTTTTTTAACCCATCAGTGATTCGTTAAAAAAAAAAAAATTACAGGAATCATACGAATCATTTTGATATATTTTGATGTGTGAGGCAGTAGTCTAATAATACATATATATATATATATATACACTAAATAAATAAATATTTTCACATAATATTAGTGAATAGAAATCCATATTTCACATTATTCACAGAAACTTTCTGTGTCTAATATGTGGTAGGGTTTTTTTTTTTAAATCCCTAAAATTCTTATTAAATAAGAGATGTACCAAATCCTCTTAAACACTGAGGGACAAAAGTCATTACTCACTCAACTGTTCCTTCAACCAAAACAGAAATTTAATATCACACCATAAAAACATGAATGATGTCTATTTAATAACAAAAAAACTGAATACCTGCATAAATTAATAATAATAATAATAATAATTAAAGCTGCAAGAAGCATTTTGGGGGCCAATCACCCAGACTTGGTGAGCCGCACATTCACAGACGCACTACAATTGTTGCATAAGCAATCCCAGGAAAGCAAAGCCATAACTATAGGTGAAGGAATTCAAGAATGATTTGTAGTTTCACGCATTTGCCAGTAAGCTATGGGAGAATGGTTTTATACGTCAGCGGTCCTTTGATAGCTTTTGTTTAGACAGGTCTCAGGATGATGTGAGCCAAATTTGGTGACAAAATTTTGAGGAGGAGTAGCACAAATGGCATTTAGATGTAAGCATTTTTGGCACATTATTGTAACTTTTGACCAGTAAGTAGCATTGTCACTGTATTTGTTGCATAGCCTCAGGGCATGGTCCTGAAACTGCTTACCAAGATTTGTGGAGCAAAAGCAGGCAGCTACAGCATCTCGCGAGGCTCAAATTATGGGCAAACCGTTTGGAGTATCAGCATTCTTTTTCATTTTTTTGTACAGGTTGGTCTAAATGTGATGTATGCCAAATTTGGTGTTGATTGGACATATTTTGCTGAAGGAGTAGCAAAAAAACAGTTTTTTACAAAATCCAATATGGTCAACAGGAAGTACACTCAAATTTCTGATGTTGGTGTGCATTCACTTCAGCATACCCCAGGGAATTATACGTAGGAAAAAAGAACTGTGAATTTAGCACAACTTCTTCAAATGAAGTAAGGAATGAAAAAACTAAAGTGGTCCAAATTGTATGATTCTGGCCTAGATAGACAAAACACTATGTGTAATTTGTGCTTAGTTAAGGTTCATGAACAAGTCCCAGTCTATGTAATCAATTATGATAAAGAGCACAAAGGTCACACATCAAAATAAAGCACACACAAATAAAGATACTGTACAAACAGAAGATGGCCAATTTTTTTTTTTTTTTTTTGCCAGAAAACTAGAGTTGAGTTAGTGTGCATCAGGACTGGAATGCAACAAATAAAAGTTAATGAGCAGGAGGTTGGAAGTGAGTGGTCAGATATGAAGATATATAATGCTGGCATTAATCGGTGTTGTGTCTTAAATTGGAATACACATAAAGATACAGTATTTGGGGCACTTAACAGATACAGACTTCATATCTGTATCTGTTTAGTGCCCCAAACATACTTACATGTATACATATCTGGTTTTACATTCTTGTTTTAAACACAAAGTGGGTAAGACCTAAATCTGTCCCCCCCCTTTCTTTTAATTAAATAAGAATCCTACTACGCTGTCACCAGAAATACTGGAACGACTGGATAAAACTCCAGAGGTAGAAATGTCAGAACTATCCCAATCTGATGCACACCTCTAGTGTCTAACCTTTCTGGCAAGCTTTCTTTAAAAAAAAAATAATAATAATACATTTGTTCACATTTGGTTACATC
>JANDJT010000169.1:27860383-27876362 GCA_024331685.1 Stegophilus panzeri | reverse complement strand
GTAGATGAGAGCTCCATCCAGAGGCAGGACATCCGAAACGGACCAGGCAGGTCCGGAGAGCAGAGAGGATCAGGATCCCTAGCATCTCCATAAATTACACATCGTGTGTGGCACGACAGAAGGAGAGAAAAGATTATTAGGACTGTGCTTAGCACAACTAGGGGTAATATTTCTTAGCCAATCCACTGATTGGCATATTCTTGGGAAATAGGAGGAAAACCTGCACAGAGACTCCACACAGACAGTCAACCAAGCTCAGGATCAAACCTGGGACCCTGGAGCTGTGAGTTGGCAACGTTATCCATTGTGCCACCACACTACCCTAAAATGTTAATACAATCAAATTTGATATTTAAATCAAACAGGTTGTTGGAAATCCCCATTTACAGGTATTTTATGGAACTGAGTACAGTATTTAGTACAAGTTAAGGTTGGTGCTGCTATATTGCATAGTTAAGTGTGTATCATTGCTGCTGAGGCTTTGGAGACAATAAAAAAAAAAACATTAAACTGTAAACATTTAAGCAGTTTATATCTACTGAACTGCTTGGCACTTCCATGTGAAGAGAAATGACATTTTAACTGTGCTTTAATGTCAGTCATCAAAAAGTTATTGGTGTATCAGTGGGGTGGCATGTTGCCTCCCTTTACTGCTGTTTTGCTTTGATGTCTCGTCTCAATCAGGACTGATCAATACCACTCCCAAAACCATTTTTTTCCCCCATCAGTATCAGAAGAATATGTCATTCATCACATGAATGAAGCAGCATGTAGGTTTATGACACTAATTCATCCCTAATCACTAATTCAGTTGTTGTTACTGCTGGCAAGCTGATGTTCTGTTTGAAGCAGCAACCTAAACCTAGTGGTTTAAACCTAATAAACCATGGTTGTGATGAAACATAAATCACCAGCTGCTCCTTCCCCTGCAGCTACAACTAGAGTCTCACTGTTTAATATGTCTAATCCTAATGATAGGGATTACAGCTAATCTAATTAATTAATACTTTCACTGCAGTTCTGTTATTGTTACCACCAAAACAAACCTGAGATAACATCATCATGTACCAGCTGAATGTGGATGTTTGCGGAACAGTTTAGAATGAATGGCTCTGGACCTCGGTTAACAAGGAGTGGTTTCTAAAAATAACTGCCATGTTTGTGGAGGTTTTGTTTAATATCTGTCAACAGCATATTTATAGTGTGCATAAAAAACTTGTGCGCTCAGTGAGTTGGCTAAATTCTTTATCCGATAAGAAGACGTGCGCATAAATTACGTTGGAAACACATTTACCAAATAAATTTCTCGATGTGCATCATCAATGAGTGCCTGTAGTATGATTGAGGGACAACCCTTTCTGTTCAAGTAATCTCTGTAACCCTCAGCGGGAGCCAAAATAGGGATATGGGTTTCATCCAGAGCTCCATATACTTCTGGTACATGGTGGGTGGTGTAGTTGTGGTCAGCTATCTCACGCGCCTCAGTCAGGTGAGGTAATTTTATGTAGTTGCTCATCACGTGTGCACAAATGGCCCGACATACAGAGTACACACAATGGTGAACTGTGGTTTTGCTGATGACAAATGTCTCCCCCATAACTCTGTATTTGGCACATGTGGCCAACTTATACAGTAATGGCAATGCGTTATTCTGTCGGAACTGGGGCACTATGGGACGGCATAACTAGACTAACCAGCGGACCAATCTCGTACAATATCTGAAATGTTGTTTAGGTCACTCTAAAATGCCTTAGCCAAAGTCTGTCGTCAAAGTGGTTCGGTATAATTACCTCCCTGAACTGTCTTGTACGACTGCATTCCCAAAGAACAGGATCCCGCCTTCGAACGCAAGATAACATGACCGCGTTTATTGCGTTTCCTTTCATAATTTATTATATATACGAAAAAAGGCCCACAGTGGTTTCTCCTACTGCACCAAATCCTTTTTTCTTTTTGATATTTGGCGCCAGATTATCAGGAAGTAACGCATTTGTTCTCTTCCACTCACTGGATGGGAACGGTGCTTTATTCGCATATGTTTTATGCGATATTCCGGTTACGTTAAATTCGCAACTTTGGATGGAAACATAGCTACTGATAATATAACAGTCATTTTAAGAGAATAGAGATTGCTAAATTGATTAAATTATTTCAAATTCAGACCAAAAGCATAGCTGTATACAGGGACTTGTCACGTATTTTGTAATCAAATTGCGATGAGAAGTTTGAAAGTAGTCTCACGTCAACAAAACCAACAATGTTTCCCAACATATACTATCAGCTTTCTTCATTACCTACAGCATAAAAGAGCTAAAGATGAAAAAGAAAATGTGACTTTTTAGAATACGTTTTATTGTATATGGGTACCTCATTATTTACATAAATAGAAAAGTACAATAATTGTTTATAAATTTGCAAATGGCACCCACAACAAGACTGCATACAGTAAATCAATAGTAAAGCACAATACAGGCAATATGGAACATGAAAAGTTGTGGAACAAACATGAATGAGAAAACAGAGGATCGAATCCAACTGTTTGCCACGTTGTACCCATTTCATTTATTGGAAGTAACTAGATATAGTAAACTTTAGGATAGTATTTGTGCTATATCTGAATTTAGTTTCTAATTCATCATAATCATATAGATGGATAGAGAAGATGGAAGGACAGATAGGGCTAAACTGAATGTTTGCCTATTTTTACTCCAAGCCATATAATTGAAATATAATCAAATTAAAAACTGATAACATCAAATAAACAAAATCCAAGACAAAGACATAATAATTACTACCCAATGTGAATGGAATCGGATTTTACTTGTTGGATTTGTTGCTTTCCCAGAAGAACCCTGTAACAGCATTGACATTAGCAGGTCTCATATGCTGTAAATGTCATACTGTCTCTTCCCTCAGGTCATCATTGTTAAATGTCACATTGTCTAACCTCGCAGTGTCAGTCACATGAACGGTGTTTAATTCCACTCTTTACATAACCACAAAAAGCCTAATACCTAAAACCTGGTTTCTGCAACTGACACCAGAAATAGAATACACTTTTAATATATGGGTAAAAGCAGACAACATTTGAACCTTTTTGCATTTAATATTTCTGTAGAAAAATAAAAAAATAAACAAGACCATCTAAGACTGTTCAAATCTCTGAATCTGTTGATGGATGTATGGAGCTGCCATGGTTACTCATTTCAGAAAAAATGGATAAATGATTTTCCTTTTCCGTAAAAGGCAGATGAAAGACTCTGGGGTGTTTAAATCCATTGCAATCAATGGAGATACATTTTGCAAAATGCAAAAGATTTACAGGTGGGAAAAATGACAAAATATATGATCACATTACAGTGAAAAAAAATAAGGCAGTTAATATCAAGCCATGCATGCAGCATTAATTCTGTACTACATACAATACAAATGTATTATTTTTCCCCTAACTAAATGCATTTTCTATATAAATTCCAAATGCTTTATGCATCCTCAGGCTTCAGCAAGTACAGTAAATGCTACAAAATGTAATACAAACCACCTTTTATGCACAGTGACCACACCTGACTTTCCAGTCCTCAGTCTCTCCACTCTGTGCACTTTATACATCAGAGTGCATCCATTCCTTACACTTTTTAAATACATTAGAAAAATATATCTATAGGAGCTTATACAACTGAATCTCATATGGCTTTAGCATAATAACATGCATGATACTAATATATATCAAGCCTGAAGTTTAAACTACCTGAGGTTTTTTTTTAATTCTCTCTCTATTTTTTCCTTTCTTGTAAGATGCAGCTGACACAAATCAAGTACCTTTTTCTATTCAGGTACAAGAAAAAAGGGTTACAGTTTCTACCATGCCATGCTGCACATTTTCAGGACACCCCAAAGCTATTTACAGCATTGCAGGGGTGAATGATTGATATGGTATTGTGAGTGAAATAGCTACAACTGCTACTGAGCTCGCAGCTGAAGGGACTGTGTTACATTTGCTCTAAATATAGCTGAAGCCATGGAAGGGGGTAACGCAGATTAACAGCTAAAGCACTGGACAAGGAATGTGGTAAATTATTAGATAATTTAGAAGGCAAATGGGGATCCTAATAACTGCTCTTAATGCCACTTTGGAACCAGGGAAAATTTGCTCCCATGATGCATGTCCTGTTCATCACTTACCACTTACTGGGATTTCCACTGTACTGGCCTATATAAACTAACTTGCTGCATGCATGTAACACTAAATTTCTGGACAAGCGTTCTTGGACTTGTTCTTTCAATTTTTGACATTTTGTCACATATACTATATTTTCCAATATCACATGCACAGCTGATGCACTCTCTCTGATAATATTCTCATACATGAGTACATTTAAAAGAATCTCCTTCAGGTTTGAGCTTTTTGTCACTAATCCACTAGAGCCATCTCCTGTAGATGGAACTGTGACATTTTTAAATGATATAAGATTGTCAGTGCCTGCCTCAATTGAAAAGGAAGAAATTATATTTATATGCAAATTAAATTATATTTATATGAATTCATATAATTAAATTATATTTATATGCAATTTATATTTCTAAATTTAAATAAACCATAATACTTTACGACACAATAAACAGATTTTTAGAGCAATAAATTCAGATTTTGATGAGGAGATGCATATCCCAACAAATGTGTGACACTAGGGCTACATGGCTCCAATTAAAAATATCTGTTTTCCACATATTAATACCCATATTGCTTGTCTCATGGCCACACCATAAACAGGAAGTAAATGTGAAAGTTGGAAGTGAACAGTCACTGTACAAAAAAAAAGGCAATTCACCTTCCAACAACATTCCTGTTTTTAATATTTCAGGTCTAATTGTAATATTCTAGCCAATAGAACAATTCCATAGGGAGTGTGCTTGTGTGCTCTTGTGATAAACTTTTAAGCAGGCATTAAGATCTTCACTGTTTTACATGCTGGTTTGCAGAGATCTTGACGGACCAACACTCTGAACTTTGATACTGATAAACTCCTGATCACTTCTCTTATGGGACCTTCAATACTTTATTAGGTTATTCTACAATATTTTAAAGTTTTGAAGCTTATTGGTGTATTTCACACAGTGCAGTGGAGTAAAATTTCCCAAACAAATGACTGATTTGTGTACTGAAGACACCTTTGTTTTTTTGTTTTTCTGAGGTATCATAAAAAGCAGCAAATGCATATATGAGATCCCTGTTTATAGAGGGTAGAGGTAAATGTATTCCTGTAAAAAATAATACATTTTCTCTTCTTCTGAGAACTTTACACACATTAGCATAGACGACTGATCCCAATTAAAGATGGCCTTGGGCTTAACCCAAATCTCTCCTGTTGGGAAACATCTGCTTTGGTATTGAACCAGTTACATCACTGAGAAACACTCTACAACAGGCATATGTCTCTTTTATAAATGAAGACATGACTCTGCTTAATAATCCATCTGAGCACATCACAGACACAAGCCTGTCAATAATTCAGTTCTCAAGACATAATGTTTAATGCTGAGGATGGTGTTTCAGTTGCACCTATTTTACATAAAATTTTCATACTGATAGACAATCACTACTTCTCAGTTTATTTAGTTTATTTACTTAAAAAAAAATTCACAGCTTGTTAATGCAAGCACAGAGTATGTTTTTGGATATTTGAAACCTGATCTGGGTTTCTGAATGAATACCGTTTAAAATATTAACTGACCTGCATTCTAGTCTTTACTTAAATTAAGATTAAGATTGTTTTATTTAACAAATAATATTTTACAGCATTATTTTATTAGACTAATTATTTTAATAGTCAAGGTCAGTGATGGAAAACGTTTGTGAAACCTCTGGACCAAGCCCTGTAAAAGGTGTTTAGAGTCAGGATCCCAATCAACTGAGGACTATTTTAGTTAGTTACACTTTCAGAAGCCATAAGATGGAAAGGTTACAAACGTCCACTAGTCCACACTCAGGAATATATTTCAACACCATTGCTATTTTCCATAGAACTGGAATTATACAACTAAAGATTTGTACAGTTAGGGTCAAAAGTTTACATAGACATAGGCTAAACATATTCAATCAGTTTTTCACAACTCCACACATTTCACGTTACATATTTCATATTTCTTTTGGCAAGCTAGTTCGGTCATATACAGACAGGGCCATAAGTATTCTGACATTGACAATTTTTGTCATTTTGCCTCTGTACACCAACACAATGGAATTGAAATTAAGCAATCAAGATGTGATTGAAGTGTAAAGTTTCAGCTTTAATTCAAGGGGTTTAAGAAAAATATAGCATTAGCTGTTTAGGAATCACTCCATTTTCACAGGCTCAAAAGTAATTGGACAATTGACTGATAAGCAGTTTCATGGCCAAGTGTGGCCTGTTTCCATTTTATTTCATGACAAATAAAGGAGATAAAAGGTCTGAAGTTGAATCCAAGCATTGAATTTGCATTTGGTAGCTGTTCATCGGAACTCACAATAGGTGATCCAAAGAGGTGTTGATGCAAGTGAAACAGGGCATTGTTAGGCTGAAAAAACAAAACAGATCTACCAGACAGACAGCAAAAAATTTGGGAGTGGCCAAATAAACAATTTCGTACATTATTAAAAGAAGGAATGCACTGGCGAGCTCAGCAACACCAAAAGGCCTGGAAGACCATGGAAGACAAATAAAAGTGGATGAATGCAGAATTCTTTCCTTGTTGAAGAAAACCACAATATCTAGCCAAGTCAAGAACACTCTGGAGGAGGTAGGCGTATCATTGTCAAAGTCTACAATCAAGACATGCCTTCATGAAGGTAAATACAGATGGTTTACTGCAAGATGCAAACCATTGGTGCCACTCAAGAACAAGAAAACCAGATTAGACTTTGCTTAAAAAAAAAAAAAAAAAGCTTTGATCTAAGATTAACTTGTACCAGAATGATGCAAAGAGAAGAGTATGGAGAAGGAAAGGACAAGCTCATGTTCCAAAGCATACCACATCATCTGTTAAACATGTGGAGGAAGTGTTATGGCATGGGTATGTGTGGCTGCCAGTGGAAATAGGTCACTGGTGTTTACTGATGATGTGACTGCTGATAGAAGTAGCAGGATGATTTCTGAAGCATATACAGCTGTACTTTCTGACCTCAACCCAATTGAGCATGCTTTTCACTTAATTATTTTCAATAATCCTAATATTTATGATTGTTACTTTGTCCAATTATTTTGAGCCTGTGAAAATAGAGGGACACTTCAAAAAATGGCTGTAATAACATCTTCATTTCAAATTCATTGTGATGGCGTACAGAGGCAGAACTATGAAAATTGTGCCACTGTTCAAATACTTATGGACCTGACTATATTTTGTTGACATCAGAGGTAATTATTTAACAATCAATTAGAAACATATTTATTTAAACTTAATGGACTATCAGAATTCTAATGGGTCAAAGGTTTACATACAGTACACCAAGTTACAATGGTGCTTGAAAGTTTGTGAACCCTTTAATTCAATTTTATTTTATTTGTCTAGCGCTTTTAACAATGGGCATTGTCCTAAAGCAGCTTCACAGAAATATATAAATTCAGGATATAGATTTTAAATGTATGAATTTGTCCCTAATGAGCAAGCCAGAGGCAACGATGGCAAGGAAAAACTCCCTGAGACGATATGAGGAAGAAACCTTGAGAGGAACCAGACTGAAAAGGGAACCCATCCTCATCTGGGGTGCTTTAAAATGTTCTATATTTCTGCATAAATATGACCCAAAGCATCATCAGATTTTCACCCAAGTCCTAAAAGTAGACAACGAGAACATTGGCTTTGTAGCCCGTTTTAGCCCATTCCTCAGTACAGAACAGCTTCAACTCTGGGATGTTGGTGGGTTTCCTCACATGAACTGCTTGCTCAAGGTCCTTCCACAACATTTCAATTGGATTAAGGTCATAACTTTGACTTGGCCTTTCCTTAAACATTAACTTTATTCTTCTTTATCCATTCTTTGATAGAATGACTTGTGAAGCTTAGGGTCGTTGTCTTGCTGCATGACCCACTTTGTATTGAGATTCAGTTAAAGGATAGATTTCCTGATATTTTTCTTTAGAATTTGCTAGTATAATTCAAAATTCAATGTTCTATCAATTATAGCAAGCTGTCCTGGCCCTGATGCAGCAAAACAGGCACAAACCATGATACTACCACCTCCATGTTTTGTAGATGGGATAAGGTTCTTATGCTGGAATGCAGTGTTTTCCTTTCTCGAAACATAATGCTTCTCATTTAAACCAAAAAGTTATATTTTTGTCTCATCCATTCACAAAACATTTTTCCATTAGCCTTCTGGCTTGCCTTTAGCAAATGCAGACACGCAGCAGTGTTCTTTTTGGGGAGCAGTGACTTTCTCCTTGCAACCCTGCCATGCACACCATTGTTGTTCAGTGTTCTCCAGATGGTGGACTCATGAATATTAACCGATGTAAGAGAGGCCTTTAGTTGCTTAGAAATTACCCTGGGTTCCTTTGTGACCTTATGGCCTATTACACATCTTGCTCTTGGAGTGATCTTTGTTGGTCTACCACTCCTGGGAAGGGTAATAATGGTCTTGAATTTCCTCCATTTGTACACAATCTGTCTGAATGTGGAGTCCAAACACTTCAGAGACGATTTTTTAACCTTTTCCAGCCTGATGAGCATCAACAACTCTTTGTCTGAGGTCCTCAGAAATCTCCTTTGTTTATGTCGTGATACACTTCCACAAACGTTTTATGAAGCTCAGACTTTGACAGATCCCTGTTCTTTAAATAAAACAGAGCGCTCACTCACACCTGATTATCATCCCATTGATTGAAAACACCTGACTCTAATCTCACCTTCAAATTAATTGCTAATCCTAGAGGTTCACATACTTTTGCCACTCACAGATATGTAATATTGGATTATTTTCCTCAATAAGTAAATAACCAAGTATAACATTTTTGTCATGGTTTTCTTTGACTTGTGTGAAAATCTTATGTTGTTTTAAGTCATATTTATGCAGAAATATAGAAAATTATAAAGCGTTCACAAACTTTAAAGCAACTGTCTCTTTATGTCTGGAATATACCAGAAATTAATGTATTGACTTTTAGAAGCTTCTGATTTGCCAATTGTTATCAATTATGAGTTAATGGGAGTGCATACGTGACTGTAAAAGGGCCTACCTTTAGAGACAGTGCCTTTTTGCTTTTGATACGATAGGAAAATCTAAGCAACTCAGTCAAGACCTCAGAAAACAAATTGTAGTCCTCCACAAGACCGGATTCTCCTTAGGAGCACTTTCCAAACAACTGAAGGTACCATGAGTATCTGTACAAAAAATTGTATAAAAATATTTTTAAAAAATAATAAATCTTGAGACCATACAGACACTATCATTCAGGAAGGAGGCACAGATTAACTTTTGTCTGAAAGGTTCAACTGAACCCCAAGACAACAAGAAAGAAACTGCTCAAGGAGTTGTAGGCAAATAGGTCAATTCACCATTACGAGAGACCTATATTACCATGACCCTCTACTACAAAACAGGCATAAAAAAAGTCAGACTGAGGTTTGCAGGTGATCATGAGGATGAAGACCTAGCTTTTTGGAGGACAAAATTGTAACTGTTTGGCCATAATGATTTGAGCACTGTATGGTGAGAAAAAAGGATGAGTATTTAATCCAAAAAACAGAATCCCAACATGTAGGTAGCAGCATCATATTGTGAGGGGTTTTTGTTTTGTTTTGTTTTTTGCTGGAAAAGGGACTGGTGCACTTTAAAAAAAAATATATCATGAGGAAGGAAGAGTATCTTGAAATACTGAAGCAACACCTCAAGACATCAGCCAGAAAATTCGCAGCTGGGTCTTCCAGCCGAACAATGATCCTAAATACACCTCCAAAGTAACAACAGGGCAGCAAAGTGAAAATATTCGAGTGGCCATCACAAAGCCCTGACCTGAATCCCACAGAACATTTTTGCAATGAACTGAAAAGGAGGCCACAAACCTGACTGAGTTAGACCAGTTCTGACAGGAGTAATGAGCAAAAGTTCTGTCTTGTGATAAGCTTGTGGAGGACTACCCCAAACATTTGTTAAAGTCCAAGCTATAAAAAGGCAATCCCACCAAATAAGGGCAAGGCGATATATAAAAAAAATATTATATATATATATATATATATATATATATATACACAACTATATATTTTTTTCAAATTTATGAAGAATTCTCAACTGCAATTTTAGTTCTTAGATATTGCAATTGAAAAATTTTATTTTTTTAAAATAACCATTGTTTGCACTATTTGCTATTGGTGGTGTTGTTACTATTTTTGCAGAACTTAGTGAAACCTTCTTTCTCAACAGAGTAAATGGTCACCATGTCTTTCGCAATATGATATGTCACCATATCAATAATGTCTTTCCCCCAGAGCGCTCTTCTTGTAATATGGAACAGCAATAGAAAATGTTTAAGCTAACATTGTTAAACAATGTTAATGTTGTTAAATGTTTAAGATAACATTCAACTTGTGGTCGTAACTTGTAATTCCAAACCTTCAACCAATCTAAGCATGGAGTAGAATGTTTGGTAGTACCGCAAGCTGTAGGAGGTGTTTATCAAGTTGAGAAGGTTAAGTTTTTCCTTTGAATTGGTTTAACATTTTACATAACACTTATGGATTTAAAATAAAAAATAAAAAATATATGTATATGGAAACATGTAAAATTTCGACTGGAACATTTTCAAAAACAGTAATTCAAATTAACCGGATTAATTGTGAAAATCGCCCAGCACTACACCAAATACTAATAAGGTATATATAAACTTTTGACCCACTGAAAATCTGATGTAGTAAATAAAAGCTTAAATAAATTTGTCTTTTAACAATTATTTTGAAATGGCCTCTTATGGATATAAAGTAGATATCCTAATTTACTTAATGGGAAATTACACAGGAAATGTATTTTAATTTATGGAGTTATGAAAAATTGAGTTTGAATATCTTTAGCCAAGGGTAAACTTTTGGCCTCAACTATATATTGCATCAATAAATCCAATCAAATCCAAACTTTTGATCACAGTGGTATGAGCTGGCTATTGAGGAAGCAGTGACTTGTAAATTGAATCAGTTTAGAAAGGGATCCATCATCCAGAAGTCAAAATAAGGTTAGGTAATGCAGCATTAAAATGATATAAACCGAAGAGTAAAGCAACTACTGAAATGATGTGTTGTAGAGTGCAGTAGAGCCTTGACCCCAATCCAATTGAAATGCTGATATATAATCACAAGAAAAGCAAATCTTGCAAGACATCCCAAAAATACACCTGAGTTGAATGTTTCCTTTAAAAGAATGGACCAGAACACCATCTAACTTCTACTCAACTTCAATCACCTGCAACAATAAGCTTTTTACTTTGTGATTATTGCAACAACAAAAAAAGGTCACTAGTATGAATAGTTCATGTAAATACACATATTTCATATTTATATCAATAATCTTGTTTTTTTTTACTGTTAAATAAGGACATAAAAAGGTTTTTTGTTAAATACAACTATTCTTTTTTATTATTATGACTTATAGATGAAAATAATTAAGTTTTTATCATAAAAAGTCATCAAAATATTAATATGGATAATTCCAAAGGGGTCTTAGACTTTCTCTCACAACTGTATTAACATGATTCTGATATGTATGTTCTACATTTGAATTTTTTTTTAATGAAGATTACTTGCAATGATTTCAAGCAATAATCTTATAAGAAAGAGATGCATAGCTGAAATATAGGCATGTGCAATATGTTTGATAGTTGAGAATGATGTAACTTTAAACTACAGTTCAGAGAGTTGATTCTGTATAATAGAGAAGATCTATATCAATCACAGGCAATGCTTGAAGTTTAGAATTCCAAATATTTTTTTTAGATTTCGGTATTGTCTCTATAGCTGTGTTATACTATGAAGTCCAAATATTTTAATTAGGTTAAAGCTAGAGAATCCCGTATGCACTTAACTACAAACTCTCTCACTTTTAGATTAACTGTGCACCCCTAAAAAGGCTTACAAAGAACATTATGCACTTTTTGCACTTTTATTAAGTCACATTGGATGTCTTACTCCACTGAATTCAATTCAATTACCTTTCGAGTTGTAGTCTAATTTCCCAACCATTGGGGTATCATATTAATCCTGGCTCAAATGGCTATCTAAAATGCATCATGCAAATCATGCTGTTTCACTGCAACTTGTGCGCAAGGCAAAGTCAGGCTGTAGTCAAAGCAAAATCCATCATAACATTAGGTCTCCTGTACTTAGAAAAGCTTTCCTGTAAACTACAGTATTACTCCTGATCCATAAGATGCCTTTACCTAGAGTCACTTGTCTCTGCCAGTCTGTTGTTCATGATGCCCAACGCTCCAACTCCACCCGAGAAGCCATTGTGTCGTGAGCTTCCACAAACTGTCCTGGGGTACCCATTTGCAGATTCTGAGAGCTGTTTCTGCATGATGGCCAGTGATATCTTGTTTGAGCAAGCCAAATCCCGCATGGAGATCATCTCACCAGAGAGCCTTCTTCCCTCCCGGTCATTATCACAAGGTCCCTCGGAGTCATATGGCTGCCCAAAATGGCCCTGTCTGAGGCGTGGGCCAGGGCGGATGGCATTGCGGCGCCCCAAGAAAGCACTAGCCTTGCTGCAGCGCTGGCAGCATAGGCAACTCATCTTGCTCAGCATCCAGTTGAGCACCTGCTTGATTACAATGGAAATCACATTGAAGAGTGAGTAGATGCAGCAGACGCCAGTCAGGATTAAAAGGAAGTTAGCCAACCGGTAAAGGCCCTGGTAGCTGTAGGCTTTGCTCTGGCTGCTCACCAGGTCTCCAAAACCAATAGTGCTGAAGGTGACAAAGCAGAAGTAGAGGGAGTCAAGGTAGGCCCAGCCTTCTATGGGGGTGTACATGGCTGAGGCACAGCAGGAGATGATGATAGCTGACAGCCCCAGGATCAGCATAACATGGTAGACAGAGGGCTTCCAACCTGGAAGAGTGCTGGCTGCAAAGTCCTGGCAGATTCCTGGTGGGAGAAGGCCACTAGTGCGCAAGCGACGTAGCCTAAAAGCTTTCATCACCACAGCTAAGACGGTGATAATACGTTCTAGGAAAAGGTTAAAGAACAGAATAGTGGCCGCACACCCAAGGAGACCATAGAAGATCAGAAACACTTTGCCAGCTACCGTCACTGGGGTTGTCATCCCAAAGCCTAGGGGAAAGAGACAGCAAAACAGAGATTCAGCAAAAACTGTTATATATGCACACTTGCACCCTTTTTTTTTTTTTTTACATTTTAAATCTGATACTTTCATATGATTTTTTTTTCATCCTTGTTTCATATGAAATAATTTTAAAACCAAATGTTAAGGGAAATTTTAGAGAAAGACTAAAGATTAAACATTTGGTTTATTTTGTGCATTGCAGAAATACAGTTGAATAACAGACTTCTTAGAAATTCATTATTTTACATTTCCAAAAATAACACACAAGGTCACTTATAATTTGCTTGTAATTTTCAAGAAACAAGCAGAAATTATGTAGTTTGTTGCACTTTTATAAGTTATGATCAAGAATTTCACTTACTGGTTATGAAGAGTCATAGAAAAACAATATGTATGACAAATTACAAATGCTTGGGCAATAAGAAATACTATAATTAAACAAAATATGCAACTGGATTTTAACAGAATCCATAGTAAATATAAGCAGATGCTAACCATCAACAACTGGGGAAATACTGAAAATTAATAAGAATATTTTTAATCACATTTGTTGACAGAGAGCACAAGAGAGAGAGAAAGAAAGAAAAAAGAGAAAAAGAGAACTGATGCACCAGCAGTAAAGGAAAGGTGTTTGCCAGGAAAACTTACACGCACAAGTGCACACAGACAGTCAGACAGACACACACACAAAAGTATGTGGACACCTGACCATCACACCCATATGTGGGCCTTCCCCAAACCAAGGTTATTAATCGTTAACAAAAATTATCATGAAAACTAAAATGATTAGTGAAAAAACATTTTCTTTAACCGAAATAAAAATTAAAAAAGCATCTGGCAGGGATTTCTAAATTTGACAAAATGTCCGGGATTCGGCTTTAGTTTCATTATGATGTGCTTATGGTCTAATACTACATCATGTGTGCGCATATTTGTGTTGCTTTAATCCCGCTCTGTAATTCCCACCTTCTTGCACACCAATTGGTCAATTATAAAAGGCTTGCAGCAACTATTGGCCAAATTACTGCCTCTCAACCATTAGCCTACTTTCAGCGAATGCGTGAAGGTGAAGCGCTGTTGTTTATGGCATCAAATAGTTGCTTGACGATATCAGCAAATGACAGCTGTCCTGAATTGAAACAATTCCCACGGCCAAATAAGGTCATTTTTAATTTCATGTTATCACATTGCTTCCTATTACATGCTCATTCAAATGTGTAAATGATGGCAGAAGGTACACTTGTAGCATCTGACATTTAATTTTATTCCATGGACATTCAAAAGAATGTATGAAAAAATGTAAAGCCTGGCCTTCTTGTCCGACATTAGTGCCTGACCTCACTAATGCTCTTGTCGGTGAGTGGCTTAATGCCTGCATAATGCTATATTCAGGGTGTAACTCAATGCCAATATCTGTATCTGTTTAGTGCTTTTTTTTTAAAAAAAAAAATCACTATTCATATTCAGAATTATCCCAGAAGTGGGTGTGAACCAGAAGGTGTCTTTTTTCTTTTTTTTCCCCCTTGTTTGTTTGTATTTTATGTGAATTGTATCACTATGCCCTGGAAATACTGTAAAACACTGAAAAAACAAGGCTGGAGGAAAAATTTGTCATTTTTCATTTTTCAAAAAAGAACATAACCTTATTCATTTCCTAAATCAGTTGTCCTGTGGACCTTTCTGGCAAGCTTTCTATCTAATGTGACCGAGTAAGCAAGCTAACTATGTTTCAAAATAGGCTTATGCGATAAAATTATTTAATAATTTCTATATGATATTACACTGCCACGATATTCAGTGGTGCGCAACATCATAGAACACAGCGTTGCGGAGGCACTCTTCCGTATTATCTCCCAAGTCGGGATCCCAAAAGAGATTCCACCAGGGCACGATGTTTATGTCACGGACACTATGCGAGCTTTACAAATGATTAAGGATTAAACCAATTTTCACAGATGGTCTGGTAGGGTGGTTTAATCAGACACTAAAAAACATGATTCGTAAGTTTGTTCATGAGGATGCGTGAAATTAGGATAAGTGGCTCAAGCCCCTGTTATATGCATCATTAAGTCCTGCAAGCCTCCACAGGATTTTCCCTATTTGAATTATTGTACGGGCACAAGCCTCATGATGTATTTGAGATCATTAGAGAAAATTGGAAGAAGGTTCTAATAGTAAAAATAAAATGCAGTATGTTCTGGACTTGAGAGCAAGACTCCACACCTTAAGTCACCTAACACATAAGAATTTGCATGAAGCCCAAGAATGACAGTCCTGACTGTATGATGGGGTACCCGACTATGGGAATTTGCACAGAGATAAGGTACTTGTTTTACTACCCATGTTGAGCACTAAATTACTTGCAAAGTGCCCTTTGAAGTCACAGGGTGAGACAGAGAAGTCAACTATGAGGTCAGGCAAATGGAGGCAAATGAATCCATGGAGAGAGGTGGTTCTTGTGGCTCTGGTGATGGTGGTTCCCAAGACAGAAGAGTTGGGACTGGAGGCAAGTCTAAAAAGTGTAGCCCAATTTCCCCCAGTTCCCTGTAGAGACCAACTCTCACAGTCCCAGAAAGCATAGGTTGCAAGGGGAATTTTCCTGGAGTAATTGAACCACTTTTAAATATAATCAATTCTTCCCTTAGCACTGGCTATGTACCTAAATCATTTAAATTAGCA
>JANDJT010000169.1:27845112-27860283 GCA_024331685.1 Stegophilus panzeri | reverse complement strand
TGTAAAGCTGCTTTGAGACAATGTCTGTTGTAAAAAGCGCTATACAAATAAAATTGAATTGAATTGAATTGAATTTTCCAATGTGTTTTAACCTCTACCCAGTCACATGGACCTCATAGTGCACCACACTGAGACTCCTCCAGGTGTGCTTGTACACAGCCAGCCATACCGGTTACCTTAACACAAAAAAAGTGGCTTGGGATAAACTCAGGGTAATAGGAGACATGGGAGTCCCACAGTGATTGGAGCAGCCTGGTGGTCTTTGTGACCAAGACCGATAGGTCCATCCATTTTTGTGTGGACTTTAGGAAACTCAGTGCAGTGTCTAAATTTGACGCATGTGGACGTCGGTGGAGAGGGTAGTCAGATGGAGGCCGGATAGTTCCCCAGCCTGGATCGGGCAGGTTGGGGGGATGGAAACGTGGCAAAAATCATTACATGACAGGCAATGAAATTAAACGATTCAAAAAAGCACTTCCATTTTAAGTCCTCCTCTTGGAAGGTTTAGGAAAGCATTTTCTCTGTAACTCCCTCCGCCATTGAGCTGTCCTTCATTCATTTTACTCTAAACTTAAATTAAGGTATTTTCACCCCATTTCCTTTATGGGCTTATCTTTTTCCCTGAACTGATTAACAAGTAATCAGTTAAAGATTCACACTGAGATACTGTGTTGGCAAAGTTGGCAAAGTTACAAATAAATTACTGGCTTATGCTTTTCCTTAATCTGTGTCAATTGTCATTTAATTAATTTTGCACATTTATTACATTTAAACAGAAAAACTATTTCAGAATTTGTATTGAGCAGTACCAATCTTGATGTAATATGTGGAAAGGATATGATGCTTTGTGCTATATTGTGATGCATTGTAATACATACAGTATATGAGGTAGTCAACAATACCCAGCCCTAATATATACATATATACACACTGCCAACATGAAAATAAGGGGAGTACTGGCACCTATTTTTTTCCAAGTTTAAGCACTGACAGAGAATAAAAAGATGACAAATTTTATCATAAATGCTTTTTAAGACATTATTGATGTGTTGTCTTAATCAGGTTAATGATACCTAGTTAGACCAAACAAACACACTGACTTAGATATTCTAGCATTCTAGCTATTCCATCTTCTTGATGTTGAGTCTCATTCTGTTCTCACTTAGTCAATTATTCTACTGCTGCATATGTTGTTGAAGGGCCGTGCAACCTGCATTCATAAGTGCGACAGCATCGGCATGGAGAAGCATCCGGGGTGAGACATTTGCAGGTTTGCTGTTGCTGTGTCCATGCAAAGGATGAACAGTAAGGGCCAAGGTCGGAGCCTTGGTGTCAGCGCGCTGTGAAAAGTCAATGAGATTTCTAAATTTGATGCATATCCAATGCCAAACATTGACAAACTGCTCGATCGATTAGGTGCACCTCGCTTTTATTCGACACTGGATTCGACACTGGATATTGGCAGTTCTCCTTGACTACCCTATCTCATGAGAAAACAGCCTTTTTTACTCTGTTTGGTTTACACCAATTTGTCACCTTTCCTTTTGGTGATTCAGGGGCCCAGCCATGTTCCAACGACCCATGGACAGAATCTTCTGCCCACATGCCGCTGCTTACCCAAACCCAAAGAAGTGTGCAATTGGACAGGTGGAAGTATGGTATCTGGGCTTCCACTTGGGCCATGGGCAGGTGTGTCCCTAATTGCCTTGCCCGAGACCCAAGACCAAAAAAAAGAGGAGAGACTGAGGCTGGTTGGCTATTATCGTAGGTTTGTGCCTAATTATTCAGATGTCACTAGCCTGCTGACCGATTGCACTAAAAAGGAAGCACCAGATCTGGTTCAGTGGATGGAGCAGTGCCAACAGGTCATGCTGACAAAAGCTGCACTTTGTGCTGGTCCATGCTTCCATTCTGCAAACTTTACTCTCCCCTTTGTTTTGCAGACAGACATGTCATACAGGGGGCTGGGGGCCATGTTCTCCCAGGTCGTGGGGAGGGAGGAGCACCCCATGCTGTACATCAGCTGCAAGCTCTCAGCTTGTGAGAGTAAGTACAGAACTATCAAAAAGAGTGTCTGGTCATCAAGTTTGCAGTCCTCACCCTCCAATACTATCTGTTGGGACGGGCCTGTCTGTACGTGCACACGTGATTTTGGTATAAAAAAAAAAGCTTTAAAGCAAATTTCCATAACATTAAAATCCATTTTGAGTTGTGTTAGGCCTTTCTCCCATGTCCTTATTCTCCTAGTAACACACACACACACACACACACACACACACACACACACACACACATATATAAAGGAGCTCCATTAGTGCTTAGATTTTTTTTTAGTGTTTCAAGCCTGTAATGCTCGACAGGGTTCATGCTGCAAATATGGTAAAGTTGTAATCCATTAATTCCAACCTAAAACCACTAAACTTATGTTTCTGTCATCTGTCCATTTATGTAATTTTTACTTTTATTACACAATCTGTGTATCAACTATGTATCTATCAACTTTTAGTTTCTCCACCAAACACATTTTAGGGGGAAAAATAATCCACTTCATTCACATTCATTACACCCACAACTGAGTCTGTAACATGACTGCTGATGATGTATTACAAGGGTGTCGCTGAAGTGGGCTAAAAGACATTATACCAAAAGGAGCTCAGATCTGACACCTGACACGATTGATACTGTTAGGCTGCATGAATCTACAAATCTGGGGTTGTTACATCTAGCCCACAGCATCATTTCAAACCATTCAGTGTTTTTGCTTACCACCACTGGCAGTGCTGTTGCATTGTTTCAATAAAAATCTAAAATAATCCTCTTTAAAAACATTTGTTAATTACATTTTTTTTTTTATCTTTGAAAGACAGGAGTGGGCTTAGCCCTGCTAGCCCACTGTTATTAGCCACTCCTGTACAGGATCAAACTGACCTTGCAGTAGCTCATCATTAATAAATGGGCCCTACTTTTGAAGTCATGAATTCTGCAAAGAGCTTCTAGGCTCTGTCTTTCTGTCCTAATGATGGTCTCAATTAGCACAGGCCACAAGCATTGATTCTATGAGCTATGTGCATGACTCTCTGTGATTTTTAGAGGAATTAGGGACAAGAAAGTATGTAAGACAGTAGACAAGAGAAAGAACTTCACAGGTCAACATCTGTCAAAGGGAACTTGTCTATGTGAAAAAAGTGATTATGTCCCTAATTTAACATGAGATTTCTAACAACATAGAAAGTTGGAATGAACTTCCCATGCATTCCATAGTTTAAAGAATAACACAAGTGACGAGCTATAAGTTCAGGCCTGGATTAAGATTACACAGGGCCCCACTAACCTATCTTGGTACCCTATGTTATTTAAAATGCTAAATTTCAGGCACAGGTAGCTGTATTATAAAAAAATATATATATAGGCTACAGGACATCAACCAAGTTTGGATGTTTGCTTGAATTTAGGGACACTGCAGAGATTGTGAACTGTATTTACTGGCATTGTTCTCTGACCAGAATTTTTGAAACATTACTACTAACATTTCTGCATTTCTAACATGGAACTGTCAAAACAGGTCTATTAAACACCAATATAAATTCACAGCAACACTGTTTACAATGTTTACATTTATAGCATCACAAGCATTGGTTATAAAAGTGCATTTAAAGCAGGGTCACATCAGCATTTTTTGTAAACCCTTGACAGGTGTAAACTAAAACTTAATTTTTAATGTAATATTCTCTCTCCTACACTTAAAAACAGTAACCTAGGCTCTGAAACTACAGTAGGCCTATTATATGACATTTACAGGAAAAAGGTATAACAAACTATTCAGCTGTATGTATAGCTGTATGTATAGTTTTGCACCGCTTTAGAGCATCTTACCATTGGATGCTCTTCTTCCTGACCTTATGAGAGGTGAAATCTTTGATAATGATAATCTCTAACCATTCCACGTAATTTTTTAAAAAATTAAAGACAGTTTAGGAAAGGAGTGCTCTCCTGATGAATTGGTAATAGGCACTGTGAGGTGGGGCTATAACCACATTTGGAAAAATATTTTGCAGATTGCCTGAAATTATTCAAGACTGAAAGTCTTGTTATGCGCAAAAGGCAAATCAATGTCAGTATGTATTCACTACGTGGTTATTTGTTTGTATTTCAGCTTTTTTCTGGCTATAATTAGGTGACTTCTTACTCGTCAATCCTGCAGAAACTGACACGAATGCATACAGACAGCAGACATGGTGGATATAGGTAATATTTATATGGGCCTATAAGTTTACAAAATCATGTTTTTGACAAAATCACCACTAATCAATCAGAGTCACTAATATGTGGTAGCACAGCATGTAGACACACTACATGATTTCAGGAGCGCCTACTCTACATAATACACCAATGTACCAATGCCACCCCTGGCAAGGTGCCACCCTAGCAAAATGCCTATGTTACCTATAGCAGAAACCACTACCGCTTTTTTTCTATGCTATATGTGATTAATTACTCTTAATATTAATCAGTTGATTCGCAAGTGCTCTTGGGATGTTATGTGACTTTATGTTGTCCATGAATTGTTATATTATGTAGTATAGCCAACAACAAAAACTAAAAAAAAAAAATCAGTAGAAATCTATTTAATCTAACAATTAGGATACAGAGATTGCCACTTTCAGATTTTATTCAATTGCCAGGAAAAACAGTAATTTGTTATTGCTTCTATACACAGCATTTGATATTTTATAAGGGCAGTTTAGATTCCTTCCTTTTGATGCCCCACACAGTAGGTGTTTAAACAGTAGCTCTTGCTACAAAGCACCTAACTATCAATTAGTTCTGTCCAGCACTGCAGAGGTTTTTAAGGCCCTTGACAAAGGCCCTTACAACTGTGTTTAAAACAATTTTAGTACGGTATATGGTTCAAAAACATTGTTTACAATGCAACTTTTTAAAAGTCTTTTGCATTACTGTTTATGGCTCACTACAAGTGCTCGATGAAAGCAAAGGTTTGCAAATGTTGTACTGACAACAATTGTTCTCTAATACAACACTGGTGAATTTGTAAATAAGCACTTATTATTATTATTATTATTATTATTATTATTATTATTATTACCACCAAATACACTTAAAAATGATTCAGTGTCTCAGTAAAAATATATGACAATAAATAATAAACATGACAAAAAACAAACCAAAAAAATTCAAGTGCAAACCAAATAAAATGTTGTAGGGGAAAGAAAAAACGTAGAATAACCTGGTTGTACAAGCGTGCACACCACTTAACTTGTATGTTGTTTATGCACTTTTTGCTTGTAATACAGCACTCAGTCTTTTGGCTACAACATATGCCTACAAGAAGTGTCAAATCTAACACTATACAAATAATGTTGATGGTAATTTTAATTGGACTGCTTTAGACAATGATATCAAGTACATGTTTTGTAAGCTCTTTGCAGACGATAGCTTCAGCAGTCATGTAAAACCAAGATGATGTCAAGAAACTCTTATGGAAACAGATCTTTATTCTAATCAGAATCACTTTTCTGATGGCAGTTGTATGGCAATTACTTTTGAACATGAGTTTGAATGTGATTGGATGGATTAATTCTGAGCAAGGTCTCATTCTCCATTATAAAAGGATGTGCACACTTGCGCAACCAGGTTATTGTAAGTTTATTCTTTTTCTTTTTTTTCCCATACAATATTTATTTTTGTTTTTTTACTTGAATTTTGTTGGTTGCTACATCACATTAAAGTTGGAAAAGATCTGACATGATTTATCTTGGTTTCATTTGTGTATATCATAAAAACCATGGGTGTGTGGACTTTTTCTATCCACTGTACTTATCCTTAAGTAATTCTTCTGTGACAGAAAAAGTGGTGAAAGTTTATCAAGCCACAGATAACACCCATGATACTGGGGACAGTGAACCATTTTAGATTCAGTTTTTGCTACTCCTATTCAAACTTTGATAGCAGCTGCACATGGCGAATGGAGCTGTGGTCCTGTTGCTGAAAAGCGAGAAAAAAAAAAAGGAAAAATAAATAGCAGGTTTGTGATGTGTTACACTGAATTATGCTGTTGTACTAACTTTTGGTAACGTCTCTTGATTTCAGTGATATTATTTATGCAATAAATAGGCTTATGTAATCCTAGCTATAAAGAACTAGCATACTGGATGTCACCACACCACAGTCACACAAGTGGATGAGTTTATTTATATCTTTCAAGTGCATGTAACAAAATGAATATGCTCACTAGAGTAACTTTATTAAATGTGCCCACGTCCCAATAAGGGAGTTGCTATATTACAGTCAAACATGTGACAGCATATCTCAAAATACATTGATAAAGTCTCTTGAATTTGTAAAGAATTCTGGTTTTATAAATGCAGCGAGAAAATGAACCTATTTTGGAACATTTTTTAAATATTTCATATATTGTTTTTATTGACTATTCAGCCTTTGTTGTCTAAAATTAGCCAAACTAAAACGGCCATTTTATTTTAGTGTTTTTTTTTATTGGCCAAAAGCTGAAACATCTGTAATTAAATCAAAATTAGCTGTCATAGTTAGATGTCTGCTTGGATGAGCTATTCTAGGCTTCTACAATTACAATATTGCATATATCTGCCCCATCTGTGCTTCACTAATAACAATTTTATATTCCTCTATGGCAAATCTGTTTCATTTTGAAATACCAATGCTATTTCTACTATATTCCCAAGCCTCCATTCTCTCCCTCTTGTTCACGCTTGTACTTTCACTCTCTTTGCGAGATCCTGGATAGTTATTTGTTAAAGTCAGATGGCTTAGAAATGTCAGTTGAAAAGGGAAGGGAACGTCTCATGCCCAAGGGAGTGCTCAGTCAAATGAAAGGTGTGGGTTCCAAAACCAGAGCATGGTCCATACACTAGAGTTGAGTGATGCTGAGCAGAGGTGACTAAAATTCACACACATCTACACACACGCAAAATCTACACACACACAGGTACATCTGCACACACATCTGCACACACACACACACACACATAATGTGCTGCAGTCACAGAAAGACGACTAGAAAGGAGGAGAAAGAAAATTCATGAAAAGTCGACAGCTGACAAAGAATAACAGTACGAACATGGGGATTTCTGTCCTCATTTACTGCAGTTTAAACAACCCTGAATATGGCATCAGGGAGGGTGCCATGCACAAGAGGCCCAAGTGTGTAAGAGACTGAAGAGCACATCAGCACACGAGACTTCTTGCTGACAGTAAGAGAAATACTTAAAATAATTAAAATAGCAATTACACTGCATAATGTGCTTGGTGTCTGTTATCAACTGGGTAAAATGTAGCAGTGTTGGGGAAGCTACTTAGAAACAGGATCCTTTCAAGCTGCAAGATACTCATAGTTTGAAGTAGTTAAGCTACACCTTTAAAAAAAGTAGTTAGCTACACTACAAGTTACTAAGAAAATGTAGCTAACTATATTGAAGCTACTTATATGGGAAACATTTTTAGTATGTCATGATTGTGAATCAGCTTATGAATAACTGTGTATAATTCTGCATAAAGAAATTAAACAATTTAAAGATAATTCAGAACAATTATGAATTTATAGAGTATTGTTTTTTTTATAGAACATCCAAAGATACAATTAATACTCACTGTATATTAATAATATTACTACTATTACTACTTTTAATAATAATGATAGTAATATTACAATATTAATAATATTAACACTACTAATAATAACAATAATAACAATAATGTAATTAAATGCAGAAATATAATAATAAACTTTATTTTATAGAGTGCCTTTAAAAGCAGCTTCTCAAAGTGCTGTACACAAAATAAGCAGTACAGAGGGGGAAAAAAGCTCAAATATAGCCTACTCATTTTAAATAATGTGCACATTATGCTACGTATCAATTTAAAATGACAATCGCACTCACCTCTGTGTCCTTAAATTTGTACTTGAGCTCTTGGACATCGACAGTATTTTATCTTTGGTTTACAAAGATTACATATAAAGGTATAAGATTTGTTGTTCAATTCCTTAAGGCACATTAGATGAATCGCGCTACATTACTGGAAAAGCTACACTAATTTTAAGTAGCTGCGCTACTGTCACACTACTAAACATTGTAGTTAAGTTAGTAGCGTTGCTACTTTTAGTTAGCTACTCCCCAACACTGAAATGTAAATATATTTTTTCTGTTTTCACGTCAAACCATTTTCTTTTCATGTCACTCAATTCGCTCCTAATTCATCTTTTCTGTAATTTGTCTCCTGATTTTAGCCTTTTCAGTTGCTGTTGAATAATATTTTTATAATATTAATATTATTATCCAACCTGGAACCTGGAGCCTATCCCAGGGTGCATCACGCACAAGGCAGGGTACACCCTGGACGGGGTGCCAATCCATCGCAGGGCACAATCACACACATTCACACACCCATTCATACGCTACAGACACTTTGGACATGCCAATCAGCCCATCATGCATGTCTTTGGACTGGGGGAAGAAACCGAAGTACCTGGAGTAAACCCCCACAGCACGGGGAGAACATGCAAACTCCACACACACAGGGCAGCAACGGGAATTAAACATCCAACCCTGGCGGTGTGAGGCGAATGTGCTAACCACTAAGCCACTGTGCGCCCATTAATATTATTATTCAGCTGCTAAATAATATTTTTATTAGTGTAGATGTGAGTCAAAATGTCTTCTACTTCTACCTCTGATAAATTCCTTTTATTTCACTGTTTTTCCTTATTTTACACCTTCGGTTTTCTGTGAGCTTTATCTTTTATGGTACCTTTTATGGCACTAAATGTAAATGAGCTGTGACATACATGTGCTTTGCACTTTACAGGTGATTTGAATTCAACATACACAAGTGAAGACAAATCAAATCAGTGTTAGCTATAAATGTGACAAATTTTTTGTTCCTTTTGGCTTATGAAAACATAAAAGTACATTTTCACATAATGCTGATATTGTGTAAGTAAAAAGAAACAATTTATCATACAAATCTATCAAAATAAAAATGAGAACAAACAGCCTGATCCAAAAAGGTTGTATTTCCAATGAAAACAGTAAGAGAGAGCTTGTAACATCCAGCCCAAACAATTCCATGCCATACCACCAGATGGCACCCTCCCCTGAACTTTAAACATTTTCCTTGATCTTGCTCATTTCCTTTTTAACTGGTATTATAAGTACATGGACTTATAGTCAGGTTGCTAAGCCTTACAGTTTACCCATCATCCTAGTTTGTGCCAAGCTCTTGTTATTTGGATTGTTTACATGTGTATGACCCTTGTCTCTTTTTTGCCTTTGTCTGATCCTCTGGATTTGTCTATGCTTTTAATCAGGGCCAGTGCTACCTACAGGCAGAGTAGGCAATTGCCTAGTCCACCAATCAAGATGGGCAGCAAAAGACTAGGCTCTTTGTCCATTGGATATAGATGAATTGTCACTCACCTGTAGTGAAACCAATTTATGTCACCGTTTTAAAGTGGGTCCCACCCTCTGAATGTATGAAGAGATAGGGTACGATGAACAAAATGCAAAAATGCAACTTTTCTGCAGCTGACTGACTTTAAGTCAGTGACTAATGATGGTGCAGAAACGAACACATCCTTCAGGGGCTGCTGAGCGAAAGGCTAAACAGGCATGCAAAGAAAGTGTAGCTCGTGATGCAGGTATGCAAGTTGTCATCATCTATTTTGGAGTGATTGTATTGCATTCTAAAAATAAACTGGAGACTTGTTCTGTCCATTAGCATCACTTGCCGGTTTATTCTGAGTTCAAAAGATCACGTCAGGAGCTGACTAGCAAAATACTACAGTAAAAGTAAAGAAGTTTGTATTCAAAGTCAGCAAACACACTAGAGAATTTTTTTAATGTTTAAAAAAAAAAAAAGTACCTCAGCTGTTTGTATATCTTCTAAATTCCACTGATGTGTACATTATTACTATATATAATGTACTATATATGTAACATAATACTTCATTTTAGTTTTTAAATCATAAATACTGTTATATTTAATAGAAAAATAAGCATACAATTTTATGAAGAAATTAACTATTCTTTCTGCTTAGTAGTTTGTCTCTTTCGCTTCCACTAGCAGTTGATTTGTGCATAGAGTGCATATTTAAGGTACTGTACTGCAGTATATCATATGACTACATTTATAGTCTATACTCGTGCAATAGGAGGGGGAACATCCTGTCCACACTCAGCTAGGAAAAAACGATAAAGGCACTGATGTTCATTTACTGAAGTGGTGTCCAGGAAATGTTCATCTGTAATTATATTATGTAATGTTGTCTTTATTTTACTGTCCATTTTACTGTATAGAGTAGGCAAAACTGTTCATTGTCCCAAATAGTTGGTGGGTGTGTAACTGTAAATAAATTAATGAACAAACTACTGCAAAATAAAAAATCCCAGCTGCCTTGAAATTTTTAGTCAGTATAGCTTTATGAGTAATTTCTAATTCAATTATAATACACTGACTTAAATAAAAGTTAAGATTTTAAAGTAATGGTAAAAAAAAATGCCATAGGAGGGGTGCTTGGGGGGGGTCCTCCAACATAAATTTTGCCTAAGGCCTGCAAATATCTAGAACCGGCACTGCTTTTAATATGTGGATTATTGACGTGGCCTGTATCTTTGACCATGTTTTTGGATTGTGTTGTGGACTGTATATGCTCTCTGATTTTTTGGTATCTGACTTGGAACATTTTTGACCATACTCTTTGTCTTAATAAACCTTGTATAACCTTGTATAACCTCTCTGAGAGCCCTGTGACACAGAAGGCTTCGCTGTGGATCTAGCAGAGATTTGCGATCTACACTCTGCCATCACCTCACAAAGCCAGCTGACTAGAATCCCATGCCCAACTGCTTCAGCAGATGGCTGTGGTCATGGAGTTCATCCAGACCACCAAAGGGGAACCCAGAGCATAGAAACAGGCACATCTGGGAATGCTAGTGAGTAATGTGGCAGCTTCTGCTAACCCAGAAATCCGCAATACCCCATACCCCTCGCTTTGATTGATAAATATGGTGGTTAATAAGGCACTCTGTGAACTCAAATCCCGATGGACTGTTTACTATGTGAATCTCATGTCAGTGCTCCCTAAATTCCATCAGCATGTGGACTTTGCAATGAGAGGGATGAACGTGCTGGATCTTGTTTACACAAACATCCCCAGTGCGTATCAGGCGGAGCCCCACCCCCACTTTGGCTACTCATACCACATCTCTATTATTCTAATCCCAGCATACAGACCACTTGTCAGATGCTCCAAATCTGTTCTGAAGGAACCATCTCTGTTCTTCAGGACTGTTTTGAGCACACTGACTATTACATGTTTAGGGAGGCTGCAACTGATAGCGACTCCACCAACTTGGAGGAATACATGGCATCAGTGACCAGCTATATCAGCGAGTGCGTCGATGACGTCACTGTCTACAAGACCATCACCATACGCTCCAACAAGAAGCCGTGGATGAATGAAGGTGCGTGTGTTTATGAGGACCTGAAACTCTTACTTCAGAGCAGATAACAAAGCAGCCTTAAGAACAGTGAGGGCCAAACTGTCCTGGGTCATCAGAGAAGCAAAGCATGCACATGCCCAGAAAATCCCCAGCCACTTCAAGTTGGTTGTTGGGGGGAATGGATTTACAATAACCTGCTTGCACAAGTGCAGACACCCTTTTATAATGGGGCACAGGCAAAGAATTATTAAACAACATTCAAACTCATGTTCAAAGCAATTATTTAACACCTGTCATCAATAAAGTGTTTTTGGTTAACCCCACATAAAGACCAGCTGTTTCTGTAGGATTTTCATGACAACATGACTGCTGAACTGTTTCATCTGACTGCTGAACCCATGACCTGCAAAGAGCGTACAAAGCATGAACAGGATCTCATTGTTGTAAGGTATCGATTAGCAGAGGGGTACAAAAGAACATTATATGTACCATGGAACACTGAAAGCCATCATCAACAAGGAGAAAATGTGGCACCACAGCAAGGCCTGAGGATTTCATTAACGAGTTTGCATGCGCAAAGTCAAGAGAGATGTTCTTAAATGCTAAGGCTTATTTACCATTATTTCTGGACAAACATGTGACGCTATTGTTGATTTGATATTTGTAGAACGGTTTTCTCTTTTAACTGGTTGCTCAGTTAGTCATGCTTGTGAAGTTAGTGTATGTTTTGCTGCCGTGTAAGTTTTGCTGTTTGTGTTTTGCTGCTGTGTGTCTCTGTGATGCTGAATTCACCTATTGATATGTTGCTTGCAACAGTCTTTCTTGGGCTTGCCTTATTTGATATATCTCTACAATGAGTTTTTTTAGACATACTCTGTAGTGGTTTTGCATGTAGTCGTAATACAGGCCATTTATGATAGAAATAATGATATTTAGCATTACATGTTGCATTGGCATGTGAAACATTCAGATTTGAGCATCAGTGTAAGGGCTAGAATGCATTTGTAGGCCCTTGTCTATCTATGGTATCAGGTTTTGTGGTTGGATGTTACTGTACATTTTTCTGTAGTATGTGGGTTGAACCTGTACTTTAGCTATAAGTTCATGTAAATCTATGGTCTTTATAACCAAAGTAAATTTCCCTTTTCTAACATGTAAAGTGGGAGGACAGGGACACTTCAAGTGTGGTAACCACACTGTGTTAATCCACGCCTGCACCACAGTGACATTACAAAGAACAGGACGTCCCTCCAAAAGATAAAACAAAAACTTACCATGGAGGCTGCCAAGAGACCTACAGCAACATTAAAGTCATTGTAGGAATATCTGGCACGTATTCATCGCTTCCTCCATCTATTTTATTCTTCACATATCTGGACTATGGGGTAGTCAATACAGAGGGAATCGTATATAGCTCCAAATATGAATCTATTTTTGCACAAAACCAGCAGTTAGACAGGCCTTCTTGCCTGAATAGGCAAATTCCCACAGCCATGCTCCAAAATCTAGTGGAAAGCCTTCCCAGAAGAGTGGAGATTATTATGACAGCAAAGGGGGGACTAAAGCTGGAATGTGATGTTCAAAAAAAGCACAAGCGTTATGGCCAGGTGTCCACAAACTTTTGGCCATATAGTGTATAACATTAAAACTTGAGAAAAGATCAAATATGATTTATGGTTTAATTTTATTAAAATCACGAAAACCTGCCATTTTAAAAGGGGTGTGTAGACTTTATAGACACTGTATTATGCATCATTGTAACAAATCCAGGAGAGTGGATGCAGATGCAGGCTTTCTTTATTTTATTTTTTTAAACAAAGTGTAAACTGAACAAAAACAGCCAAGGCGAGGTTCAAAGGGTAGAAAAACAATATCGGGTATAAACCAAGAGCCCACAATAACCGATAACTACTCACATCACCACAACACACCACAATAAAATACCACACAAATGCTAAGCCAGTAAGATGAGAAAACACTAATCTTATAAAGAGGAGCTAATCAAAGGAAACACAAGACAGGTGTGCACAGGAAATCGGTGGCATAACCACAGAAGAAATTCAAGCTATGTGAAAGGTTGCCCTCTGGTGGTCTGGAGAGGAATTGTCCATGGTGGACGTTACAAGCATAAAACTCATAGATCATACGAGTGGATTTTACTCCCCGAAAGACCTTCTGATATTGTTTAGATATGTTTCATTTATGCATGAAGTTCTTTATGCATATACTTATCCCAACTACACTGGGATAGCTTACTACAGCTAGAGGTTTTAATGGCAGTAATGCATTGCATGTAAACCCATAACTCTAATTAGGTGAAGAAGAAAAACAAATCTGGTTTAGTTCTGCTTTCTACACCTAAAAAGTATTCAGGGTAGATTATTCTTGAAATGGAAGCTAGTCATTAATGCTGCTCTAATGTGCATTGCATATAAAAAGTCTTCACCCCCCTGTTAAAACTTCATGTTTTGTTATGTAAAAAATTATATCAAGATAAATCATGTCAGATCTTTTTTCACCTTTATTGTGGTAGAGTAACTAACATATTTATTTATTTATTTATTTATTGGGGGGGGGGGGGCATAAGTGTACACACCCTTTTATAATGAGGCATGTCATTGTGCACAGAATTAACAAATCACATTCAAACTTATGTTCAAAGTAATTACCATACATCTGTCATCAATAAAGTGTTTCTGATTAACCCCCAATAACAACCAGCTGACATCATCTATGTCTCATCCAACTGCTAAAGCCATGGTCCGCAAAGAGCTTACAAAGCATTTACAGGATCTACACAGAGTTTTGTAGTTTCTGTATACTTTTATTTCTTTTTCACTGCTTTTGTCCCTTGTCTATTTGGCCTTTTTCTGCATTTGGATTTTGTAAACTTTTTTTTTGGCCTTTCCTTCTACCCATGTTAATTACACACACATTCATCCTGCTTCTTATTTCCACACATTAGTGATTTGAGGCAAGATGTAGCTGCATAATATTATAAGACCAACTTATTATCAGGACGAGTTCTCTACACCTACACAGTAAATTGCATGCACACAGAAGGACCAAAAGGCATCCTTGCTCCTTAGTGACCTATCAAACATGCACATATTTTTTCACACTTGTTTTCTGGCAGCAGCATTGCAGCAGACTGTGAGCCTCAGGCTGTGTCCTGAACTTTAACAGCAGGGATATTTCCTAATACCGTGTCATTGGCATGCCTGAAAATGTGCACACTTCACGTGGCTTGTACTATGCCATTGCAGTACCAAGGTGAAATGAATGTAAAACAGACTGTCCACTTCTGAGATTCTGAGGGACAGTGATCATGAATATGTAGGGTCACAAGAGCAGCCATGTTGCCTGTAGCTGCTGCACTGATATAAACTACTAGGCTACATGTGTATTATTGTTGCAGTTCTAGAGAATGCACATTACATACTCCCACAGACACATCATACACGTCTGATACCCGTGGGTACTTGGTGTCAGAATGTTGCTTAATAAAATGAGGTGTTGAAAAACTCAGATAGTATGCTATTCAGAGTTATTATACAATATTGTTCTTCTAAATCAACAGTGAACAATGAAAAGTAAATATTTTTTTTAAAACATATTTATTATTACTTCATTTCATTAGCTCTGTTCTTGTACTCTGCATAATGACAATAAAGTT
>JANDJT010000169.1:27799687-27824250 GCA_024331685.1 Stegophilus panzeri | reverse complement strand
CCGATCTTATATATACACACACACACACACACATATATATATATATATAGTTACAATTCAGAACCTGCCTTCCCAGTAAACAGTTGCAGCCGTTGATAGCTTCCTTTTTCTGCCCTGTCCAGGTAGTTCATGAATTTTCTGCCCCAAGCCGTTTCAGGTATTTCATGTGTTCCAGCTTAAGTACACCTGGGGCAACAAATGAAGCCCTTGATTAGTTGCATCAAGTGTGCTTGAGACAACACCTGTTTTGCATATTTGTGCTATTGTAAGGGATTCTATTGAGGGGGTTGAATAATTGTGAAGCTGGAGAAATCATTAACAGTTGCATTTTGACCTGACCTGCAGACACAGTGTCAGCTCACTCTATCCGATGCCATCTGAATGAAAAGGGACAGTATGGTAGGAGACCAAGGAGGACCCTGCTGCTGACACAGAAACATAAAAAAGCCAAATTGGAGTTTGCCAAAACTTACCTAAGGAAGCCTAAATCCTTCTGGGAGAATGTCCTGTGGACAAATGAGACTAAAATAGAGCTTTTTGGTAAAGCACATCATTCTACTGTGTTCAGAAAATGAAATGAGGCCCTACACGGTCCCTACAGTCAAACATAGTGGAGGTTCACTGATGTTTTGGGGCTGCTTTGCTGCTTCAGGCACTGGATGTCTTGCCTGTGTGCATGGCATTTTGAAATCTGAAGACTACCAAAGAATTCTGGGGTGCAATGTAGGGCCCATTGTCAGAAAGCTGGGTCTCCGTCAGAGGTCATGCGTCTTACAGCAGAACAGTGACCCAAAGCATACTTCAAAAAGCACCCAAAAATGGTTTAAAGCTGGGTTCACACTGTACGGATTTGGCCATGATTTGCTCGTCTGATACAAATTTTGAGAATCCTAAAAGATTCCTATAATCCTAGGCCAAAATCTGTAGTCTTTGACCGCTAGTTCGACAGCCGATTAATGGCCGTTGCGATCAAATTTTTCCGCCGATTAAAGTCTGGCAGTGTCAGAAGATTTGAGGCACAGTCCTGCAGTGTGGCTTCTCCTACTCCATACAAGTCTTCATGCATTCGCCTGTTTTACGCGTCTTGACTGTCGAACAGTGTGACATTAAAGACAACTGAGATCCTACAGTGTGACATTAAAGACAACTGAGATCCTACAGTGTGACATGTCTTACAGCGGGGATCATGTTCGTACAATCTGACAAGCAACAGTCGCAAAGGACTATTAAAAATCGCACAGTGTTCACCCGGTTTAAGACAAAGCACTGGACAGTTCTGAATTGGCCAGCAATGAGTCCAGATCTAAATCCCTTAGCACACCTGTAACCTGTAAAACAGCAGTTGGGAGAAGAAACCCTTCAAATATGAAAGACCTGGAGCAGTGTGTGTGTGGGGGGGAGGGACCTACAAGACATTTTGCCCAGGGGGCCTCTGAATTCTTAATCCGGGCCTGCTCTTGACGATAGAAATGTTTCAAAACCCACAAACGCGTGCAGCAACCCACAAAAGTACAGGATTAGTGTTCAGGCCCGTGTTGGAAAGTACATGTACCTTCATGAGACTCGGCCACCGTGCCGCCCAACCCCGCACACTCCCCGCCCACTTCCTCTTTGCACTTTCCCGCGAACAGTTATTTGCACAGCCTGTGTGGGAGAGAAGCAGCTTCACGTTTCATACATCAATTTTGTGCAGCTAACCATGGCAAAGCAAAGTTCCATTTTTAATTTCTTTACAAAGTCACCGCCAGCAGTCGCGAAAACAAAACCTAATCCGTCTCCAACCGAAGCAGACTTGCCTTCTTTAGTGTCCAAATCCAACAGTTCCCCCAAGGAGGAAGCTAAACAAGCAGCCCAAAACAGTAAGAAGGCTGCGGACAAACCCCTCAAGACTCTGGCTAAAGTCGGTCATGCCAAACCTTCCGGACAGAGAGCTACGGATACAAATGAGAGGTTTGTGGAAAATAAATTTAAGACTAAAGTTAATTTATGTTTGTAGAGAATGCATGAAGCAGGTTAGCCGAGTAAAATATTGATGCTAACGGCTTATGGTTTTAGCTAGCTTGGCTAACTGAAGTGAAAGCTACTGAAATAACTACAATTTGGGTACATTGGGCTAGTTAGTGTTTTGATATTATTGGTGTGTTACTTTTAAAAAGCTTTAGAACAGAATGACCCCATAGGAAGCGCAACGGTTTGGACACACACCCACACATCTCGCCATTTCAAGTTTTCCTGGCGGGAGATAGAAAGCTGGGCATATGCTTTGGAGCATTTTACACTCTTGTGTGCCATTCATAACTAAATGAGACTTTCCTTAGAATCTGGATGAGGGATTAACGATCAGTGATGACCAAACTGACATGTGAAGCAATGTTTGTAAGCACTGGAGCAACCTACAAGTCAAGAGTAAAAATTATGCTAGACATTTCCCCAATCTCTAATTTTCTCCCTTTTTGTGCTTTATCTTAATAGTAAAAAAAATCTTTAGAGAAGAGCAATGTAAAAGGTGTAAGACAAAAAAAAAAAAAAAAAACTTTTTTAAACAAACATTTTGAATAAAAAAAAAAAAAAACCCAAAACTTTTATTTTGAAAAATTTTCAGCTCTTCTTTCCCCTTCCATGCGGGTGAGCTGGTGTGGGCAAAACTAGAAGGACACCCATGGTGGCCTTGCATGATAGTGCCCCAGCCGGTGAGTGGGCAGCAGATGAAGGGCAGAGGTCAAGATCAGAGAGTGCATGTCCATTTTTTTGATGAACCAGCAACACGGGGTTGGGTCAGAAAGAAGTACATTCGACAATATAAAGGTGAGCTGAGGTTGCATGACATGTATCTGGAGCTATACTGGAACTAATTAAACAATCTGACATTGAATGCATTTTGGTTATGCCTAACAGGTTCAGATAGCACTGATGCCAAAACAGGTGGTTTGTTCTTCAGTGGCAAGCCTGTGATTCGCAGGGCAATGGAGTTGGCAGACCGTGTGCTGCAGGACACTCCTGAACAAAGACTAAAGATGCCTGTTTGTATGGATGCCTCTGATGAGGAAGCAGAGGACGAAGAAATGGAGGTAAGAAGCAATGTTAAGCATATATTTCTAGCATCTATTTTTTAATTAAGTAATTCATAAAAAGTGAAATTTTTCTTATTCTTCTTATAATTATTACTGCTTCTTATAATTGTTGTAGTGTAATTATAGCTGTTATAGTAATTGCATTTGAGCTTGTAATAGTAATGCCATCAGATCTGCCAAAATTAAAACTGAATGGAAAAAAAAAAATAAATGACTAAATTAAATGACTGATTATGCTTGTAACTAGTTAAACTGTAGAATTAGCACATTTAAGTATATATTGATTTAGCTTTGACACATTCTTGAGGTAGTTTTAAAATTTTTGTTAGAAATGCATGTATTTTCTATGTTTCAGTGAAATTTTAAGTGTAGTGTGTAATGTTTTTTCATATAATCATTTGCTCATTGTTTTGAAGGGTGACTAATACCTCAGTATGTCTTGATCTAGGAAAAAAAGGGGGGGAAAAGGAATTTGTTTTTATATGATGCCTAGTTTTATTTACTGTAAGGCAGGAAGTTCCTACCCACTTGACGTTAAACATGTATGGGGAAGAAGAGTTCTGAATTTTGTATTATTTAAAATCACGTTCTCTGCAGGTTGAACAATCAACACCATCAGATGAAGAAATATCAGAAGAGGAGGTTCAGAAGGTGAAGCCTAGCAGGCGTTCATCACGTGCTGCAGCAGAGCATGCTCAGAAACCCAAACGGCGGCGTATTGTGATGGCCTCTGACAGTGAGGGCTCTGGTGAGGAGTTCAAGCCAGATCAGGCAGAAACCAGCAGTGAGGAGGAAGATGGGGTCATAAGTGATGTGGAGGAGAGTATACCTGAATCTGAACCCGACAGTCCTGTGAAGCCTGTAAAACGGAAACGTGCATCAGAGAAAACTGCTAAAACAAAAAGTACAGCTATACCCTCAGAGATTCACAAGAGCAATTCTTTGAGTCTTGCAGCTGACACAAAGTCACGTCTGTCTGCTTTTTCAGCTCCAGACAGCTTTGAGAGTCAGGGCAGTGCTTCAGGAAAATTGGATGGGGCTGGTGTGTGGGACCATGAAAAATTGGATTGGTTGCAGAACGGCAAAAGAAAGGATGCTCGGAGGAGGCGTCAGTCAGATATGGACTATGACCCAACCACTCTATATGTGCCTGAAGACTTCCTTAACAAGGTTACACCTGGCATGCGTCGATGGTGGCAGCTCAAGTCAGAGATGTTTGATACAGTTCTTTTCTATAAAGTAGGCAAGTTTTATGAGCTGTACCACATGGACGCTGTGATTGGCGTCAGTGAGTTGGGGCTTACTTTCATGAAAGGCACCTGGGCACATTCTGGTTTCCCTGAGATAGGTTTTGGCCGTTTCTCTGATGTGCTCGTACAAAAAGGTTACAAGGTGGCACGTGTAGAACAGACCGAGACCCCTGAAATGATGGAAGCACGATGCAAGGCTATGGTGCGTCCCACAAAATTTGACCGTGTAGTTCGGCGAGAGGTATGCAGAGTAATCACCCGGGGCACCCAGACGTATAGTGTGCTTGATGGTGCGCCTTCTGTGGCCGAGAGCAAGTACCTGCTGAGTGTGAAAGAGAAAAATCAGGAGGAAAATGCAGGCCAATACCACATATATGGGGTCTGCTTCATTGACAGCTCAATGGGTCGCTTTTATGTAGGTCAGTTCCAAGATGACCGCCACTGTTCCCGTCTGCGTACCTTATTGGCACATTATGTGCCAGCGCAGGTGCTATTTGAGAAGGGTAACTTATCAGCTGAGACGCAGAAGATCTTCAAGGCTGCTCTGTCCTCAGCAATGCACGAGAGTCTTAGTGCTGGCTCACAATTCTGGGATGCCCAGAAAACCCTGAAAACCTTGGCAGATGAAGACTACTTTAAAGAAATTAAAGAAGAGAGTAGTAATTCTTCAGGATCAGCTCTCCCCAGTACTCTAAAAGCAATGATTTCTGAAAGTGACTCGCTAGGTCTTACTCCTAAAGAAGGATATGAACTTGCTCTCTCTGCACTTGGGGGATGCATATTCTATCTTAAAAAATGCCTGGTTGATCAAGAGCTTCTTTCCATGGCTAACTTTCAGGAATATGTTCCAGTGGATGTGGAGATACAGAAGTCTGAGAATGCATCAAATTTCTTTGCCCAAACTTGCCAACGTATGGTGCTGGATGGAGTGACACTGGCCAACCTTGAGATTCTCCAGAATGGTTCTACTGGAGGCACAGAAGGTACTCTGCTTGAACAGTTGGACACTTGCTGTACTCCTTTTGGCAAGAGGCTGCTAAAACAATGGCTTTGTGGTCCCCTCTGTAACCCAGCATCCATTAATGATCGGTTGGATGCTCTTGAAGACCTAATGGCTGCACCAGCACAAGCTACTGAGGTTACAGAACTACTGAAGAAACTTCCAGACCTTGAAAGGTTACTCTGCAAAATCCATAGTATGGGTACTCCTCTGAAAGGACAGGACCACCCAGACAGCAGAGCAGTTTTTTATGAGGAGATTGTCTATAGCAAACGCAAGATTGCTGACTTCCTTTCAGCATTGGAAGGGTTCAAAACCATGCAGGAAATTGTGTCAGTCGTGGAGTCAGTCTCAGTAGGATTCCAATCTAAATTGCTGCGACAAGTAGTGATCCTAAAAACTAGAAGTGATGAGGGTATGTTTCCCGATCTTAGACCGGAGCTTAACCGCTGGGACACAGCTTTCGACCATCAAAAAGCACGTACAACTGGTGTGATTACACCCAAGGCTGGCTTTGACCCAGAGTATGATCAGGCTCTGAGTGGGATCAAGGACTGTGAGAGAAATCTGCAAGACTACTTGGATCGACAGAAGAAGAGACTTGGCTGTAAGAATCTATCTTTCTGGGGTACAGGACGGAACCGCTATCAAATGGAGGTTCCAGACAGTGTTTCTGAGAGGAGCTTACCAGAAGAATTTGAGGTGAGGTCCACAAAGAAGGGCTGGAAGAGGTACTCAACAAAGCAGATTGAGCATATGTTCTCAGAGTTGCAGAGTTGGGAGGACAAAAGGGACACTGCACTGAAAGATTGCATGAGGAGACTGTTTTACAACTTTGATAAAAACTACAAAGACTGGCGGGCTGCTGTGGAGTGCATGTCGGTTCTTGGTAAGGACAAAAATAATTATTTGTCCGAAACATTTCCCCCCCCCCCATGTTCTCACTACATAATTACAACTTAACATTAAATTCCTCTTTGATGCTGACTGCAAAAATAACAGATATTGCTGTGAGACCCTTAGCTCTTAAATGCTCATATTAAGTGAATAAATGTAAATATAAATACCAATATAGCTGCAAGCAGCAATTATCAGGATTCTGGCACTTTAGGGCCTTTAAGGACATGCTTAAAAATATATTACTTAATATTGTGCAAGCCTGTAAGCACCTAAATCAGAGAAAAAGCAAGATAGTTTTAAGAAATACAGTGCTGTGGAAAAGTATTTGTGAAAGTATTGATTTCTTCTGTTTTTGTGTGTATATTATACTAAATAGTAGTGTTGGGTCTGAGTCCACCTTTGTCGAGACCAAGTCCTTAACCGTCCGAGTCCTTAATGTCCGAGTTGAGTCCGGTCGAGTCCAGAAAGTAATTAAATTGAAAAAAGATTTGAAATTGCAATTGTAAACTCAACACTGAGCTGTTAAATTAATATTTTAACCTTCACAAACCAATGGCAACATAAATGTAACAAAAAATACAACTATTACATCTTGCCATTTAACATTTTTATCTCATGTCATCAGCACCTCAGCTAGTTTCCTATCAAAAAATGGTTTCAAAGGGGAACAAGGGATATATCGGTATATGTAGAACTTTTATTACATTACAAGTGTATGAAAATGCAAATGAACCTGTTTTGCTATTGTATCACTCTATACTGTGTCCTCCAGTTCAAGTTGACATTTCAATTATTATGATTCCTTTTCCAGTTATATAGTCTGACAGAGTAGAGTTACATTTAGCAGCATGTCATAACAACAAACTTCATGCTTTATTACTGCTTTTAGTCTGTCTATGAAGCACAACAAACTCATTTCTGAACACTCATTTTAAGTCCTAAAATAAAAAATCCCTGTCAGCAGGGTTTATGATATTTACTAGATTAAGAAGTACATTTTGCATGAAATTCAAAACTGGAATCACCAAATGCTAATGTTTAGGGGCGGGCAATATGACTACAGTCTTATTTCACGATAATGATACGTTTTCTCAGGTAGGTCTATCAGTGGTATTCAAGTAAGAAATACTACGGAAATTGAATATAGCAATTAAATATAAAATAAAATGGACCACTGTGTGACATATACAGTGATTCTTATTAAATTTACTGAAGTTGTTTAGTCAAATGAGTTAGTGAATGATTTTTCTCTTTTGTCTTTGTTGTTTGATTAACATTAATGACACAGGCAGCAGCAGGTTTATTAGATGGCTGTCACTTTAAGACCTAATGCCCAGATCCAATATGCTATTGACACACTTCCAATTTTTCCCCCAACTATTTACATACACTTAAGACATAACCACCTTTGTTTGCATGAATACTCGGCCAAACGTGTGTGTGTGTGTGTGTGTGTGTGTGTGTGTGTGTGTTTTTATTTGACTGTCCAAGCCTAATAAGCCGCTAGAGAACTCAGTTCGGTGCTCGTGCAGTTAGGTGTCTTTCTGTACTTGTGTTTCAAGTATGTGTGCACAGAAAACCCCCTGGTCAGGCAGAGAGACATTCGTTAATTTCTTGTTCTCTTAATTTTGTTATTTCTTTATCTTTCTTTTCATGTTACACATGACGCGGACTCGACTATCCAAAATTTGTGAGTCCGTGTCAAGTTCGAGTACAAATATCGCCGAACGTTAGTTCATTGACTATGTTGCGGGAGGAGGCTGTATGTTCAGCACCACAGCGGCGGTCGTGCGAGGGGCGTTTCCCTTCTCTTGTGCATTGGCTGTTGGCCCGCCGTCACAGTAGTTACCAAAATGTTCTTTACATATCTTGCTGATGTTTACATATCATGCTGCATTGGGTCAAAGGTTGCTAACCTTGTCAGTTTGTCTGGGTGATGGTAATCAGCCTCAGTCTTCCAGAATGAAAATAAAAATTCTGAGACTTTTGAGATTGGAATGATGGCTTACATAAATTGAGTTTGAATATGTGGGTTTATTTAAATTACATAAGACATGACTTTCAAATTTATTTAAACATGAGCCAAAATTCCAAAATAGTTCTAAAACTAGCTCCCAGTCATTTTGCAAATTCCACTGCTTTTGACTTCCAGTATCAGTAACTATTGTTGCATATGCAATGTAATACTTAAAGTAATACACATTTTTCAAAGCAGTTAAAACATGTAAATTTTGACAATTTTTCACCAATGCTCTCGTTGTTATACACTCAACAAACTCTTTATTAGGTACACCTGTACACCTACTCATTCATGCAATTATCTAATCAGCCAATTGTGTGGCAGCAGCACAATGCATAAAATCATGCAGGTATGGGCCACCAGCACCGGTAATGTTCACATTAACCATCAGAATGCTGGGGGAAATGTGATCTCAGTGATTTTGACTGTGGCATGATTGTTGGTGCAGATGGGCTGGTTTGTGTATTTCTATAGCTACTGATCTCCTGGGATTTACCCACACAACAGTCTCTAGAGTTTACTCAGAATGGCGCAATAAAGAAAAAACATCTAGTGAGCGTTAGTTCTACGGACAGAAACGCCTTGTTGCTGAGAGGTCAAGTGAGAATGGCCAGACTGGTTTGAGCTGACAGAAAGACTACAGTAATGACCACTCTGTACAATTGTGCTGAGCAGAAATGCATCTCAGAATGAACACATTGAAACTTGAGGTGAATGGGCAACAACAGCAGAAGACCACATCAGGTTCTACTTCTGTCAGCCAAGAACAGAAAGCTGACACTGCAGTGGGCACAGGCTCACCAAAACTGGACAGTTGAAAAATGTAGCGTGGTCTGATAAATCTTGATTTCTGCATAGGTGCACAGACGGTAGGGTCAGAATTTGGACAACAGCATGAATCCATGGACCCAGTTAGCTTTGTGTTTTCTTGGCACACTTTAGGCCTGGTAATACCAGTCATTTGCTTGAATTCCACAGCTCATTTGAGTATTGTTGCTGACCATGTGCATCCCTTCATGGCCACAATTTTCCCATCTTCTAATGGCTGCTTCCAGCATGATAATGCACCATGTGAAAAAGCAAAAGCCATCTTAAACTGGCTTCATGAACATGTCGATGAGTTAAGTGTTTTTCCAGTGGCCATTCCAATCACCAATCTGAAGTCAATAGAACACTTGCGATAGGGAGGCCATACCCAGCATTAGTATAGTGTTCCTAACAAAGTGCTTGGTGAGTTGTTATGAGAATATGTTGCTATAAGAATGAGTAAATCAAATCACTGCGAGGTTTATGGGTATGTTTTCATTTTTATGGAATCGTCTGGAGCTTTATGAAGTTAAATGAATGCAAGCACAATCTGCAACCTACAGGAAAAATCAGCCCACAGCACAAATATTTTAGAAAAAAAATTTCAGGATTTTGGTCACACTGAGTTGACCACACTAATATTATTTTTAATATTAAAGACTTGATTGAGTTTTCTTTTCCATAGGAAAACAAAATTGAACAGCCAAATAAATAACACAAGCATCCCTTAGTTTAAGTCCTAAGGTAAAGAAGTAAACTGCTAAAATGCTTACTTTATGAAGGTGCGTAGACACACTTTAGTGATTTTATGTTTATTATAATTATTATTATTAGTAGTAGTAGTGGTGGTGGTGGTGGTAGTAGTAGTAGTAGTAGTAGTAGTAGTAGTATACTTCCTATGGTAGTTTGGCAGCCTATCGAATGCTTTGCAGATGACTGAAGGACCTCATCCCAAAGGTCTCCAAGAGGTTTTGTCTAAATTCACTTCTAGGTAGCGCTGTAATTTGCAAATTTGTAAAATTTCTCATAGCTTTTGAACCACTCGACATCAAATGAAGATTCTTGTTTCTATTGATTCTCTTGAAGGTTCAGTTTGTTGATGATTAGAAGGAATTTGATTTCTCTAACAGAAATTTGAATTATAACAAAACAATTTTTATGTTAAAAATTTTATTTATTTATTTATTTATTAAAACTTATCCTACCATGAATTTTATTGAATAACCATGACATTTGGAAGATGGCATCAGGAGACCAACAAAAGTTCTGATCAGATTTTGTATATGATTGATTGGTTTGTCCATAACATGAAAATGAATTTTATTGTGATGTCAGCAAACAGGATGTGCGGGCATATCTCTGCAACAGAGTGATGGAGTTTGACCAAATTTTGTAGATGAGTAACTGACCTTGTCCTCAGGGACCCCAAAAAGTTGAGTTTAAATCCCCTATGGTAGGTCCTGTAATTCACATATTAGTAAAATGGCCCATAACTTTTGAACCTCTTAACCTGCAATCATGATTATTCCTTTCTCTGATTCCTTGGGATGTGCTGAGAGGTCGACATGTAAAAAAAAAAAAAAAAAAAAAAAAAAAAATTGTGATCTGCCAAACAGTAAGTCGGCCAGGTTGAAATTCAATAAACACGTTTCTTTTGTTTCTCTTACACATTTTGTCCAATCATCATGAAATTGGTCAGTGTAAAAAAAAAAAAAAAAAAAACCCACAATTTCTCTAATTTTTGATAACAGTGATGATTCATCCATAATCTGCAAATGAGGGCATATCTCCAACACTTTTATATATTGACATTAAACTTATCACATATTTAGCAACATGACTTGACATTAAGAAACTAAATTTGACATCATTTGCAAGTTAGGCGGGCTACTGAAAAAAGGGGGTGGTGATATCTCAGCAACAGCTTGACCTTTTGCCTTTAAATTTAGTACATCTCCTTTGGAGCAAGCACTGATGGTGCCAGTGGCTTCAGTCTTCTGCTGCTGCTGAGGGGTGTGGACAGAAAGTCCTTGGGCCCCTTAATTGCAGCTTGCAGCTATATTTGGTATTTATTTTAATGCTCTCTAGTCTTTGATTCTTTGGATTTTGTTATACTCTAAGCTTAGAGGAGCTTTGTGGTAAATTACACCATTACTTGTTGACTTGGGTACATTTTACCCAAGTGATGCTTTTGAAACCCTTTTAAGTACAGTAGTGATTTATATTGTCTGTGCTGTTGCAGATGTGCTGTTGAGTTTGTCCCGATACAGTCAGAGTGGGAACGGGCTGATGGTAAAACCAGAGATTGTTCTGCCAGGTAATGGCCCCCATTCTTCCCCTTTCCTGGACCTCAGAGGATCCCGGCACCCCTGTGTCACCAAAACCTATTTTGGTGATGACTTCATCCCCAATGACATCTTTATTGGTTGTACTGGCAATGAGGAAGAGGAGCGCAAAGACAATAAGAAGGCACTAGCCCCATGTGTACTTGTCACAGGGCCTAACATGGGAGGCAAGTCCACCCTAATGAGACAGGTGAGTTCATTCTTGTGGACTGTTTGGGGCACAATTCTAATTGGTAAATACTTCTAATGTCAAGTTTGCCAAGATTGATTTTTCTTGCAGTGTATTTATTTTGCGGCTCTGAGAAGGATATTGGTTTATGTACATACAACTTTTTAAGCTTCTTTTAATTCAGACCAGTTGCTGTTCACATTGGGAAAAACAAAAGGAAATGCCTAAAGGTATAGGATAAGCAGGATTTGTGCTATATTCACTGTTTGTCCAAAATTTATTTTAAATAAATGAATAAAAACTCCCCAGGCAGTTGTTACCCTTTAAAGTGGACAGGGTTTTTTTTACCTGTCCAGTCTGGGGAAACACTAGCTGTATAGCTCCATATTGTTATAGTCGTCTGTGTTTTTTGCAAGAGGAAATGTAGCCCTATGCATTTTTTTGCTGTAGTGTGGCCTGGTTGTGATCTTGGCACAGTTGGGTTGCTATGTGCCTGCTGAAAGCCTGTGCCTAACCCCTGTGGACCGAGTGTTCACTCGCCTTGGTGCCTCAGATCGTATCATGTCTGGTGAGTTGCCTCCCCTTTTGTATGCTGTGCTAAGTAGGTGCCTGTTAAAGGTTCAAAAAGAAGTTTTATAGTATAAGAATTGAGAAGAGATGACCTGACCTAGTCTGGATATTCATGTTTACCTGCTCTGTACTATTAGGAGAGAGTACTTTCTTCGTGGAGCTTAGTGAAACAGCCAGTATCCTTTTGCATGGGACCACTCATTCACTTGTTCTTCTTGATGAACTGGGTAACACACTTTCTTCTTTTAGGTTGTTTTTAATATAGGCTTATACTTTTTTTTAAAGCCTCCTTTAAAGCCTAAAATGCACCTAGCACACCTTATGTGCAACATTTATTATGATTGGTTACAGGCAGGGGTACGGCCACCTATGATGGCACAGCCATAGCAAGTGCAGTGGTGAAGGAACTGTCGAAGAGCATCTGCTGCCGGACTCTGTTTTCCACCCATTACCACTCACTGGTAGAAGACTACGCTCAAGACTGTGCTGTTAAGCTTGGTCATATGGTGAGTCTTTATTAATTTTTTAGCTCAGACTGAGATGGATCATATGATAATTATTAATCTATTTAGTGGAACTACACGTGGCCCTTTCCTGAAAGTAACACCATAGTCCTAATAATTTAACAGCCTGTGACAGATCTGTCTTTGGCGCAGATACTGTTCATACTTTAACAATGTGAAAATGTGGAGTTTGATGTATAAATATTAGTCAAAAGCTCACAAATCCTTTTCTTTAGACAGTACTTTGTACACATTTGTTTAAAGCTAAATTTTGCTAAGCATGTTGCTAAACTGCAATATGTGGATTAAAAACTTCTCAAACATAATCTTATCTTTTAGAATTTTTTTTTGTAATAAAAATGCATTGTATTTTCACTTTTTAAACTTACAGGTAAGCCATGCAATATCATGCTAGTTAATTTTTTTTTTTCAGCTTTCATAATCCATTGTCTTGTTAAGAGAGAAAAGACTTGTACACCAGGCACATTTATTAAGAAAGGGAAATGTAAAGCTACCTGTCTAATACATCTTAGATGGTCATGACTGAGCCTTTAACTCAGGTGTTGTTTTAAGACTTGTGATCTTTCCACTACATTTGCATTGAGGCCTGCATGGTGGAGAATGAGTGTGATGAGGATCCTAGCCAGGAGACCATCACTTTCCTGTACAAGTTCATCAGTGGTGCTTGTCCCAAGAGCTATGGGTTTAATGCTGCACGCCTTGCCCATATCCCTGAAGAGGTGATTCAGTCAGGAAATTGTAAAGCCCGTGAGTTTGAAAAGAGCATCATGGCTCTGAGGATCTTCAAGTGAGAAACATTTAAATTCTATAAAAATAAATTTAGAGTAATTAACATACAAAACAAGTTCTCCAGTATGCAGTGTGAATTCTTATATTGTGTTTTATATCCTCTCTCTTTAGGAAAGTGTGTTCATTTGCTGAAGATCCCACAGCTAATCGTGAACAGTTTGCTAGACTGGTTCAGATGATTGTTAACCTGTAATGGAGAAAAGAGTTGTACTCCGTAGAAGATGGCTATTCTGGAAAGTATTTTCACTACTACTGACATGATCTAATAAAGTTTATTCTTAAAAATGCATACTTTCTCTCTTTCACTAGGAAATTAGATATTTTGATTATTACCAACATCTGCATAATTAAGTACTTCACAGTATATTAAGACTAGCTGTTCTGGAACATGCATACTATTCAGCCTGTACATGAACCCAATCACCATATGCAGTTGTAGGAAAAGGCCAAAGCAAAAACAGTGTCCATATTAATCTGAGCTTTAATAAAGCAAGAAACTGCTTTACAACTTCTGCAGCAGAGTAGCTCATTCATTTGGTTGAACCCTTTCACCCAGGATATTTTGAGGAAAAGGCAATGATCAGTGATGTTATGAGAATGCTACTATAGATATTTCACCAGACGTTATTGGGTGAAAAAAAATCTCACTGCGTTTTGCTGAGGAAGGGTAATCTCAAAGAGGACAAGTCATATATGGATTATGTGGTCATTAAAAAGGGGGTTAATCAGAGGTATTTTCAAAATGAACATACAAATACCACAACCTTTACTTCATTAGGGTTGTGAAAACACTCACTCTGCCATTTAAAAAAACAAAAAAACAACAAAAAAAAAAACAGCAATGCTGGAGAATAGCTAGTGTTTTTCATTTTCACTTTTCCTGATAAATCTCTTTCACAGAAAGAATACATCCTGCACCATGAGTACAATTACAGTTAAATCCAAAAGGTATAACAACTCCCAAAATTAATATTTAATAATAAAAAAAAAAAATCCATTACATTTAAGATTTCCACTTGATAATACAAAACTAAGAGAGCATTAAAATTGAATACCAGTTAATTTGTTTTAAAATTCTGCAGTGCTGGTCATATTTATCACCATACATACACTGGCATGTGGCAATAAATTCATGGAGACAGGCACTAAGAACCCGGGGATAGAATGCTCTTTCTAGATATGAACCAGTAATCTTTTACATTTCTTTCTAGCACTACCCAAAACCAGTCAGGGTCTCAGGAATCAACATTTCCAGCTATCACCTATCCACCTCTCTATGAAAACAAAGCAGGGGAACTATTATATCCCCAGCAGAATAGTCGCTTTTTCTTTTTTAAATAATAGTCTCTTCGTGGCTTGCATTACTAGCCGTCTTAAGCTTTAAAAAGAAAGTGTTCTGAATTTATTTGAAAATATTACTGAAATTGTATTATTTCAAAAATAATTTCAGAACTGGATTGATGAGTGCTAGGGATCCACTAATCTGATCTCTTGTATTTATATTGTATCAGATTGAACACTTCTGATTCACTGACAATTTAGGCCTTGAACAATGACAACATAAATCTTGCATGTGAACATCTGAAACAAATTAGCTTAGTGCCATTGTATTAAAATGATGGTTTGGTAATTTGGTAACAGAAGCTTGCAGAGGTGGCTTATTTCTGTTGGCATCAGCCACTCCTCAAAGCTCTGATTCTATTCTATTGAAAATGGAAAAAGGGGCAGCAGTACATCCCTAAGGAATGGTATGGAGTCTCGAGATCACAAACTCAGTTGTGCTGCAGTGTGCTGGACTCTATAGGAGGAGCAGAGTCATACAATGTATCCGTGTCGTGTGTTGGCTCTCCGGCTAACGTGCATGAGTTTGACAATGTCCCAGCACCACAGTCACAGAAAAATCTGTGGAGTAAAGACATTTACACAAGTTAGACAAGAGGACCAGCCTCATGCTTTCAAAACTATTCAGTAATAGAAGTCACAAAATCAAAATCCAGAAGGAAGGAGAGCACTCTTAATAAAACTGCACAAAGCTGCAATGTATGACAGATGGGACTGACCTATCGTGTCTAATAAACTCTACATCATGTCCTTGATGACACTTTTTGATGCAATTCACACAAATTGCATTGCGGTCTGTTGTGTTACAGGTGTGACATCTGCATGGAGAAAAAGCAGCTAAATTAGTTTGGTCAATTCTATACCATGTAAAAAAATTTCTAAACATTGTATTACTAATGTTTTCCAATAGAAGCTGAGCCTGAGGAATGGTGTTACCTGTAAAAATCATGCATTGGATAGCTGGTGTAACTGGAAATCTTATACAGGCACTGTCCTCGGCTCACAGCTTTTTCGATGGCGTCTTGATTGTTCATTATCTTATTATCTGTGTTTAAGGATGATTGTTCATTTTAAAAAGGCTTACATAATCAGCAGGCAGGTCCATTCATGACTATCCTCAACATTTCCTCACCTTTCATTGTCACGTTGACACCGGATGCAAGAAACAACCCACCAAAGCGGTTGTTAAAAATCTGATTTCCTTCTAAAGTTGCAGTTGCATGGTTTGTGATCTCAATACCTGTTTTACACATTAAATGATTAGATAAAAGGCACATTTTTAACATTACTCTATAAGGATTCTAAGCACATTTTCTCCACACACCTGCGGCAAAGCCATCAAATATCCTGTTTTTTCGCAGTACAGGGTGACTGTTGGTACTGATGAGGACCCCTGCCTGAGCATTCCTAAAGATGTCATTCTCCTCCAACAACCCTGGAAGAGACACCACAAAAACACAATCATATGAAGAACTTCTCCAGCCTTAATTGAACAGACTGCAATTCTACCTAAGTGTAGAAATGTAACGGTCAATCAAAATTAATTGTGAAACTCATTACTACTGCTAGCTTTAATGTAACATTGAACATTTAATTTTTGAAGCATTAAAATAATCCATTTGGAATAATAAATTGTGTATCATGTTATAGAAACTGCTACCACCCTAGGACAGTGTGTTAGTAACACGTATGTGTAACAAGTGATTAAAGTGAAAGGAGTATTCCTTGTATTGATTTAACAGTCTAGTGGGAAGTGTTGTTTCTACTTGGGTCGTGCAGAAGCAGCAGCCATGCAAGCAGCATTGTTCACACTTGCTGTATATCCAACATAAATACATAAGTTACATGAATTTAGTATGTACTATTTAAAAATTACATTCACTAGATGGCACGTTAGTGTACAGTGATGTTAAGCAGACTGATTGAGCTCGGTCTCTCTTAAAATTTTCTGTCATAGTTGTGACTGCTGTCATGAGCAGAGTCTCAAATCAAAAACTCTGATCCTACATTAAAAAAACATTTACTAATCTAGAAAATCCAGAAGACTGGTATGCAAAGCAGATCTTTCAATGGGTTTATGAGAGGTTTTTAAAATTCAAAATACAATAGGAAACACTGGGTTGTGACCCCTGGTTTGGGAACCCCTGCCCTAGGACCTCTGCACCTTTATCCTCAATAAAATGGCAGGATTTAGGAATGCATGAACAGTATATGAACATGCAATTGGAAAAATACCATGTCCTACCACACCAAATAACTAGCCAGGTAGCTACTAGTAAACTAGCTTGTGTTTGACACAGATAGATACCAGTATGATTTCACTATCAGTATTTATATTCACAATTTTCACAAGAGTCCTAACTCAGTGACTTATTTAACAATAACCAAATCTGCCACATTACAATCAGTACCACTTTGATCATAACCAATATTAGCTCAGTGATCCTGCTGGGAAGCTGAATTTACAGCTACCTTGCCCTCCTCTAATAACTGTCTGCTGAGGTCACACAAAATACTCCCTAAAATTCTGAATAAGCATGAAAATGCTGACAAAATTCTAAATGGAAGCATGAAATGTTCTTTTAATAAATTTGCCCCAAAACAGCTGTTCCGAATACCCATGTAAGAGGAGTACTAACATGTTACTATTATAACTGTACTCTAACAGGGTTTTAGCCTGATGGTATTCTTAGGCCATTCTTAGACACCTATTTTACTAGTATGAGGATGAATTTGATGGGAGACTGCAGAGCATTTCAGCAAGTCAGGATGGATAAGGTGTATGCTAAATGCTGTAAATGCAAGAGGGGTTAACTACTTTAAAAAAGTCATGTTTGGGTGTATAGGGATACCTAGCTGAAAAATCAAAATGACCTGCACGGCACTGTTAAAATGCAGATGCAAATTATATGGCTAAGGAATGATCTCCATAATACTAGCAGTATTATTATTGCTCATCTATAAACAAATGCTGTAAATGCTAGTTCTGGTATTCTAGCTTACCTCGGCATGAAAGCCATTCTAATAATAATAATAATAATAATAATAATAATAATAATAATAATAATAAATACTTGTTTTCTTTTATACACTTCTGCAAAATCAATATATAATTCAAGCTTCTAGAGCACTAACCACGTCCTCCATTGAATATGCAAATTCCTCCATCTCTCCCATCATGGATCTTATTCCTACGAAGTGTTGGGTTGCTGTCTGTCTTGATCCAAACCCCTGCCATGGCATTGTCAAAGATCTCATTGTCTTCTATTAAGCCCAAACCTGTAAATACATCAATTTACTTAGTGGTACATTTTGATCATAATATTCAAAATAATTTCCATCAACCTCACTAGAATGACTAGAGCTGCAATGATGAACAAAGAGATATTTGCCACTTGCTGCAGAAACATGCCTTTTTTCAGCATCCTGCCAAACTACAAATATTCTAAAGGAGAGCAGAAATTTTACCGGAGTTGTAAACAAGGATGCCACCATTTTGTCCACCCCAGATCTTGTTTCGTCTTATTTTTGGGTTGCTTCCAGTCCTATATGATGAAATAAGACCATAACCCAGGCAATTATTTAAATGCATATCAAATGGTATTAAAGGCAGTACCAAAATTGCAAACAGAACAGTTCTGTATAATAGTGGCTCTGATCATTTCTACACTGTGCATGAGAACTGACCTTATCTGAACTCCTGAATACATGTGGTTGTAGATATCATTGTCTTCCAGCACTCCATGCCCATTATCATAAAAATAAACACCAACCTGTGAACACAATGAGGAAAGAAATCTCAGCTGTAGGCTCCAATAAGCCATTATTAGTAAGATTGAAAATGTAGTGCATGTTTTGTAATTGCAACATTTAGTAAGTATTAAACAGTATTTGGATTTGTAACTGTTGTCACCGATTTCAAATACGTAGAACATGTTTTGCAATTTAAAAATAAATTCTGAAATTGGAACTTTTGGGACTAAGGTAATTTTGCATTTTCAGAATTTGCAGGAAAGGAACTATATAAACTACTGTTTACAGTTGGTGTTTTCCCCCTCTAGCTAACCAGAAGAGACAACTGAAAATAACTACAAACTGAAATGTTATTAAAAAAAAGTTTGTTTAATTCATTCTATAATTTATTTCCTTTAAAGAGCAGCTCCAGTGGCCTATTTTCCCCATTGTCATCCCTGTGTTCAAACACTATCTGCATCACCAGATGCTGCACTCCTTGATGTAATCACTGATGACGGAGGTCACACACAGAAAAAGGTTATTTATTTGCCAGTAAATACGTGTGTATTTGAGTAATTCCCACAGTTCAAAACACTCAGACAAAATAAGCAAGTCCAGAAATTTCCCCAGGAGTTGATTTACTTACTCATGGTCAAAAAGTGCAGAAATAAAGCACTGTATTCCTACCAGCATATGGAAGATGTTGTATAAGAGTGAAATAATGAATGAGTTGTGTGCAACGTGAACCAAGCAACTTGATCTGCAAAAGAAATAAAGATATCTCCATTTCTGGATGGCGCTGGACTTCACTTGAGGTAGAATGTGTTTGAAATTTGAGTTTTGTTCGACACTTCACGCCAAAGAACACAAATTCATAATATTGAAATAATAATTTTACGGTGGCCGAAACATCACCACAAACAAGAAAACAAAATAAATCCAAAACAAAACAACAAATCATAAACACAATGGCAAATCCGAAAACACATTAACAAGTCAGAAAACACAATGACAAATCTGCAGTACAGACAAAACATTAACACATGCACACACGAATTGACTTTCCAGTACTGGTGCACCGTAGCCTGCTGTACTTCCTGTAGATCTTGACTGACAGATGTGTCGTCCAATCAGCAGTAAGTAATCCATTTGCAAAATATACCTACTGTTATAGGTATTTTGTCTGACTTGTCATTGTGTTTTCTGTTTTCCTATTTGTGATTTGTTTTGCACTTCTCGGCCACCGTAGTATTTACTTATTAACTCTTATTTACTTTTAACCTTGAAATTCAATTTAGTTTTTTCAGCGTTCAAAGATTCACATTTTAAAATTCAGATATATAAGCCACACTTCCGGGTGCCAGTTGGTGGTGATAGGACAATGAATCACTTTTGCCATTTGTATGTGATTTGTATGTGATTATGCCAAGATTTATACATACATCTTGAACTCTACATATTCCACTGTACAGAGGAAGAGTGGGCCACATTGCATTGTGTGCGCACATACATACATACATATATACATATACATATACACACACACATATATAAAAATAGTATGTGTGTGTGTGTGTGTGTATATATATATATATATATATATATATATAAAAAATTATGCAAATCTATTGCTGGCAACACTGTTTAAAATATCAAAAATTCCTTTGCAATTAAGCATCATGGATCTCTTAATCATGGTGACCAAATTTGGTATGAATCAGATGAATACTCTAGAAGGAGTATTTAAGTTAAGGTTTGTAAGCCACATCTTGTTGACAGTTGGTGGTGCTATGGCAATCACTACTGGCATGTGTATGTGACAATGCACCAACATTTAATATAAACATGAACTTTGGGCCACATTGCATTATGTATACTGAAATTGCCACACTTCCTGTTTGTGTGGAATAATGTGTTGATTCATTGCCTTGCCATGGCAACACCATTAAAGATGTAAAAAATTCTTTCATAATTTAAACATCATGGACATCTTGACATCATGCTGACCAAATTTGGAGGAGTATTTAAGTGTGGAACCTGTCAAAATGCATAAAATCTAAATTGGCCAACTTCTTGTTGGGTGGAGTTAATGGATGTGCGCGTGAAATTCATTTGTCTTAAGAAGACCCATGTCTAGCAAATGTGTTGCATGTAGGTGAAATTGTAGAAAAATGTCAAAGATGTATTAAGCCCAAGGACAATGTCTGGGTCCAATCTTTGAGAGATCTGATGAATAGCTTTTCTGATGCATGTACCAAGTTTTGTGGGTTTTTGAGCATGGCAAGGAGCTTAAAAATGCCAAAAGGTTTAGGAAAATAAGAATAAATATAGCTGCAAGCAGCGATTAATGGGCCCAAGCACCAAGACCACAGAAGTGTCTGTTTCAAAATCCAGTATTAGCATGTGGATATTTGAGCCACACTGTATGCTATACAGTAGAATTATGCCACACTTCCTGTTTACACTGTGTGACATGATTATTGATACTCTCCCCATGGCAATACCATTTGAGATGTCAAAATCTCCTTCAGAATTTATCATCAAGGATATATTTTGCTGACCAAATTTGGTTTATTATATATCATGAACTGGCAACATGAATTGAAGCTTATAAACCAATTTTTAAATACTCACTGTAGAGGATTATCTGGTTCATATCAATTTTGGTCTCATACATATAGCAATAGTGATTTATTGGCATAGCACGAACTGGCAACAGAAAGTGAAATTATTTAGAGAGATTTGTTTATATATTTGTTTTTGACAAATTAGACACACATCTTGAATTTGGCATTGTAAAGAAAAAATATTCCTCCTATTCCGAGTGAAAATATTATGTTTATTTAATAGGTAGTAATAGGTAGGTAGAATTTTCTGCCATTTTGTCCGCTATTTTGAATTTGCAACCGTGTTATGCTTTACCTTCTGCTGTACTTGCTATTGGTTGTTATTGTAACCATATAGCCTCAGAAACACATGACCACAAGCTTATGATGGCAGTGCATTGGAGATTTTATAAATCATTAGGTCTATGGACTTGAAATAAAAGTGATCTTGGAGATTGTTTTATTATAATGAAATGTTTTTCATTTATTTGTGTGTAGAACCCCAGTGTGTGAGGGTGTGGAGGAAGACCTGGGAGTCAGGTGCAATTTTAACTGAGCTCCAGGCTCGCGTTTATTCAGTCCACGCTTTTCAGCGCACTTTCAAAACAACAAAAAAAACCAACACAATGAAAGGAAACGGGTCTGTCCCAAATTCACAGCTACCGCTCTGCCAGGTTCAAGTTGTTTTTGTTTTTTGTGTGTGTGTGTGTGTGTGTGTGTGTGTGTGTGTGTGTGTGTGTGTGTGTGTGTGTGAGAGAGAGAGCGCGCGTCCCCCTCTCTGTCTGGTTCACTGAAAGCACAAAGGGACTGGAAGACCGACTAGTGATTGTCTTGCAATCGACCCCAATCGACATAATGAGCAGCCCTACTCTAGAACGAGTATTTAAAGGATTGGTTTATAAGCCAAACTTCCTGTTGCCAGTTGGTGGCACTATGCCAAATAATCACTACTGGCATGTGTATGTGACTATACACCAACATTTAGTATGTGAAATTTTGGCCACATTGCATGATGTTTAGTGGAATTATGCCACACTTCAGTGTAATATGTTAATTGATTGTGACGGAATTTTTGACATGTTTAATGTTGTTGCCATGGTGCAATTTAGCATTGTGGGCATCTTGACATCATGTTGAGAAAATTTGGTTTGAATCTGATGAATCTCCTAGGAGCAGTATTTAAATGTTTAGTACTGATCGAAATGCACAAAAGGAAAAATGGCTGTTTTTCCTGTTGGGAGGTAAAAATCTACAAATTACTTATTAATTAAGTATACACCCCTCAGTGTGAACTGTCCTTTTGCAGCAATGAAAGAATTTGGCATTTTCTTCCATACCTCAATGCAACTTTTCTCCAACTTGGTCAAATTAGATGGAGAATGTTGGTGGACAGTAATTTTCAGGTCATGCAACAGATTTTCAATTTCATTAAGTCTGGGCTTTAACTCTGGCCATTTTAAAAAACAAAAAAACAAATAATAAAAAAAAAAAAACCCTTCTTTACTGTCCAGTCCATTCCTTTGTACATTTTCACCCTAAATGCAGAGGCCTGTCTGAATGGAACAGGTTCTCCTTAACAATTTTCTTATATCTGGCTTGATCCATTTTGCCTGTGATGGCAACAAAGTTTCCAGTTCCTCTTGCTGAAAAGCAACCCTATAGCATGATGCTACCACCAACGTTCTCGACAGTAGGAATGGTTTTAACCATGCGGTGGGCTGTATTTGGTTTGTGCCAAACATTACGCTTTAGCCCAAATGGGAAAACTTTAGTCTCATACCACAAAAAATCTTTTTCCAACAGCTCTCAAGTTTTCTAACATGGCTTGTCGCAGAAGTAGATTCCTTTTGGCCACTCTCCCATAGAGGCCATATTTGTGAAGAGTTGATATTATTGAGGTCTGCATAGGTTCTCCTATTTCACCTAATGAGCTCTGTAACCCCTTCTGTCTTGTAGCTGGACTCTTGGACACAACTCAGACAACTGCCCTTCTCGCTTAAGTACTCAGTTTAGCCTGATCTTGGTAGTGTCTGGGTTGTGTCATTCCTCCCCACTTTGTTATAATGGATTTCACCGTGTTCCTAAGAAGGTTCAAAGCTTTGATGTTTTAATATCCTTTTTCCATCACCTTTTTTCCTCCTAACAACTTCACCTCAACGTTTCAGGGGCGGTTCCTTTGGATTCATGACTGCAGGATTGATGTGATCTGCGATTTTAGCTGTGATACCTCCCAAAGTCAGAGGTATTTTTTGTGCTAGCATACAATTGAAAACAAGTGGATTTTAAATTAACACATTTGTACCACGTTAAATTATTCCATATTTAGTGCAAGTTCTCAATTTAGATTGCTAAAAGAATGGGGAGGGTTATGCAGTTATGCCATTTTTAGACTTTTCACATAAACAGAAAAGAGAAATAAGTAAGGGTGGTGGTGGTGCGGGGGTCAGCTGTTGGTTGGTTTAACAATGAATTCACATCATGGTGTGCTACTTGTATCCAAGGCCACGACAATTTTTTTTTGGTAAAAAAATGCTAGTTATGGGCCAATAATTTTGTTTAAAGTTAGAAAAATGATCAAAAGAGCCAATACAGTTTAAGATGCGTTGGGTGTATTTGCTGTAGTGGCTCTTTAATGAGAAGGGTTGAAGTTGTATTGTCTAAAAAATTCCACTTAAGATGTCTAGTCCTATGCAAGGCAAAAGTGGACTGTGTATACTCAGTACAGAGTAGAACAGGAATAGCAGTAAAGCAGAAAGTGAAAAAGATAAAATGTCATTTTGAAAAACATATTGCAAGCAGGCTAAACACTACTAACAAAACTGGGCTCTGACGCAAAACTGGATCTGATGTCACCAAGACAGGATCAGTGTGACTCAACCTGTCGTGATTAGTGCATTAGGTATGGCTGTGGCATATTAGGTATGGCTGAAGATTTATTGCATAGCAGATAAACTGGCAGAGCTCAAATAAACAGATATAACAAATTATACATCGTTTTCTTTCAAATGCTTGGATGTTTCTACTGCAACACATCAGAATTACATGGGGGAAGAGGAGTAAGCTGTACCTGTTTTCCACTGTGTATTCGATTCCTGCGCAGCACAGGTGTGCTTCCTGTGGTTACCCACACTCCAGCTAATGTGTTGCTGTAGACCTCATTCTCCTCAATCACACCTTGGCCTTTCTCATGCTGCAAGACACACACAGGATTCAGGCAAATGACATCTGCATCATGCATTTGTTTAATACTGCTGAGCATGCATGCATGCATACATACATACATACATACATACATACATAATCTCAAAAGTGAGTACACCCCTCACATTTTTGTAAATATTTGGTATTTTTTGTAAATATTGAGGGGACAGCAAACTTACACTGTTACACAAGCTGTACACTCACTACTTTACATTGTAGCAAAGTGTCATTTCTT
>JANDJT010000169.1:27775342-27787290 GCA_024331685.1 Stegophilus panzeri | reverse complement strand
ATCATGGGACGGGCATACTCAAAAACCTCTATGTAGAGTCTCTCCCTGTCAATAATCATTTAAAAAAAAAACAAAAAAACAAAAACAAAAAAAAAAACAAAAAAAAAAAACAAACACACCACCATTTTAGTTTGGTTACAATTTAATGAATTTGCCAGTTATCCAACAAGATTGTGAAGAACAACCCTATGAGATTCGATTATGGGGTAAAATAATCAACAAAATGGGGTAAAATAACTATCTAAGGTAATCGCTGACTAATCTAGTTAAATTCTCTCAGTTTAGTTTAGCAAACAGACAACTGCTGGGATTAGAATCCAAACCTGAAAGCAATCTCACCACAGAATGGGGTCATTGGCCAGTTCACTAAAGCGTTTGCACACGCAAGCAGCCCGACACAGATCTTGCTCCAGCAGATAGGAGAAGATCTTCAGTACCACCTCATCTGGAAGCTTCACTTGCAGGTACTGCTCTGCCGGAACAGCTGGGGTGGTTATAAATCATTAAATGCCCACAGATCATGTAAACAATAAACACTAAGAGAATAGAGGTTCTTTTAGAGCATTGATGTAATACAGATTTTCTTTACCTGTTATGTCTTGTAATTTCCCAGACACCCTAGCACGCTTCGCCCGATGACCAAAGTTTTCTGTTGTTGATGTGGGATCACCCTACCACAGGAAAAAAAAGTTATATAAAATAAATAAAAACATTACATTACATACATGTGTCATCATTCCAACTAACCAGTCAATTTGCAAAAAAAGCACATTTATCTACCAAAGTCTATTATTTAACAGTGTTTTATTCACAAAATATTAGTTAAAAGACTATAACATGAACAGTCTATGGCTAAAAAGTTGACAGACCTAAAGTACAAATTATGCTTTTCCCCCCCACTTCTACCAGACTGCCAAGTGGGCCAACCTAGAAAAGGCACTTTCGCTCACTGACTGGCTGGCTGCCTTACTGATCCTATTCATGAGGTACATCTATAGACAAGTTGGTGGTATACTTACAAAACATGTATATTAACATTAAAATATTTATATCATTTTATGCATTTGATTGCTTAAGAACAGCTGATAGCCAACTGTTACATGTGAATCAACATCTCTGCAAAAGGCTACATGCCTAGCAAAACATCTGCTGTATGGACCTATTTAAACATAAGCTTTACTGTATACTAGGACTGTTCATGCCAATTTCAAAGCTTGAACACTATTTAAATTTTCTAAATATTTAGAAATTTGATGACAAAATATCCACATTCAGAAGTTTAATTAGTAGAGTACCTGGTTTACATTTTCAATATATGCAATTACAATACATGTAATTTATAACAGGAGTCATAACGTCTTTTCAGACTTCATTTGAAAAAGTTATTTCTTTCTTTCTATTTAGAAATGTTTGTTTAATGGCCTGACAGATACAAAAAAAGATTTACTTGAAATTTGCTTAAACCACCAATTTAGGGATCAGTTTGTATTTTATCAAAATTATTATCATCAGTATTGGGCCAACAAAAACCAGTCTAATCTTGGGTTCAAAAGTCAGAAGTCTTGTGTTAAAATAACCATGACATTACTTGCCTCCATATTAGTCTTGGCTGGATATACAGTTCTTTTGGGTAAAAGAGACTTTCTTCGAAGTTGATATGGACTATTCTGAGCTCCTGGACCAGATTCTTCAGCAACCATGTCTCCGGCACCCTCCTCATCTATGATTAAAAAAAAAACAACAACAAAAAAAACACGCTAATTACAGGAGTTCCAGAAAAGGATGTAATATTACATTTTGTTCCTTATACAGGTCCCTCACATTCATAATTATCAATTACCAATTATATTTACTCAGGAGGATATTTTTCACAAAAACCTTTTTGCTAATATGCTTGACGGGCCTGCATTTACTGGTTTCTCATAACTATATATTAAGGGCTACTTATATACCTCAATTAATACATCTACAACCATTCTCTTCACTCTGATCTCTCACTATGCTGTTTACAGTGAGAATTTACTTGGTCCACTCTAGCTAGGTAAATGACAGCACTCAGAACAAAATGCATGCTTTGTTTCCAGTGTGTATATTTTGATTACCTGATCTGTAATCTCCAGACATGTTCACAAGTCCTTGAGGTCCAAGTCAAGTCTGAAGTGTTTGTTCTATTTTTTAGCAACAGTTCTTTCAGCTAGTTATTGTAATGAACAGTGTATGAGGCTAAATCAATTGAATAACTTTTCAAATGAAATGACACAAATATTATCACAAAGTAGGACTTCGCTATATTGTTATTGTTCATTTATAGAACAGCAGTTTTCCAATGGGTGATGAACACGCGCGTTCAGATGCATCACACATATATATAATAATGCTGGCTTGGTGTGTTTAGAGCTGAATTATTGTGATATTTGCTGCTGCAGTACATACTGATAGGGAATGAATGAATGAGGAATGAATAGAAAAATGTGGTGTTTGATGCAGTCATGTGGGGTAGTAAAAAGAGAACTTGATCGGGAATGCCAAACCAAAATGACTCGTGTTTTTCATGAGGCTCTGTCTTCAAGTCTAAGTCAAGTCTCGAGTCAGCTGTTCACGAGTCCAAGTCAAGTCGCAGTTTTTTGTGACTTAAGTGCGACTCAAGTCCGAGTCGCAAACTCGAGTTTCCATCTCTGGTAATCTCAAAGTTATATCTCTAATGTTCGGCATGATGGCATGTGCATCCGAAAACTACATCTAAATTAGAGGCTTAGAGATAAGTAAAAATAAAAAAGCCATCAACCAAATGAAAATATGCAATCGAATACAACAATATGCAACCAAATGAAAATAATTCAGGCGTATGCAGAAAAGGCAATAACAGTGTTTACAGGAAGAGATAGGCAGCCAAATCACCCAAGAGAGTGGTGCAGGGATGACGTCAATTTGTACCGAAACCCGGATGTTAACATCACACTGGTTCCCTCGACAAAAACCCAATATGATTTTCCCATAGGCTTTTGGATTATTGAAGAGAAAAAAAAAAAAAAAAAAAAAAAAAACTCTGTGATCAACAAAAGTTTATAATACGCATATAACACATTTTGGCCATCAAAATAATTTTCACAAATGAACACAACTTTTATGAAGTTTGAAGCCTAAATACAATTTCCAGAAATAAAAAGCTAACCATATGCTAAACAAACGGTCGCTCGACTTCAACGTCACCATCACAGAGATTCTGACAACTTTTTCAAACTTGATTTAAAAACATTTTCCATAATACAGATTTACTCTGTGGATCATCCACGTTTTTTCGGGAATTTTTTTCGTTTTTTTCCTGGCGTGATGTTTAATGTCCCAGACAACATCTGTAGTCCCATTTAGCAACATGTTAACAATTGCATTTTTCAATATACGTAAAAGCTTTTGAAAAAAACCCCAAAAACCTCACGAGTGGGGTATTTCTGGTGTATTTTATGTCGTAGAATAAAACGTGAAAATATTTTGAGCTTGTTCACCACAGACCTTATTTCACGCTTTTAAACAAAATCCCATTCAAAAACACCCATTGACTTCAGGACGATGGAACCAACGTGCTAAAATGCTAACCCAGAAATTAGTTTTGGCGTACCGCCGCTCTATGGTGACCGGCTGCAAGTTTAGGAAGTGCTTGATTTGACATGCAGCGGAGTTTTCTATGAGCGGAGGATGAACTTTAAACATCAACATCGCAGTTGATCACGTTCATGTAATCGTGGGCAGTCAATCGAGATCATTGAGATCAGTATTCAATTAACTGCCCTATGTTAAAGAGACAAGAATGTTCTCAAAATATATTCATATTGATGGGAAAAATACCCGAGATTAAAAAAGCAAACTGTAATGACAGCATTAAAGAATGACTTTATGGTATAAGAGGATTTTAGCTTTTCTTTTTGCTGAAAAGGCAAGGCATTTATTTATTCTATAATTTGCCAGGAAGGTAGTAAAAGAATCACCCAATTTATACTTATTGTATAATTGATCATTAGATAGTTCTGAAGGTGTTTACCTAGAGAACTCATTGTAGTGACTAGTGACTAACAGGAGGTGTTCGAGTCATCTCGAGCATCTGCTTGTCCTTGGTGAGCAAGTTGTATTTATTGCTCTTGTTTTAACCAGACCGGAGAACAAAATACATACTAGAAATATATTGTATATTCAATACAAAATACAAAAGACTACATAAGTTTGCTTGTTCTCCTCTATCTGCCTCATAGCTGCAGGGAACAATCTTCAATGCTAAGCAAGCCAGCAATGAATGAATGGTTAGAAAATTAATAAAGGAGTTCATTAAATGAATGAGTGATTTGCTAAACAGCAAACCTAGATTCCATTTGGTCTGTCCTTACCATGTAAAGATCAGTATCATAACAGAAATATTCTGATACCAGTACTGTATTTAAAATGGAAACACTGGATTGGTGTATCCTTAGAAATCACAAAACAGCATCATGAGATGCTAAAGAGAACATTATAAATACACTATTAACCCAGCAATGTTCACATCAGTTCCATTAGTGGCACTGATTGTCAGCACCTTTTATAAACAAGGACAATGATGTAAAGCACCAGCAGAGTACTTAGGTGCTAGATTTGGCCCATGCTCATCTCCACAAACTGGGTGAAATGCATAGATCTGATCCACATTTTGTGCTGGTTGACTAGAAAAGTTCTAGCATAAGATACATGAATCTTGCCCAAAAGTGGAAGTTAAATATTATTGCTGATACATGTTGACAGGTCTGTATATATAATGTGTGAAACTATCCTGTAAGTAGTTAGCACTGAGGCTTAAACTTTCATTGCTAGGTTACCAACAACAGGCCCCATTTATCAATCATTTAGTAAAACTGTGTGTAAGAGGTTAACCAAAGGCCAAACTTAACTAAAACATTTTGGCAATGCTGACTTCCACATTCACCCAAAATATAATGAGCCTTTACAACAAATATTTTACCTTGGTGATGCCCACAAAACAAGGCTCCTCTTTTGATATGGAGGCATTATCCTATTTGAATAGTTAGTTTTATTTGCCTTAATGTATGGATTTATTAATAATTCTTTCAAATAATTAAGATGAAAAGACTAGCTTAGCATTTTTCCTTGATAAATGAGACCCAACAGTTCCTATATCATGAAAAAAAAAGAAATAAAAAAAATCAGTTGCCTTTTACTTATACTATATGCTATTTGTGAGTGCAAAAATGTGTGTTCACTAGTTCCTTCCCTTTCAACAATGACCCTTTCTCAAATGGCACTTGCAGCCTTGCAGTCCTTGTCTGCGTGTGTTTGCTAGGCCATAGGCTGTCCCATTTCTAATATTGACTCCAAAAGAGTGCCCTTAGGCAAACTTTGGTGAAGCCCAAATCAAAGCAGACTCAGAAGCAGTCTGAGCAGTCTTCCCTCCAGGTTCTCCAGTTTCCTCCCACATCCTAATACCATACCAATATGTGGGCATGTGTCCCTAAATGTGAATGGATGTATGAATGCGTGTACACACTGGGCCCTGCAATGGACTGATATCCCGCATGTACTCCCACCTCACTCTCAAGTGTCCCCAGAGTATGCTCTGGATCCATCACCATCTGACCAGGAAAAAAAGCATCATTTTGGACAGCAATGCATGTTAAAGCTAACTTAATAATGGTGTTAAATATTAGTGAATGAACTGCACCAGCCCTACGTTTTTCTATATGTATATTTTATATTAATACGAAGTAACCAAGCAAAATATGTGAAACATCAGTCAAACTGTGGTGCGATTTACAACAATGTGTGTCAACTTTCATGGGTGTGATCGGTGTTGTGACCTCATGTGTTCAAGGCATAAAATCAGTGAATTAGAATCAAGTTGCAAAACAAATTGTGACTATCAACACAAAATGCTGACTTCAAGCCCTAATACAAATAGTCTATCAGTCTGACACATTCTTTTAAGTAACTGGGCTGGTCGGTGACTGGCTGGGTCCATGAGGTGCATCTAATATAGTTTATGTGTAACGAGTGTATCGATTTGGAAACCTTTTCTTGTTTTAAAACTAGCATACAGTCTTGGATGAGGGTGAGGAGAAGACCATTATTTTGGAATGCTTATATGATATTTATCCATTGAGAAACAATGAGTTATGTTTCTATTACATGTGTACAGCCATGACGTGACGGCATTTTTACCGAACTAAACTCAGATGATCGGAGGGAGTTCCTGAAACCACAGTCAATCTAGCCACATGTAAAATTTAGGGGTGGCTTTTAGACACGTAGCGGTAATAGTGCAGAAAGCGGACAACGGGCGCCAGTGAATAAACCAAATAATAAATGAATAACAGTATAGGTTGTTCATTTCACACAGGAAGTCATTGACACCAAAATATTAATGTTCACTGCTGAAATTAAACTGACATTTCAACTTGATAGACGATCAACCCCACTTACATCAGTTCTCAGTGAGATACTCTAGGCTCAGAATAAAGATGAATTAACATTACTGCACAATATTAAAGGAATTGTTCTTCAAAATCACTGGATCCGTCAATATAATTGAGCCAGGTATTATAAAAAGGACATTTCAAATTGAGGAAACCCATCAACACTTTGAACTGTTAACATTAATTGTGTTGGCTTGACAAAGCCAACATACTGTTTTCCTATTTAAACTATTATTTTTCCTCCTTCTTCCAAGACAATTAATTTCTATACAATACGCCTCCCCGAGCTTTCAAGCTACATCCAGAGAGAGAGATATATTAGGACTGCAACTAGCGATTATTTTCATAATCAATTAGTTGGTCGATTATTATTATTATTTTCGATGGGGGGGGCTTTCAGTACCATTTTTTCATTTATTTAAAATAAAATCCACAAACTGAGTGTTAAAAATATAAACTTAAGACACTTAAACTTTACACAACTGTTTGTCCAATTATATAAGTCTGAAAATAACCCAATCCACACCGACACACACCAGAATATATATTATTCCATCTAGCACTGTAGTTTAATTCTGTGCTTTTTTTTTTTGCATCTATCAAAAGTATTTATGTATTACTTTTTACAGAGGCACAAAAAAGCACAGAATTCTATAGTCCTAGCAGTCCCTGGTTAATTGGTAGAACCTGTCATTCCCCAGGGATTGGTTCATACCATTGGTCCAAATACCAGGTTCAATTACATTTTATTGTTGGTGTGACATTTAATTTGACTCTCTGAATTATCTTTGTTTATTTTATCCATCAATGCGACACTTGAACTTGTCTACCACTCATAGGTTTTTGCAAATTTTCATTTCATTTGTAAATAAATTTAAAATAAATGCATCAATGAACGATCGTCAGCTCAGCTAACGTGATATTTGTGAATGCACGCAAATATGCACGCAAATAACCAAATTGATTAATCTTAAAATATCTCCATTTGAATATATTTATACATACACATACACACATATACACACACATATACATATACATTATATATATATATATATATATATTATATATATATACACACACACACACACACACACACACACACACACATACATACATACATACACACAAATATACATTTGAATATATTTTGATACATGTAACAAAAAATATATATAATGTTATTTTAACATTTTTAAAACTTTCCTACGGACCCCCATGCAATTACACCACTGACCACTAGGGGTCCGAAGCGTGTTTTCGGAACAGAAGTAACGTAATGATTAAACATGCCCCGAGTTTCGCGCAGACCAACTAAACGATAATGAGCGATTTTCATAATCGATTAGTTGTTGCAGCTCTTAATATATTATGTATGTATGTATGTACGATATATATATATATATGAATGAGAGAGAGAGATTGATATGATATTAACTCATAACATTAACATGTACAGCCATGACATGACAGCATTTTTACTGAGCTAAACGACCAGAAATCCAGCAGCAAATTAAGTGCCTTCATCTGCAAATCAGTGTGTAAAATGCGTTCATGTTTTAACATGACAATGTTTTACAGTTTGGACCACATTTCCACATTTTTGGCCTGTTTCTAGTCAATTTGTGCAACTATAAATAGATCAGCTTATAAAATAAAACACTTTACCGTCTGTGAGAAAGCATTTAAAACTAACCCAAGGTCTAGGGGGTACATAGAGATTAGTAAAGATAAGTAAAGGTTATGGAAGTATTTTGCAGACAATATTCAAAAGCAATTGCAAACTGTATTTGCAATTACATTTCCTATTTGTGGATGCATAAATTGTGACATAATCCAATTGAAAATGCAAATCGTGTTTTACTGTTTGCATTTTCATTTACACGAACCTACAGTGTCTGCCAAATTTCAAATGGAAACAAAGTCCATTTGCAATTGCATTTCCCATGTTTTACGCGTTTTGATCCTGTCATATTGAAATAAGAGCAATTATATAGGATCGCTTGCTATTTAATTTCCTCAGTGTCGCATATGGAGCCTGCCAATACTCAAAGAGGATTGCAAATGCCTTTGCATTTGCATTTCCCATGCCTTGCACAGAAACAGAGATGGGTATAAATGGAGGTCAGAGACAGCCCCAAATAGGAGGGTCAGCTCCAAATGTGTGGGACTTTAGCTCCAAGTGGGTTGTACAATCTTCCAGAGGACTTTGGTTACTGTAGTGTCCACCATGTAAATTAAGCTGTTGAATCAACAAAAGGAAGTGTATTTTATTTGCTAAATTACTTTACTTTTTTTTTTTTAGCTGTTTTATAAAATGTGCCTTCTGTGTATCCACCAGGTTACGCTGGTAAGGGCAGACAAGGTGAGCTCTAGGACATTCTACCCAGGATTTTGCAGTTTGTCATGCAAGCAATCCAACTGTGCTAATGAGTAATGTCATTGTATATGAAGAGAAAATGTATGGCACCTTTAATCACTATGGATGTAAATATATGTACAATTTTGTTTTTATTTCTTAGTAATTTGTACATATTAAAATTTTTTTTTTTTTTAATTGTTGGTTATAATGTTACACATTCACCTCACTGAGTACCATTATATCATTTTAAGTTTGTTTCCATCTGGATACTGTTGAATTTTAAAATTAATTAGACAATTATATAAATTTCAATCTTCAAATAGAATGTCATTGGACATGCATACAATAACGACAAAGCTGTAAGAAATTAAATTAAAACTTCAAGAAAAAAAAAAAAAAGTGTTGATATTTAGTTTTAAATCTGTGTTTTTGTAACCATTTATCACCACACACCTTCGCACTCAGCGCGATTGGGGATTTCCATATACTTGCCATCACTTCTGGATTGTCTCATAAATTCCGCTCATTTCTGAAATCCTGCCTACTTGCGGCATAAGTACCTCCCACTTGGATGTCTTCAGGCTGCAGCGATACATACTTGCAGAAACCTGACAATCAATGCTGGGGGTGGGAGTATACTATGGGGCATGTTTGTATTTGGAAGTGACATGCAATTTTTAGAAGGTCCCTTATTGACTTTTTTTTTTTTTTACTATAAAGCAGACTCTCTCAACCTTTTGTAACTAAAGCCCCCCCCAAGCCTCCCCTATCATGTGGCATGACCCCCCCATATTGGAGGGGACCAGGTATAATCATTATCTATTCTATATAAAAATCTGTCTATATACAACCTAATTTATAATCTGTTTTTGATAGATAGATTTTTTTTCCTTTGTTTCTGTACTTTATTAATAACATTTCATAACTTGTGATTTTTTTTTTTAATAACTTTTATAAAACTATATAACAGACAGGTATGAAACATGAATTATCAAAAATGTTTCTGAACACTATAACTATGTTGAACAAGAGAACTAGGTTGTAATAATGTGGACTATTTTACATGTAAAACATGTTGCATTCCATTCGTCTTGTATTCTAAAAACATTCGCATACGAATGATGTAAATTGGGACGAAGGGCACATCTCGTTATCCATGACATTGTTAAATCTCCGGTTCTCAGCCACTCACTGAACAGAGCAGACACAGAGAGAAGTGAGCGTGCAGTGGGAAAGCAAGACCTCGTGCTTGCAGGACATTAATGCTGACATTTGGAAAGTTGCTAAGGTTTGTCCTTTTTTTTTTTTTGCAAATAAGTTGCTAAAGGGGTCTGAAAAGTCACTAAGTTGGCAACACTGGTCTGCAGTGACAGCTAGATAAAAGGCAGGCTAACCTATTTCTCAAACCATGAACACACAGAAAGGGCAAAATGTCTATTGTCTAGAACTAGAACCAAGTACAATTGAATATATTAAATGCAGTCGACTGTAAGTGACGTCACTTCCAAATACAAACTCGCCTCATAGTATATTCCCATCCCCAACACTGATTGTCAGGTTTCTGTACAAGGCATGGGAAATGCAAATGGTTTCGACATTCCCTTTGAATATTGGCAGGCTCCATACAGGACACTGAGGAAGTGAAATAGCAAACGGGGTAATTGTTATTTCAATAGGACAGGATCATAACGCGTAACACAACAGCAAATGGACTTTGCGTTTCCATTTAAAATTTGGCCGACATTGTACGTTCGTGTAGATGAAAATGCAAACAGTAATACATGATTTGCATTTTCATTTGAATTATGTCACAATTTATGTGTCCACAAATAGGAAATGCAAACACAGTTTGCAATTGCTTTTGAATATTGTTCGCAAAATACTTCCATAAGATGTCAAGCCAGTGTTACACTGTCAGGTGCTCAGCAATGGCAACACTGAAACGTTTAGATGGGTAATTAGTCGGTCCGTCAATTATAGCTATAAAACTGACCTGAAAAGCAATAAGAGTGGATAATCAGTGACATGTTCACTCGGCGTAGCCAAATAGGTGCCAAATTCCCATTGGCTGCAGTTGCAATGCTGAGCTAATAGAGCAATTAGCTATAAAGCAAGTAACTGTTGCTGTTAAAATGGACATTCACCATCGCACCTGGGGTAAACCAAAAAGGGTTTAAGTGTAAATGCAACTATATGATAAAATACAGGTGTTGATCCAACAGGATTAAAGGGGGCCAAACAAAGCTTGGCCTCGGCTGCCAATAAGCTACAGAGCCACGGTGTTTCCTGATGCTTGAGAATTACAGCAAAAAAAAAAAAAAAAAAAAAAAAGAAACCGCCCACCTCTTCTTTTAAATCCCAACCACGCCTGACGAAAGCAAAATCAAATCAAAGAGAAATACATATCGCTTGGCCATATAGGCTTGACCTTAAAATAAAATATACAGCTACCTCTTTCTTGGTTGTTTCTTTCCGGCGGCACCGGGCGCGGCCTCAACACTCGCCTGGGTCTGCGGTTCGCAGCTCTCACCGAGTTCATCTGGGGGTGTTTAGGATTCAAATAACACTAGAACCCGTCCTTATTTAAGACAGAGCTCAATTCCAAAAACAAAGCGGAAGTCCAAAAAACATTGCACTATTAAGCAGCCAGTGCCCCTCTCCACCGAAAATGCACAATGTCTTTCACAAACCCGCCACTATGGTTCAGGTTCCTTTTTTTTTTTTTTTTTTTTTTTACCCTATTTCGCAGGAGGAGCCATTTACTCACAGGAACAAGCGACCACATGCGGCGTCACGTGGATGGATTTCACCAATCGCAGTGGCTCTTCCTGAACCTGCAAATGGGAATGCTTTTGGTCTGCACGCTTTATTTCGTCCGTTGGATTGGGATATTAACTGTGGTAGGGGGCTGAATGTCTCCTTCTTTTGGATTGCTGCATATGTAGGGTAGAAGGAAATGAAACTGTGGATGTACTGGCAGAAAGATCGATAAAGCATGAAACAGTTGATATACAAGTACCATTAAGTAGAGCAGAGATTAAAACCATTACATTTACGTTTACATTTATTCATTTAGCAGGCGCTTTTATCCAAAGCGACTTACAAATGAGAAAATACAAGCAAAGCGATATATC
>JANDJT010000169.1:27755374-27775242 GCA_024331685.1 Stegophilus panzeri | reverse complement strand
GATCGCAGATTGCGTGAGGGAACGTAAGCCTTCAGGAGAGAGTTGAGGTAGGAGGGTGCTGTTCCAGACAAGGTCTTTATAAAGGGATTTATAACCATTATAAAGGGACACGCATAAAATATGGCAGGAATACTGGGACATAGCTGACACCGGACTACATCTATATTATATACAAAATACAAGTAGGCATGAGTATGAGGAAAAGCAGGAACCCAAAGGAAAAGATGATAAGTACGCATCTTAGAATAGGTCATGCTGGCTTAAATTTAACATTACGCAACATATGAAAACTCTGCACCCACTGCAATACACAAGATATGGTAAAACGCATTCTGTTAGACCGCAAAAGATAAGAGGAAGAAAGAACTGAGCTAAAGATGCAAATTGGAAAGCAAAACATGAAACTAGAGAACTTGCTGGGAAAAACATCTGGAAAAGTGCACCGTCCCCTAATAAATTATCTGAAAAATACTGTGATAAGTGAGAGACTTTAGTAATTTTGTATGAATATCTAGTATTTATTTATTTATTTATTTTGTTATTATTAATAATAATAATAATAATAATAATAATTTTCCCCCTGTCAATCTGCTGTCCAAACTCCAGTCCAGTAGTTGGCGGCAATGCACCGTAAGTTGGTTTGCCAACCGCCATTAAAACCAAAAGAAGAAGAAGAAGGGCTATTAACTGAGGGGTTCCTATTTGTAACAATGCTCTTAATTTTTCGCTCTGTAACGACTAAAAGAGTAATAGGCGCATGGGAATTTGTTTACTTGTAATACACTGTATAATTTGAACTATTGTGTAAGTCCGATGTGGTTAGTTAATTAACAGATCAGTTTTCATAACCAGGCCGAATTCCGACATTGGATGTCATTCTACCTGCAGCGTTGGGTGGGGGTGAACAGCGGAGCTTGTTTAATAGCCTAAGGAACCCAGCTAACAATTTTTGGATCACAGAACATACATTTTAAGTTTTGTTTTTTTTGGTTAGCCAGGAAGGTTTTCTTTACGGAAATAGAACGTTGTTTTAGGTTTGCAGAACGTTCCCTTAACGTTCTCTTAACATTCCCCCATTGTTCTCTTAACGTTCTCTTAACATCCCCGTAACGTCCCCTAAATATTCATACATTATAAAGCATTAATCATAAATAAAACAAATCGGTCTATATAAATAAATAATTAGCACACAATCTATGTATAACAGTCAATACACCGTTTACATAAAATAATAAGCCATGAATCTCGGGACATTTAAAATAGTAATTTTTATTTGATATGAAAAAACAACAACATGAAAACATTTCCTAGATAAAAATTTGCAAGACCATTGTATCATTAAAAAAATAAATAGTAACTATAAAAACGGATACATTTTTCAACTTCTCCACTTGAAAAAACAACACTGTAAAAAAATACAGCCAAATTATAAACAGTAATACTGTGAATCACAACGTTTTAAATAATAAATGTTTGCGACGTTCAGCACCAGTAAAGCCTTTCATGGCATAAAACAGTATTTTCTCAAGCCCATCTTCAGCGACTCCCCAGTCAGACATTACTGTGGTTGAAATGTTTGTCAGGATTTATTCTCTCATTATCCACCATTAACACGGTAAGATGCTTCATTAAAATAAATGGTTATTTTGCTATGTGTGAAAGTTTGGATTGGTTAAGAGATTATATGTGGTGGTGGGCAGAGGAACACTGAAATCAGTTCAAGCAAATGTGCCGTATTGTGTCGAGGCTTCGAAAAAATCCGACACCCGTCTCCACGGTGACACCTAGTGGTCAGTTGTTGATCTGAACAGCCTTGACAACGAGTCAGACAAGCGTTGACGAATTATAATCTACATGTTGTTTGTGTCAAACAAGGAAGTGTGTAGGGGATCCGATAAAGTTCTCGACTGGGTTTGAATCCTGGGTGAAGTGTGCCTGTCCACATTGTTATAAGAGCCATTTAAAACTTAGTGTTTTTTTATTTTTGTGTTTTTAACATCTGTCAGACAACTACATTGTAACCTGTAGGCTCCTCATTTTGAATAACTAGGCCTATAAGTTATTTTGGTCATGAAAAATGAAGATTAATAAATGTAAAACTGTCCAGATTTTCTCTCGCCTACGTAATAACCCACAACATCTGGCCATGTCTTCTTTATTTTTATCAGGAAATTTATGGGATTTCACCCCAGATGATTAACAAGGCATCCTGAGGCGAGCACTGACCATGGATCAGTACAAACACTATTGAATCATTTCAGTAAATAAAACTGACCGGAGAACAGTTCAAATTATATATTAAACACTAGTTCATTGGTTCACCCGGAGATCAACACCCTCTAGCGCGAACCATGGAAATTTCGAAACAGTAATGACGTAACGAAGCCTCGTTTGCTGAAATCACGTGACTTGTCCAATTTGATACACGTGCCGGACCACTGATTCGAAACCAAAGATTCGCAAAGGTTTCGAAGCTTCATGAAGCGGTGTTTTGAGAGCGCCCATCACTAATTATATGTCTAGCTAAGAAAACTAATACTACTTGATAGGGATAGGGAAATTAAGCCTCATAAAGCGCTGAGGCTTTCCCCTGACTGTTCCGGTGCTTCGGTGAGAGTTGTGTCCGCGGGCTCCGCTGTTCTCTCTCCATCACCACGCTTCTTAATATAATAATGAATTCCTGTGGCCGTGGCTGCAGCTCCAGCCGCATACAGCAGGGGGCGCAGTGGAAAACCTGCCGCCCAAGAGCTGCGAGCAAAACTCGTTAAATGCTGCGTTGTAGCACTGAACTTGGTTAAACAGTCTGTCAGTTAGAAAGTTCAAGTAAACACTGAAAGTCCGCCTTTCTGTTCTTCACCTTTTTATAGCGGCTTCTTCTGTTGCGTCACAATGACAGGACTCACTCCAGAAGATCCATCATCATCCAGGCTTTAGGGCTGGAAAGTGCTGAAATGTCCAGCAGACGTCTTCACCACCATCATCATCAGTTAGGAATGATGGAAATGTGCTCTTTTTAAGATGTTTATAAGGCCAGACTTCAACATTTTATTGCATTATTCTCCACTTCTACCGTCCCTAAACTGACTATTGCTTGTAATATAACTACACAAACACACAAATATTAATGTTTCTATACAAATTTCATCATCCAGACTGATTATAAAAACAGATATAAATATATCTATCTTATATATATATACACTATATATCAGTGCTGTAATTTCAAGCTACTTCTTTTCCACCTATAATATCATTTGGCTTAATTAAAAATGAAAAATAGAACAATTACTAAATGCATATAAAATTATTAATTAATTGACTTAACAGTATAAGTATGAAAACCATTTTATATTATAGGTGCATTAATAAATCACAGTAAGAACATATTTGATTTTTCCCAACAGAAATGCAACAGATCCTAGCAAATCTAAATATAGATCTGTTTACAAAGATTTCTTTGCTCTGTACATCATATAATGTTCCCTAAATGCATATGCAAACAAAACTTACAGAACAGATGCTTGTATTTTTATTTATTTTTTTTTATAACTGAACAATACACAATGGGTTTGTAAATTATTTACTTAAAATATCTTTAATTTTATAACAAGCAAAAATGGTATAAAATACTATACTGTTAAAATGGTTTTGGAGACTACTCTATCTGGGGCCAAAACACAGATTTCTGTGATCCCGCTTCCTCTGACTCAGTAGGATCCAGATTCAGAACAGATAAAATTGCTGTTTATCAGGAAAATAGACAGATACAATAGCATGCATGTATGGCATCAACAAATGAGCTAAATCTAAATTCCCATTATTATCAACAACAAGGTTGTTTGCAATAATGATGTGTATAAGTTTTAATCACTTACAATGTGCATTCATGTGGACTGTTATTATGCCCTATGTAATTTATTTTAATGAAACAATTATTTGATCATAAATGCTTGTGGACAATAGGTAGATTAGAGAGATAGATAAATGGATGGGTAGATGGATAGAAAGATAGATAAGCAGAGGATAATTATGCAATGACACGACAGATATAACAAAGTTGATTTTTTCAATTCATTATTTTTTTTAAATAATTGAATTAAAAATGTCGGGAAGCATACCTATTCACACACACACACACACACACACACCCCCAACCCCACCACACACCCCCAATGTTCAAACCAAATCTAGGCCCATGTTTGTAACAATCAGTAACATAAGTTTTTTTTGTAACATGACATGCTGCATTTTGTGGATCATTCATTTTTTAAGAGAGAGAAAGAAAGAGGCTGGTAAAGGAATGGCTGTTTATAGCTTTTATAACCTTAAATGTAGTTTATAATAGTTTAGAAAATTAAATGTAACTGTAAATGGATAAAATGTATGATGTACAGTTCAGGAAAAAAAAAACCTATGAACTCTCTGTCTCTCTCCCTCCGTCCAATAACTGCATATCAATGGCTCAAACCTCAGTTACTTGCTCTAAAATGACGTTTTAGAATTAGCAATGGAGATTTGAGATGGGATGCGTTACACAACCCCAATTCCAAAATGGTGGGACGCTGTGTAAAATGTAAATAAGAACAGAATGCAATGATTTGCAAATATCATAATCCCATATGTTATTCACAATAGAACATAGAAAACATATCAAGTGTTTAAACTGAGTAAATGTACCATTTTAAGAAAAAAAAAAGGTAATTTTGAATTTGATATCTGCAACAAAGGGGAAACAAAAGGCTGGAAGTGTTACACAAGAGAGTTTTATGCACAAAAACTTGACAAATGTCTTGAAATAAAACATTTGAACAGTGTCTTGAGTTGTGGTAACTGCAGTATAAGCAGAATAATTGACTCCGGTCCGTTGCACAATTAGAAAATAATGTACATCAGAGGTGTAATGGCCCGTTGTCAATTATTCCTTACTTACAGCTTCTTCTTTGTCTACCAGCTCTCCCTGATATATTCCAAAGTGTGCACCAACTGGAGCAGTCTCCCCCTTATTAAATGCTCCCAGGTCTGCCTCAGGAATACTTCACTTCTGAATCTATAGTCCAGGAGGAAGAGTTTGTTCAGTGGTGTGAAAATGTATTTGCTGATTTCTTCTGTTTTTGTGTGTATCTCCTACTAAATTGTTTCAGAAATTAAAACAAAATCTAAGATAAAACAAAGGCAACCCAAGTAAACACAAAATACAGTTTTTAAATGATATACTGAAGCAAAAAAGTTATCCAATACCAGCTGAGCCTATGTGAAAATGTATTTGCCCCCGTAGTTACAAATTCCCCAAATCTATGAAACTGCATTCATTATGGGGTTCAGCTGGACTAGACGCAACCAGGCCTGATTACTGCAAACCCTGTTAAATCAATTCAACACTTAAATAGAAATTTTCAACAGCATGAAGTTGGTTAAAAGGTCTTACTCAGTAACACACTATGCCAAAGTTAAAAGAAATTCCAGAAATGATGAGGAAGAAGGTGATTGAAATATGTAATTCTGGGAAGGGTTACTAAGCTATTTCAAAGGCTCTGGGACTCCAGAGCCTTTCTCTCCAAATGGAAAAACTTGGCACAGTAGTGAACCTTCCCAAAAGTGTCTAACTCCTCTAAGAGCACAGCAACTACACATCCAGGAAGTCACAAAAGACCCAAGAACAACATCAAAGGATATACAGGCCTCTCTTGCATCAATAAAGGTCATGAGTCCACTATCAGAAAGACACTGGGCAAAAATGGCATCCATGAAAAAAAAAAAAGGCACCTATGGACGAGTGACGAGGAGAAAACCACTGCATTAAGGCTCGTCTGAATTTTGCCAAAACACACCTTGATGAGCCTCAAACCTTTTGGGAGAATGTTCTGTGGCCTGATGAGTCGAAAGTGGAACTGTTAGGAAGACAGCTGTCCCGTTAAAACTGGCGTAAACCAAACACCGAATTCCACAAAAAGAACATCATACCTACGGTCAAGCATGGTGAAACTCAAGTGCAACTGGATTATGCAGCAAGACAATGATCCAAAGCATAGGAGTAAGTCCACCTCTGAATGGCTAAAACAGAGTAAAAAACGAACACCATTAATAGAAGAACATGATGCGTCAATGCTTTTAAAAGACGTGTAGACTGCTGTTAAAGTATAGTGAATACCTGAAGAATCTCCATGTTAAACAGTGCATTTTACTGAGTAAAACAGCTATCCTTCAGGACTGAAAAGAACTTTGAAACCCTGGAGACCTCTTTTTGATTGCAGTGTGGGCTGCTTCCCTTGAAGAGGTCTATTTCAGTGGTTTGAGATTTGATCATGGAAGTCTGTGTGCAAATAAGTAGACAAAGAGTAATTATTTAATTTACAACCACAATTATAAAGTAAAGCTATATAAACCTCAATATTATCCAATAGCATATCCTAACAAGTATAAAAATAATTAAGAACACAAGGATGTAACTGTGCAAGCAGCTCAGATGAGAGTCATATATTGCTGCATTTTTGAAAGACAAAGCACAGTCAAATGGTGCCGACATTACTGATGACTACAATAAAGCATTGACAATTTGTAATCCACTTGCATCACTGTTATCAATGCAGAGAGCACATGATAAACCACACAAGTTAAGCATATGCAATTGTTGAATATGTGAAGGCTAAACTAATATTGAGCTAAACTGGATTTGGAATAATAAGACTCTAAACAGGACGATGATAACATGCGCACACACACACACACACACAATCAATCAATCAATATGAACACCAACTACAAAGTCATGAGGCTTTGAAGTCTAGGAGGTCTAATTCATAAATTACAAACTACAAAAATTTGAGGGCTTTAACATCCAGTTGCCCATTACAAGGAAATATTTCTGACTGTAGTTCCAAACTATATCAGTAAATTTGGAGGAATTCTGGACACCACCATAAATTACATAATTATAAGGGAATGTAAAACAAATTTTTATTTAACTAAAATTAATTTTAGCTGTTAATTATACAGCATAAAACTATTGCAACATTGTATCCAGCAGCCTCTCAGCTTAGTTTAGCCGAAGCCCACATACCAGCACAAAAATTGACAATAACCAAGGCAAATTAATATGGCTGGCAAGATTAAACATTTCTGTAATAAATTGATGGTAGTGATGTCTCGTTATGCTATATCAGCTCATTTGCCCCTTCATAAAGAATGTCACTAATTGAAGTTTCTTAAAAATGTTTACACTGTTAACCAGCACAGATGTACAGCAAATGTATATTCTGTCATCCAATGACGACCAGCCTGTGTGACTTCACATGTGAAACAGGGATTTCCCCCCTTTGTTGCCATGTGGAAATTGTAAACTTTTGCACAAAGTTAAACTGTGCTGTTAATTACTCAATTCTTGGATCAGACACAATGCATACAGGCCAATCCATTTGTTTTCACTGCAGAATTCTTTCTACATTGCATTTATTTCCAATGCATTACTGTTGATCAACCAATGTTTTTTTGTTTTTTTGCACCATTTGGTGTAAATTCTAGAGACTTCTAGTGTAAATTCTAGTGTGTGAAAATCCCAGGAGATCAACAGTTTCTGGAATACTCAAACCAACCCATCTGGTACTAACAACCATGCCACAATCAAGGTCACAGAGATCACACTTTTTCTTCATTCTAATGTTTGATATGAACATTAACTGAAGCTCTTGACCTGTACAATCTAATGCACAACAGAAGGATATAGTAACTTCTATAATCACTCTTTACAACTGTGGTGAGCAGAAAAGCATTTCAGCATGCACAAAACATCGACCTTGAGGTGGATGGGCTACAACAGCAGGAGAAAACACACTGGGTTCCACTCCTGTCAACCAAGAACAGGAATCTGAGGCTATCATGGGCACAGACTCACCCAAACTGGACAGTTGAAGAAAAAGAGCAGGTGATTTTTTTTTCTAACCTTCAACTGTTGTTTTAATCTTTGTTCTAATATTCAGCTGTTGTAAAGAGTGATTATTTGAGTTAATATAGACCACTCTGATCATTCTCCTCTGATCTCTCTCATCAACAAGGTGTTTCAGCCTGCAGACCCTCCACACAGGATTTTTAAGGGCCAAGCACTGAAAGTGCACAAGGCCCTATTGGTTTTCTAAGGATTATTAGGGCCAGAGTGTGATTATTAAAAAATAGTCATGTAAACCTAGAAAATTCAGGTGGAAGATTAATTTGAATAGGTTTCTATTGAATGTGTGATAAAGGTGTTGTCATAAATGATGCCATGCTAAATAGGAAGTGTGAATAATTCTGTGCTGGTTTGAATGATGGACTTCAAACATCAAGTAGTTAATCAATAGTGAGTCCTGATTACATCCATTTGACTTTTGTGCTTTTAGTTTTAGTGCCACCTATATGGAAAGGTAGGCACATTGCACTTTGATATACTAGTATGAGGTTTGTTTGATTTACCTGAAATTTGCCTACATCAGTATGTAGACACAATGTGTGTGATGTGTGCCACATTTTCCTGCATGGATGCTCAATATGGTGTTAATTTTGTAAGGTTCAGTTGGCTTCAAACAGAAATGGCATGGCATACTTATGAATCCAAATAGAGTTCAAAACGGAGGTAACATGTAGATGCTTAAAGAGAAAGGCCACAATGATATAGTTTCTAAAACCACTTGTGGTGAGAGAGAGCTTATATTTGTAATGGTGTGGTTGAGGGTAGTAGGCATGTTTTCTATTGTGTTACAGGATGTAATGGCAAACTGGAACTGTGTAAAACTTTGTGCTGTTTTGAAGGAAGAGTCTTACATTAACTTGTTTACTGAATAGACATAGTTGATCATGCTCATTTGGATAGCATGGTATATAATGATGGTGGTGTCTATTTAAAAGGAGTGTAATGCATGCAAACATTGGTCTTTAGCAGATTTGTTAGATATTTATTTAACAAAAAGTAGAGAGAACAGTGAATATGTAATTCTCGTTATTATTATTTTTTCAAGGTTTCGGGGGTTTTGGGGGCTCTTAACATGCTCAAAAACTCAAAATTGGGCACACGCGTCAGCCAAGTATTTCAGTTAGCGTATTCAATACTTTTTTCCTGTGTTATTCCACTTTATTACACATAACTTTATTGATGGACTTTAATGTTGTGAATTCTTTATATTTCCGGATTTCTTGAGTTAATACTGATGTCTGGTGAAATTTTCTTGTGAATAGCCTCATTGGAAATATATTTACTGAAAAAAATGTTGACACATCCAATACTTATTTCCCCCACTGATTAAGAAATCAGTTTTAAATGACACACTTCCTGCTGCCAGTTCGTGGCGCTATAACTGTGAGTCACAGTAGTCACATCTATGTAATCAGCCCATGTGACCAAACATACAACTCAAGTTTCATCTAAATCACTCATTGCATGAAGAAGATATGAGACACTTCCTGTTTCCGTTTTTTGCCATAGATTTATTGCCTCGCAATGGTGAAACCGTTCGAGATATCACAAATCCTTTCACAATTTAGCATCTTCAATGGCTTGACATAATCTTGTCCATGTTTGGTGACAATCACATGAATTCCCTAGGAGGAGTATTTAAAAATGCAGGGCTTGCAATTTTCAAAAAATCCACATTAAATCCTAAATGGCCAACTTCCTGTTGGGCGGAGATAATGACTTTCATTTTGAAAGCTGTCTGGCTTGATGAGTTCAATATATGTACCAAGTTTGGTGACTATAGGTAAAACTGACCCCACCACTTTAGTCAAAAGGGGGCGCTACAGAGCCCTTCCTCCACGCCCATGTCTTAGCTTTTGCATACTCTTAACGGTTGACAACTCTGATGTGTGTGCTGACCTTCATGACATTTTAAGCAATGCAAGAGCCTTAAAAACACAAGAAACCAGCATTAATGGTTAATGCGTTGCCAAGGCAACACTATTTAAGATATCAAAAATCCTTTAACAATTTTACATCAGCCATGTCTTGACATTATTCTGACCAATTTTGAGGCGATTTGGGTAAAGATAAGAAGATTATTGCAAATAATCACCCATTTCCTGCTGCCAGTTGGTGGAGCTATGACCGTGACTCACAACAGTCACATCCATGTGATCAGCCCCTAGTATCAAAGATACAGCTCAAGTTTAATCTAAATCACTCACTGCATACAGAAGATAAGATACACTTCTTGTTTCCCTTTTTTCACCATAAATGCCATGGCAAAACCGTTCGAGATATCAAAAAGGCACCCAATACCAGGAGTGACCGTGCTGCCACATGATTGGCTGATTGGATAACTGCATAAATGAGCAGGTGTAGAAGTGTTCCTATTAAAGTGCCCAGTGAGTGTATGTATGTATGTATGTATGTAAACATGTTTATAATTTACTAGTTGAAAACGCAAGAACGAGGGATACCTTGGAATGGTAACTTGGCTTTTTTTCACGGCCTTCCCCTACTGTTCTTGACAGATGTGTGGTGGCTGCTGTATTATTGTTGTTGTTGTTGTTCGTGTTCTCTGAATGCGGTCCAAACGTTTCCAGGGCGGCTTGGCTGCTCTCCGGGCCGCCGGTGATGGTGTATCAGTTCATCTCGCCTGCAACGCGTTCAGAATCCTATCTCATGTCTTTCAATAGGAAGTTCGTTGTACAGATCCATGTGTTCAGTAAAGTTCGGGCTATCCATTGGTGTGTAAAGATCGGTAAGACTTGCACACTTCGACATTTTAATGCCGATAGTGAAAGGCTGAATTTTCCTTAAAATGACACCCCCCCCACCCCACCCCCCAAAAAAATAAAATAAAATAAAATAAACAAAGCACACACGCACTAACACACAAAGACAAAAAAAGCTATGAATAATCCTTACCCTGATTAAAAAGTAAGGTTGAGAAAATAAACGGAGACGAAACACAGTGATTTAAAAAAGAAAAAGAAAGAGAGAGAGAGAGAGAGAAAGAAACGGTCAGTTATCCACTTTTTTGTGCATGTTGAGAATGCAGAGCACGCAGCCGAGAATTGCCTCCTTGGATTCCTGCGAGCTAAGGCGCGTCCAGACGAGGCGCAGCACCGCGGAGAGGTGGGAAGCCGCAGTGGAGACGCTTCTGCTGAGAAAGCGAGCTGCTGTGCTCGCTAAACTGCTGCCGACGAGCCGGAGGAGCGCTGAGCGGATCAAAAGGAAAACGGCGGGCATGGTGTGTGTGTGTGTGTGTGAGAGAGTGAGAGAGAGAGTGAGTGAGTGAGTGAGAGTGTGTGAAAGAGAGAGAGAGAGAGTGAGTGAGAGAGAGAGTGTGTGCGAGCGAGCGAGCGAGTGAGTGGAAGAGAGAGAGAGAGAGACTGACTCACGATCTTCTCGAACCCGAGAACGGGTCTCAGACAAAAGCATATACTGCTTCTCTCGCTTGTCTTTTTCTATCCACGATGGCATTAAAAAAAAGAAAGAAAGGAAAAGATATGGGATGTTTCGTCTTCTTTTAAAAGCTTGGGTACATACAAAAATTGTAGTAATCGGGTATACCTTGCAATCTCTTTAGATCAGATGGCCTTACCTAGTGGCCTCACCAACCAATTAAGGAAATCTCAGTCTTGAGAGTAACGACAACTAGGAAAATGAAGCATTTAAAAGGAACTAAAGAAAGAGATGCGGGACTTTTCCCTGCGTGAATCTTCACTGAACCTTCACTGGTGTCTCGCTATTTCTTGTGTGTGCGCGTAACAGTTGTTGCGGGGCGGGGGAGCGGATACCATTTGTTCAATGAGCCTTTGAGGTTTATGCGTTTCAGTGTGCTCATTATTTCATGTAAATGGAATTTTATGTACAGCCACTCTGACATTTGTGTTAGCTATCTCCAAGGCCGTAACCACATCCTGAACATATGTGTGTGTGGTCAGGGGACACCCAAATCATTTGGTGGGGTTTGGGTCACAAATGTAATGGTTCTCTATGTAGGCTAATAAGGGCCCAAATATTTGTAGATACATTATTTATTTATACAGTGCAAAACTTTTATATTTAGCACCAAAATAACTACAGTAAGGTCAGTGTATTACAATACAAAAACAAGTTAGATTAGATGGTTTATTAGAATATATTTCAGATTTACTTACACTCTACACACATGCAGGCCTTTCATCTTATTAGGCACAGATATAGTGAATAATATGTTCCAAACAATAGAGCAGACCAAATATGAATTACAAAACTTCCACTGTGTATATACTGCTAACTTTTTTCCTGTTTCTGTCAGCTTAACCTTTTTTTTCTGCTGTCCCAAAGAAAAAAATGTACATGATTTGACTGTCTTTTCATTATTGTCATAATGTCTCTGTAAAATTACATGATTGTGTCAGCTAGCCGGGCAAAATTACTGAAACATAATTATCTACTCACCCTCAAGTTGTTCCAAACTTTGGAATGGCATAAGGGTAAGTAAATGATAACAGAATTTTCATTTTTAGGTGAACTATCCCTTTTACTTTTTGAGCACAGGTCTGGCAAGGACATACAGACTAGTATCAAAATACAATGGTTGCAGACACTTGGGGGTTTATTGTCCAGAAAAGAGAATTAAAGTAATAAAAAAATAGTTAAAGAACTGGGTTTGCAAATAATATATTTTTATTTTAATAAATGACTTTGTCCTAACCACAACCTAAAAACACACTTGAGTCAAATCCACACGTTTTACAGTGTTCTTGTTTAAGTCTGAGGATAATAACTCTCCCACTTTTAGTTTTATGAATCATTTTCTTAGACAAGTGAATTTACTGAAAGGCTACCAGTAAAGCCAGGTAACCATGTTCATTACATTCATTCACAATTTGCACACATTCATTGTCCATCTTCTGACTAATATACTGAAAATGGCTCCGTTAATGTTTCTTATCTTGTCACACTGACAATAACACATTACATGAATCACGTAAATATTTGCATCCCTGGTTGTGAAATATTAAACTTTAGCTACTTAGCTTACATCTTACCTTGCACTCTTTCACTGTTAAAACTGAAGTGTTGCGTGGCTTCTGCCCTCTTTGATTTGATTGGCCATTTCAAACATTTTGACATTGATGACGTTGCTAGACCATCGAGGCAGACCAGCCTGAATTTTATTTATTTTAAACTTTTTGTCATCCTAACAGCATACGTAGCAGTGCATAATTGAGTGCAGCAGAGCAGCATCAAAAATATCAAATATTGGGGGTGTGTGTGTGTGTGTGTGTGTGTGTGTGTGTGTGTGTGTGTATACAATTTCGCTATATCTGATTATTGAGGGAGACACTCAGTGTCTATGGTGGTTATGGCCCTGGCTGTTTCTGCTACAGTTCATCCCTTTTCATGTAGTTTTAGTTTCTTTGGAATTGCCAAGTTACAACCTCTTATGTTTGCTCTATATGTAACAGTCCCTCCAGGAGTTTGTGACTGCAAAAATTAACGCAAAATCAAGGAAACACTGCGATATTCGCAGGAGCTTCCAGTTTTTCAAAATTACCGCAGATTTTCTACAGATCTGGGCCAAGTGCGTCATGTGACGCCATCACAATGTGCCATGTGATGTCATCACAACGTATTTAATCAAAGCCCCCTTCGATTCATGTGAGTTGAACATGAGTACAGCTAAAAGATCTCATTTACCAACTAACATCACTGCAAAAGACAGTGCAATTGCAATTTCACCACTTCTGGTAGTTTTCCGCAAAAAAGCACAAAAAACTCAAATTTTGGAAAAACAAACAAACAAAAAACACACAACAAAATCGAGCATTTTTGGCCGCAACAATCACAAAAAAAAAACCTCTGTGAAATCCTGTATATGTATGTGATTAGTACAGTATGAGAATAAAACACAAGACCTTTTTTTTAGGAGTGCTTGCTTTTTAATACAAGCATCACAATTATAAGTGTTCAAGTTTCTTTTTCTTCGTCTTCTTCTTCTTCTTCTTCTTCTTCCTCTTCTTATGGTTATTAGTGGTGCTTGCACTGCAATGCAAGCATCACTGTTATAAGTGTGCAAGTTTAATATTAGTAGTGCTTGCGTAGCAAAGCTTATTAGGAGCCAAGCACCTATTGTAATCTTCTTCTTCTTCTTTTTCTTCTTCCACTCTTGAGTCTATGGTAGCCCATAGAACCATACATAGGAAAGTAACAGTGACGCTTGAAAGTTTGTGAACCCTTTAGAATTTTCTAAATATCTGCATAAATATGACCTAAAACATCATACAATTTTCAAAGTCAAAGTCCTTAAAATAGACAGAGAGAACCCAATTAAACAACTGAAACAAAAATATTGTATATTTATTTATTAACAAAAATGATCCAATATTATATATCTGTAAGTGGCAAAAGTATGTGAACCTCTAGGATTCGCAATTAATTTGAAGGTGAAATTAGAGTCACGTGTTTTCAATTAATGGGAAGACAATCAGGTGTGAGTGTGCACCCTGTTTTATTTAAAGAACGGGGATCCATCAAAGTCTGATCTTCACAAAACATGTTTGTGGAAGTGTATGAAGGTATGAACAAAGGAGATTTCTGAGGACCTCCGAAAAAGACTTGTTGATGCTCATCAGGCTGGAAAAGGTTACAAAACCATCTCTAAAGATTATGGACTGTCAATCCACACTCAGACAGATTGTGTACAAATGAAGGATATTCAAGACCATTGTTACCCTCCCCAGGAGTGGTCGGACAACAGATATCAAGACGTGTAATAGTCTGAGACGTGTAATAGAACCCAAGGTAACTTCTAAGTAACTAAAGGCCTCTCTCACATTGGCTAATGTTAATGTTCACCATCAGGAGAACACTGAACAACAATGGTGTACATGGCAGGGTTGCGGGGAGAAAACCACTACTCTCCAAAAAGAACATTGCTGCCCTTCTGCAGTTTGTTAAAGATCACTTGGACAAGCCAAAAGGCTAATGGAAATTGTTTTGTGGACGGATGAGACCAAAATAGAATTTTTGGTTTGGTGATAGGAAAACATTGCATTCCAGCATCAGAACCTTATCCCATCTGTGGAATATGATGGTGGAAGTATCATGGTTTGGGCCTGTTTTGCAGCATCTGGGCCAAGACAACTTGCCATCATTGATGGAACAATGAATTCTGAAGCATACCAGCGAATTCTAAAGGAAAATGTCAGGACATCTGTCCGTGAACTGCATCTCAAGAGAAAGTGGGTTATGCAGCAAGACAACGACTCTAAGCACACAAGTCATTCTACCAAATAATTGCTAAAGAAGAATAAAGTTAATGTTTTGGAATGGCCATGTCAAAATCCAATAGAAATGTTGGAGGAGGAGCCAAAGCAAGCAGTTCATGTGACAAAACCCACCATCATCCCATAGCTGAACTGTTCTGTATAGAGGAATGGGCTAAAATTCCTCCAAGCAGATATGCAGGACTGATCAACAGTTACCAGAAATGTTTAGTCACAGTTATTGCTGCACAAGGGGTCACACCAGATACTGAAAGCAAAGGTTTACATACTTTTGCCACTCACATATATGTAATATTGGATCATTTTTCTTAATAAATTCAATTCAATTCATGCACCAGTGGAACTCATGCAACGCAATTCATGCAATTCATTCAATGCAATTCATATACAATTCTCGGCCAAACCGTTTGTTAAGAAAGAAAGTGCTCTGAATTAGAAATCAAATGATTTGATGGGATGAATTTCATCCCAGCTGACACAAAGAATATCAAATAATTAATATAAGTTGTGCACATTTTGTATGCTTGCTTGCCTTTGTTTAAAATGGATTTATTCCAAGTTTGAATAACTTTATTCCTGAATTTTGATTATGCAATGGTCATCGTCACAAAGCAATTTTATAGAAATAAATACATTCAGGATATAAATTTTAATGTATGAATTTATCCCTACTGAGTAAGCCAGAAGTGATGACGGTGGAAAAACTCTCTGCAATGATATGGGGAGGAAACCTTGAGAGGAACCTATCCTCATCTGAGTGACAATGGATAGTGCAGTTATAAATATATCCCTTACCCTTATAAATATATCCCTTATATGCAAACAGGTTATTGTAACATTCTTATTTTCCCCTAATATGTTTCTGATTGTTTTTATAAGTTGTAATTTCACATTGAGAGTGGAAAAAGTTCTGACATGATTTATCTTGGTAAAAAATTTTTTACATCACAAAAACCTGCCATTATAACAGGGGTGTGTAGACTTTATATCCACTGTAACTGTACATGGTCAAAAAGTACAATCTTGTAACCAGGAAATTCATTACATTTGTCACATGAAGTTTATTTTGTTGAACTTATCCACTGTTCCCTAACTGAGACTTGTGTGTGTGTGTATGGGGGCGGAGGCGGAGGGGTATGGGGGGGGAGTTGTATTGGGTTGAGGGAGCAACAGTATCTAAACATCCCAGTTCACCACAACACTCTATACCTGTGAACCCTTCAGATCTGCATCTTTATCTAAGGAAAAAATATTCACAAAAGGGTTGGCTAAACAAATATGTTTTCAGCCTAGGCTTAAACAATGTGTCTGAACACTAATTGGAAGGCAATTCCATAACTGTGGGGCTTTGTAAGAGAAAGCTCTGCCCCTGCTGTAGCCTTCACTATTTGATGTACCAACAAATAAGATTTTTGCTGTAGATGTTGGCCTCTTTGCCCATATCATATCATATATGATATGGGTGGAGGGCATTAAGGGCCCACAACAATATTTCTTCAGGGGGCCCAGAACTCCCTAGCTACAGCCCTGCTCGCAGGTGAAATGAGGTGACCAGGGTTTTGATCACCGACAGACATCTCTTGTAGGCCTCACACATCTTGGCCGATATTTTCACTGAGTACTTTTTTGCTGTTGTTTTGATAAATTTGCTGCAGACATAGCAAAATCTGCAGGATGCTCACAACCTCTTGATGCCATCTAAGAAAAATGCTAAAATGTTTCAATTTAGGAAGCTGGAACTAAATTAAACTGGTGGGCTTAAGGCCTCTGTATTTATACTACTGTGTATATTACTGGAATCTTATCTGATCTTATATTATCTGAAATGTTCTGGAAAATAACTTGAAATTTTGAAATTGACCTTTTATACAGAACATTCTAGATCTATTTTCCAGAACATTTCCAGACTTCTTAAACTTTCTAGAACTTTCCAGTGCTATTCCTTTTATTATAACAGGCACAGCTGCATCTTTTATGTTCACATAAAGTCAGAAAAAACAACATATTTTGACATTTTTTTCTGACTTTATGTGAATGAAAAGATGCAAATTCATCTGTTTTCACAATGAAAATAAGTACATTTCAAAATACTAATGTCCTGGCCACAAAAGCAAAGTTCGAGGGGAATAATAGCCATTTATACTTTTGCAGTATACACAATAAGGAAATAATACAAAAAATAATACCAAAAAAAATGTCACATAGTATTATTTTTGCACATGTCTCTTTGTCATTCAGTTGTAATCCATAAAGAGGGAAGGTCCTCTGTAAAGGTCAACCAACAGAAAATATGTTTCAGCATTTGTTCCTCATGTCAGCTGGTCACTTAACAAGTGTTTTAAGCTTTCACTGATAGCTCATATTCCCGATGAGAAATTTCTGTGTTCTAATTTCTGTGTACATTCCTTAAGCCAGTCAGGAGATTGGGAAATGCATGTATCAAATCCTCTAAAATACTACTCACTACTGCCTAGAAGTTAAAATGTTATTAAAATGTTATTAAAATGTTATTGTTTAACTGATCTTACTGTGACAAATGTGGTTACAGTTCCAACTCATGGATGTATTAGCTAACCTATTAGCACACATGATGATCACATGGGACTGCCACAACTGTACTTATACAGTGACGTATCCAGCGAAGGGTGTGTAGTTATGTTTGGATAAAAAATTTTTTAAAATCCACTACCCCAAAGGTAAATGGATGAGTTGAGTAGCCTTTATTGTCTTTCCTCTCTTCACAGACCGACGTAACAGTGGGAATGAAATATAGTTCAATTAAATTTGATTAAATTTTATAAAATCTTATTTATATAGTGCTTTTAACAATGGTCATAAAGCAGCTTAGCAGAAATCTAGACATAGATTTAGATCCATAATGAGCAAGCCAGAGGTTATAGTGGCAAGGAAAAAATTCCGTGTGATGACATGAGGAAGAAATCTTCAGAGGAAGCAGACTAAAAAGGGAACCCATCCTCTTTTGGTTGACACCAGATAATGTGATTTTTCATTCAGTCATGACTATGAAATCAGCCCACAGATCTGTAGAAGCAGACTCTAGTGAATCAACCTCATGTATGTGGGTAGGCAGGCCGGCCAGCTGTCTTCGTACTTGGTACACTCGACCAATCAGTATTTGGTTCTCCTAAGTTCACAGTAAAATTATAGCTGTCACGCATAGCAGCTCGCAGCACTACTGTGCATTGTTCAGTGTTGTCATGTGTTTGTTTACTTTGCTACATGTGTTTTGTTTTGGTTCATGTCTTCTCTCCTCTCATGTATTGTCATTGGTTGCCTTCCTCAAGTGCCATGATTGCTCTCACCTGTTTTCAGTTTGCCCCTTGATTAGTTTGTGTTTTTAAACCTTTGTTTGTCTTTGTTTAGGGCCAAGTAATGTTCACTATTTGCCTAACTCTCTTTACGGAGCCGTTTGTTCTATGGTATTAAATTCTGGTTCTTGAGCTTGTTCTGTCTCCTGGTTTTCGTCTTTTGGATTAACCCCAATATTGTTGTATGCCAATCACCTGACCTCTGCCTGTTTACTGTTCACGACTTTTAATAAAACACTAAACTGCATCTGCATCCACTTCTGCCTCTCCTCCATGACAGTAGCCTACCAAATCCAGTTGTCATTGTGGTTCTTATGGCATTTGGGTGTTTTATCAGATTAACACCACATTAATTACACATTGCATTATTTGCTAATTCTGCACTGTATATGCACTGTTTGTCATTTGTTCTGTGACTACCAAGACTGGAGGCTGGATTTCGATTTACAGAGTGTCCCAAAAGTCTCCATACATAGTGGAAATTAACAGTTTTTAGCAAAATGTCTTCCAAAATGTTTCATACTTAGCTTATATTATATATTTTTTTCAAATAGTCTTTAAGAATGCCTTTGACAAAAGAAGAACGTACTGACATCATTCTCGTGGCTGTATTGGGAAGCTGTCGCAAGGTTGTGATGGACATGCATAACATCATATGTGTTAACACCCGTTCATCATGAGTGGGAGAGGCGACTCTGTGTGTTTACAAAAAAATGGCAGTAATGTAGAGGATGTTTTGAAAATAAAGTTACATTTTGCTAAAATGTGTTAATTTCCCCTATGTATGGAGACATTTGGGACACCTTGTATATTTTCTTTACTGCTGATTGAAAATTGTAATGGGAATCCACTTAAGAATCCACATAAGAAATGTTACTTCCCTATTTTTTTCTTTACCTGTTTCCCCTCCCTGAATATGTTTATTCTTGCAGGAGACAAATTAACAGCACACTGTGCTTTTAGAGTCCACAGTGAATGAAAATATTGGTAAGCTGGCTGACCATAGAATATATATTTGCCCATGGGATGTGGCAATGAAATGTTCCTATATTAAATTCCTAAATTAAATTATACTTTTGGAGAAACTCAATATTTTAGTTAATCAAATTATCAAATATCTTGAGGCAGTATCGCACTGTTTATTCATTTGATGAAAGCTGTTTTTGGTGGACAGCGCAGCCTATGTTAAAATCTCCCTTGAAGCCTCTGACACACACAGGTGGGTAACGTGCTACATACTTAAAGCACGCGCGCAAGCTTCCTCACAAGAATATTTAAAATTTTAACGGTCACGCTTCTGTGGAGTTATTTTTAAAGAGATAGCTAACCTGC
>JANDJT010000169.1:27736764-27748923 GCA_024331685.1 Stegophilus panzeri | reverse complement strand
AACACTATGGCCAGTCATTATGCTAACACACACACACACACACACACACACACACACACACACACACAGACACACAAACACACACACACACATACAAATCAATCACATCATTTTGTGTCCAGATGGCATGAAGTTGCTTATGGAAGCAAAAAGCCGTTGAATTCTTAATGAAATTTAAAGACAATTAAAATCATAATACTGAAATATATTAGGTTGAAAACAACACACCTGTATTTATTTATTTTGAATGGTTTTTCAGTGTTCCAAGATTCACATTAAAATTTGGTTAAGTATAAATTTAAAGTTAAAGTAAGGTCTAAATAAAGTTTAAAAAAAAAAGAAGAAAAAAAGTATTTTTTTTAAAATATATTTTTTCAGTGTTCACACATTCAGATTCAATAATTCAGTTTAAAAATATTCAAAAACCTGTATTCATGTTGCTAATTTCAGTGCTCAATCGGGCTATTCAGGGGTAGGCAAAGGCAATCAATCCTGGAGCATGTTGTGCTGTTTGGAATCCCTTGATGTCAAATGCTTCCCCCTCTCAGGAGTGTGTGTACCTATCTCATTATATTAACAGAACGCCACAAAGGCAATTATGGATTTGAATCAGATTAATAAAGGAAATCTGTCTTGTAACTATTTTATGTTCTTTAGTTGGAGTCTTCAGCAGGAGTGTGGGGGAATAGTCCTCTCCAAAACTATTGGAGCAGCAATGCCAATTAATTTGTTTGTGCTATATACCAAAGACATTTGGGTCAAAAGATGGATATGAGACGAGAGTTTAGGATTTCAGCATTTATTTCCATGTATTTACATCTAGATGTGTTAAACAACATAAAACATAGAACCTTTTGCATCAGACCACCCATTTAAAGGCAAAAGTATAGCAACAGATAAGCCCTGTAAATTACACTTAATACCTGGTTGCATATTATGGACAATAATCAGAAAATACATTATATATTTTCATATTACCTATTTTGAACTGCACATGATCCATTTTATAATGTTGGTCTTTTTACATTTTATAATTTGACTCGGGGAGATGTGAAGGGCAACTTGGCATGAGAAAAACAGTTCATTATTATCAAATGGCCTTAATTCCTAGGACGTAGAGCAGAGTGTATACATCACTATCAGGCTCCTGAAAGTCTGTCTAATAAATTTAGTTTTTACCATATTATGCATAGGACTGCTTAAAGCTGCAGTACTGAACTTTTGCCTCTCTGTCGCCATCTATGTTTGAAACATAAAATTGCAAGTTACTTGCAGAGGATTTTTATTATTATTTATTTATTTATACATGGGTTGTGCTTCAGCAGTGATCCTCTGCGCGGATGGATCTGATGGTTTGACGTATACGTATGGGGTGTTTATTAGCTCCAATACTTGACAACGGAGGTGGTGGCGGATACAGATTTCTTGGAGTAGAGGTGAGCTGCTCTCTCTCATAGCTAGCTGAAAATAATAGCAATTTACCACACTGACCATACCAAAAAAAACAAAAAAAAAAACAACTTTAAAAAACCAAACAAGCAAAGGCGTGGTGGCGTCTAAGGTCATGCAAATGACGTCAAATTGACGTCTCCTGCGAAATCCAACCCAACAGCTAAAATTATAAATCGTTATTATAAGCTTACCGTTGCAAATCAGAATATGGTAAGGAGACAGTTTTGAACACTGATTTTTTTTACGTACTTGCTCAATAATTAATTGTTTGTTATTTTTTAACCAAAAAAAGTTAGATCCTGCAGCTTTAAGATGAGGAGAAGTAAAAACCTTGATAGATTTACAGGCAGAACTTACAGCACATGTGTAGTAGGTATGTGCGTCAAATGTAGATAAGGAGGTCAGCCTGACCTGGTGCAGTTTCAGCAGCCTTGCATGTTAAAGATAATAAACGGTAAATGGGTGATTTAAAGGGATGGGGAGACATCTAGTGGCGTTAAAGAGAGTTAAAGTGAGTAAGACCAATTAGAATTAAGCAATTACAGGGGGCAAATATGTCACGCCCTTCAGGTTTTTAAGATCATGGTCAACTCTTCAGTGTTAGCTCTTGAGACTGACTTCTTTTATTGCTTGGGTTTAGCTTTGCAATAAAATTGCAATAAATAGCTGATTCCAAAACGTTTAGATATAACTGCATCAAACCTGCAACTCATTGCAATCGCAGTATTCAGCTATGACAATATGACCACTAGAGAAGTCTGTTGTGTTGTGATAGAGAGACTGTGTGTATCCGTTCACACTGATTTCAATAGCAGATAGCTTATTATAATGTCCACTGGTATCAATCTTAATACTTTTCTGAAAACATGTTTTAAGTTATGATTTACCAACACTGGCACGCCATCGGGCTGTGGTCATCATGGCTCCGAGCGGTGTGGCCCCCGCTGTGGCAGGCGTCCCTTATTTTTCTGTATTGAAGGTGGCAACCGTAGCTTAGGCACAGCGCTAAGTGTTTTTGTGGAGCACCATAAGACAAATAAGACATATATATAAGACAAAAAAGGCATTTAGGCGACATATCAGAATGAATGTTAAACATCCGCAGTACTGTCTGTGACTGGTTCTCACACTATTTACATTTCATTTACATTTATCCATTTAGCAGACACTTTTATCTAAAGCGACTTACAAATGAGGAAATACTAGCAAAACTTGTACACTATGGTGCAGGAATGGTGGAGAAAACTATTTCTGTCAGGGACAGTCATGAGAAATGCTGCACAAAGCTTCTTTGGTGAAGAAGCTACCTAAGGCTGTGTTCACATCAGGGGCATCACTAGACCATTTTTACTGGAGCATGAGCCCCAGTAAAATTTTCCTGATAAAACATTGTCTGATGAGGTAGATTACAGTAGGTACATTTAAAAATACATATTCCTATTCATTTCTTACTCATTGAGTGTTATCATTTACATCATTTGAATTATTTAGAACATGAAGGCTGATTGTAACACCAGCTGAAGTGAAAATATCCTGCACATTCTCTTCAATCATATGCCCTACACATCTCGCTGTGCTCCTCCTCTCTTCACTTTTCCCTCAACTTGCAGTCAGACAATAATTCATAATACAACATTGTAGCTGAGGAGAGGTGACTACCAGGCTTATGACTGTGTGAATGAGTAGTATATTGGGACAGATTTGATCGATAATGTTAGCCTGTTAACTGCTAAAAGAATGCCTGTTTATCTCTTCTACTTTGGCATTCTCCCTCAAACAAAAAGATATGATTTAGCCAGCATCAGTGAGAGTTTTTTTGATGTGATTTGTTAATTTAGGGGGCTAGTTAGTTAGTTTACTCACAAAAATGGTAAAGGAGTTATATCATGATTTTTAAACTTTTTAAATGTTAATTATTTTGTTTACTGTGTGTAATAAAATAGGTTAACATGTTTTAATGTTTAAAAAAAATGTGTCAAATAATGTCCTTTATTGCAGTACCTCTATTCCCAAGCTGCTTGAAACACTCCGATTTCACCACAGCCCAGAGTGCTCTGATTGACCAGCTGACCTGTTCCATTGTGATTGGCCGAAAGCCTCACAAGTGTGTTGGAAAAGGTGTGCCCCTTAGCTTTAGCTTCAGCCTACAAGGCTTCTAAAGCAATTTTAAGCTCCTAAGCAACATGTCATGGGTTTTACCATATAAGTTCGAGCCCGAGTCTGATTCAGAAAATGCGTATGATCAAGCAGAAGCAAATTTGCAAACACTAATTGAGCAGAACATTTCACAGTAGTAAGTTTTTATTTTGTAACTCGCTTACCTTTCAGATACAATGTAAATTCCGACCCCGCTGGTGGGACTAACTAAGCTATGTACACAGCTTCTGTATGTACGTAGGTACTCATGCGATATATCTTAGGAAACAAACAAACACTTACATACAAACAAACACTTACGTACAAAAAAACTGAGACAACTTAGCAAAATTTAGCTAGCACCTTAGCAAAGGTCTACAACTGAGCCACAACAAAAAACTCTGCATTTGAACAGTCAGTATCAAATACTTCATAAAATAATCAAACACACTTACAGGTTCTGATTCAGAAGCGCAACTTTTCAGAAATAGCCTTTGTGTATAGCCTGCCTTGTACTCGCCCAGGTTCAGGAAGCTGTCCTCCATAAAATGCACTGTTCACAAGCAAACATTTGGGTGGTACTGCTCATGAACAGCATTATAAATAAACAGTAACCACTGATTTTGCCCATTTTTAGAAGGCTAAACAAAGAGGTTTTGCTTTTGCACCAAAACACATAGCGTTTCCGCAATATGGCACATGAATTCACTGAAGCCTTCTTTGTTCGTGGCTGCCTTTGGGCGGGATTATGCTGATGGTGACATAAAGAAATTACGGAAGTAAATCTGGACTTTGAATGACGCATTTCAGGCAGGTCTGGAGCAGTGTTCTCTGTTAGATAGAATAAATCCCTTTGGGGGAAAATATGAGTTTTGGGACTTTGCAGAACTTATATATGCACAAACAGATACGTTACACTCCCAAGCAGAAGGAAAACATTAAAAATCATGACACCTTTAATCAAACACACCTGCCTGTAATTTTCAAGCCTTTGGATAGAATTTTCATGTGTGTTTGATTAGGGATGGGGATAAACTTCAAGGCAGTGGCCCCCAGAACCAGAATTGCCCGTCCCTGGTTTAGAAGTTAATTTCAGTGGCCTCTTCCGGTATATTTTCTGGTATTTGTGTAAACAGAATATAATGAATTTGTTTTTGGGGCTCTGATAGATTAGGATTGGAGAGGGTGGATTTTAATGTAATGAAGATATTTATATATTTGTTTTATATACAGGTTATTTCAAATGTCACTTCTCTATTATTGTGATGGGATTTCACGTGCCAGCTTTGTATTTCAAAAAATAATTTCTTCTCTTGTCTTTCTGAACAGACCTATGTGTACTTATTTCAGGAATTTTAATAGAAATTAGGTATGGTCAAGTAACAAATAAAATGTAAACTTGCAAAGTTAATGTTGTTATTGATTGTTGAAAAAGTTCCAAGGTATAAAAATATAGAGTTTGTCATTGCCATCAACCAAACTGTAACCAATTTTGATACTTGGAAAAATTAGCAATTTTAGCAAAGCCCTTTGCAGTAATTTAAAATGAAAAATTGAACTAATGAAGCGATGCCCCCGGACCGCCCCCTAGAAATTTTAAAGCACTTTTGTGAAATTCTTTGGGAGCCTGTGCCCCAGTAGTGATAAAACTCTAGAAACGCCCCTGGTTCACATGTGATGTCTTTTTTTTTTTTTTTTTAACGGCCAGCACCTGTTTTACATAATAATCCTATGGAGTATACAGTGTTTTCAAAAGCACCCTGAGCTTCTTTTGGGATACTCTCAACTGCATTTTGGAACAGCGTTTTAAAATTTTATTTATGAAAATAATACTCTGACCAGTAAGTAACAAAATGAACACACCACCATTCACACTATCTATGAGTATACAGGATAAATGTTTTTTTATAATTTTGCTTTTACATTTTAAAAATGAGTAATTATTATTATTATTATTATTATTATTATTATTATTATTATTATTATTAAACATTAATGTGTTATATTAATGTTTAATCTTACTGCTGAAATAAAAATGGATATTTCAAATCTAAAACCACTCATGTCAGTTCATAGTGAGCTATGAATTTCTATGTAATTGCTCTTCAAAGTCACTGAACCTGTCAGTATAATTGAACAAGTAGGCTATTTTGATTCATTACAAAGGGGACATTTCAAATTGGTAGATGAATAAAGTAGATGAAGTAATTGTTCTTTAAAGTCACTAGATTATTCCATTATAAAATGGACATTTCAAATTGGTAGCACACCAATCCAATGTATGTCAGTTCATAGTGCTCAATTAGTGGTCAATTATTGGCATAGTGATCAATTCTATGCTCAGAATAAAGATTAATTTATTTTGCTGTAGAATTTTAAAGTAATTGCTCTTCAAAGTCACCTGATCTGTCAATATAATTGTGAAAGGAAGCAATTTTTAATCCATTACAAAATGGGCATTTCAAATTGGTAGACAATCAAACCCACTGAAATCAGTTCAAAGTGACATACTCCATGCTCACAATAAAGATTAATTAATTTTATTGTAGAATTTGAATGTAATTGCACTTCAAAGTCAATATATCTGTCAATATAATTGAACCAGTAGCCTATTTTGATTCATTATAAAATGGACATTTCAAATTGGTAGATGACCAAATCCACCAAAATCAATTCACAGTGAGCTATTCTATGCTCAAAATAAAGAGGATATTATTTTACTGTAGAATTTTAAAGTAATTGCTCTTCAAAGTCACCCAATTGTCAGTATAATTGTGTAAAGAGGCTAATTTTATTCATTATAAAATGAACATTTCAAATTGATAGATGATCAAACCTATTTCAATCAGTTCATAGTGAGGTACTCTATGCTCACAATAAAGATCAATTCATTTTACTGTAGATTTCTAAAAAAAAAAAAAAATGCTTTTCAAAATCACAATACCTATCAATATAATTGTGCCAGGAGGTACTTTTTAATCCATTATAAAACAGACATTTCCAATCATTAGACAACCAAATTCCACTGAAATCAGTTCATAGTGACCTACTCTATGCTCACAATAAAGATCAACTAATGTTCCTATAGCAGTTTAAAGTAATTCCAATTCAAAATCACTGTAATCTGTCAATGTAATTGAACCAGTAAGCTAATTTGATTCATTATAAAATGAACATTTCAAATTGGTAGACAATCAAACCTACTGAAATCAGTTCAGAGTGAGTTAATCTATCTTCATAATAAAGATAAATTTAATTTTACTTTAGAATTTTAAAGTAATTGCTCTTCAAAATCACAATATCTGTCAATATAATTGTGCCAGGAGGTACAGTTTAATCCATTATAAAGTAGACATTTCAAATTGGTAGATGACCAAACCAAGATTGGTCAGTTCATAGTGAGCTACTCTATGCTCACATTAAAGATCAATTCATTTTACAATAGAACTTTAAAATAATTCTAATTCACAGTGACTATATCTGTCAATATAATTGTGCCAGGAGGCTAATTCGATTAATTATAAAATGGACATTTCAAATTGGTAGACAATCAAACCCAGTGAAATCAGTTCCCAGTTACTCTATGTTCATAATAAAGATCAATTAAGTTTACTGTAGAATTCTGGAGAAATATGAAATTATTCCACTTCAGAGGTCTATATATATATATATATATATATATATATATACACACACACACACACACACACACACAATTCTGGAGACAGTTAAGAAACTACTGCAACATTACCAGTTTCTCTGGTTTTACCATTTATATGTACAGTATGTGTTTGGGTAAAATTAACAATTTTTGTTTTATTTTATAAACTACTGACAAGTTTTCTCCCAAATTCCAAATAAGAATATTGTCATTTAGAGTATTTATTTTCATAAAATGACAACTGGTCAAAATAACAAAAAAAGATGCTGTGTTGTCAGACCTTGAATAATGCAAAGAAAATAAGTTCATATTAATATTAATTTTTAAACAACACAATTCTAATGTTTTAACTTAGGAAAAGTTCAGAAAACAATATTTGGTGGAATAACCCTGATTTTCAATCACAGCTTTCATGCGTATTGGCATGGTCTCCACCAGTCTTTCACGTTGATGTTGGGTGACTTCATGCCACTCCTGGCGCAAAAATTCAAGCAGCTCGGCTTTGTTTGATGACTTGTGACCAACCATCTTCCTCTTGATTACATTCCAGGGGTGTTCAATGGGGTTCAGGTCTGGAGATTAGGCTGGTTATGACAGGGTCTTGATCTGGTGGTCCTCCATCCACACCTTGATTGACCTGGCTGCGTGACATGGAGCATTGTCCTGCTGGAAAAAAAACAATCCTCAGAGCAGAAGGAAGCAAATTTTCTTCCTTGACAACCTTGTACATGTTGACAACCTTGACAACCCTGTAATCTTGTATTACAGTGCAAAAGTGTTAGCCTCATTAGATTCTTTACCACCAATAAATATTTTTATGACTGTTTTAAAGGCAAAGGGTTGTCATACCAAATATTGATTTTATTTAGTTAATAAAATTTTATTAAAGCTGCAACAACTAATTGATAAAATCGCTAATAATTGATTATGAAAATCATTATCGATTAATTGATCTGCGCACAGCACGGGGTATATTTATGCATGGTTGCATCTGAAATCGCTTACTATGACAGTACCTACTGAATTTGATTGAGTACCTACTGCTCGGCCATTGATACAGTACGTACTGATCAGTATACAGTGGTGTTTGAAAGTTTGTGAACCCTTTAGAATTTTATATATTTCTGCATAAATATGACCTAAAACATCAGATTTTCATAAGTCCTAAAAGTAGACAAAGAGAACCTAATTAAACAAATGAGACAAAAATATTATACTTGGTCATTTATTTATTGAGGAAAACGATCCAATATTACATATCTGTGAGTGGTAAAAGTATGTGAACCTCAAGGATTAGCAGTTAATTTGAAGGTGAAATTAGAGTCAGGTGTTTTTAATCAATGGGATGACAATCAGTTGTGAGTGAGTGCCCTGTTTTATATAAAAATGGATCTCTCAAAGTCTGATCTTCACAACACATGTTTGTGGAAGTGTATCATGGCACAAACAAAGGAGATGTCCGTGGACCTCAGAAAAAGAATTGGTGATGCTCATTAGGCTGGGAAAGTTTACAAAACCATCTCTAAAAAGTTTGGACTCCACTAATCCACAATCAGACAGACTGTGTACAATTGGAGGAAATTCAGGACCATTGTTACCATGCCAAGGAGTGGTGGACCAACAAAGATCACTCTAAGAGCATGAGGTATAATGGCCCATGAGGTAATAGTCCACAAAGGAACTTAGGGTAACTTCTAAGAAACTAAAGGCCTCTATCACATTGGCTAATGTTAATCCACCACAAGGAGAACACTGAACAACAATAGTGTGCATGGCAGGGTTGCAAGGAGAAAGCCACTGCCCTCCAAAAAGAAGACTGCTGCCCGTCTGCAGCTAAAGATCATGTGGAAAAGCCAGAATACTATTGGAAAAATGCTTTGTGGATGGCTGAGACCAAAATAGAATGTTTTGGTTTAAATGAGAACCATTATGTTTGGAGAAAGGAAAACAATGCATCCCAGCATAAGAATCTTATCCCATCTGTGAAACATGGTAGTGGTATTATCAGGGTTTGGGCCTATTTTGCTGCACCTGAGCCAGGACAGCTTGCCATCACTAATAGAATAATGAATTCTGAATTATACCAGCGAATTTTAAAGGATTGTTTACAGGACATCTATCCATGAACTGAATCTCAAGAGAAAGTGGGTCATGCAGCAAAACAATGACCCTGAGCACAGAAGTTGTTCTACCAAAGAATGGTTAGAGAAGTTAATGTTTTGGAATGGCCAAGTCAATGTCCTGACCTTAATCCAATAGAAATGTTGTGGAAGGACCTGAAGCAAGCAGTTCATGTGAGGAAACCTACCAACATCCCAGAGTTTAAGCTGTTCTGTACTGTGGAATGGACTAAAATTACTCCAAGCCAATGTGCAGGACTGATCAACAATTACCAGAAATGTTTACTTGCAGTTACTGCTGCACAAGAGGGTCACACCAGATACTGAAAGCAAAGTTTCACATACTTTTGCCACTCACAGATATGCAATATTGGGTCATTTTCCACAATAAGTAAATGACTAAGTATAATATTTTTGTCTCATTTGTTTAATTAGGTTCTGTTTGTCTACTATTATGTGATGTGATTCATGAGCACAAACTTGTGTTTATATCCAAAATGCTACATGTGTGCAAGGGGTTGGGGATATTGGTGCAAGTTGCATAAGAGGTTCACTTTAAAATAAGATAAGGTGTACCTTTATGGATCGCCCATAGCGGAAATTCAAATTAACACAGCGGCACAAGGAGGATGAATAACATCAAAGAAGAAAGAAAGAAAGAAAATAACTTCCATAAATACCTATACAATAAAAATAACAGAAACAATAAAACAGATCTATGTGTATGTACATATGCTAGAGTTCTGTTTGTATATGTACATGTGCAATATCCTCAGTATTTATATACATGTGCAAGATCTATGAAATGGCAATTAACTGATCAGTGTGTGTTTCTGTGAGACTCAATCAGTGGAGTAGGAGGTACTGGCTATTGTTGCATTATCCACCATCTCCACTCCCTCCCCCCTTATGGCGACAGGGGTGGAGGGCCGCTTGCTGCGCCGGAAGTGCACTACCAGCTCCTTGGTTTTCCTGATGTTGAGGTGGAGATGGTTGTTGTTGCACCATCTTACAAAGCTTTTGATAAGGTCTCTGTACTCCTCCTCCTTATTATCTGTAATACAGCCAATAATGGAAGCGTCATCTGAAAACATCTCTAGGTGGTACATTCCTGAATTGCAGCAAAAGTCAGATTTGTTGAGGGTGAACAAGAATGGAGACAGTACAGTTCCCTGGGGTGCTCCAGTGTTGCTAGTCACCACGTCTGAGAAGCAGCCTTGCAGCCTGACATACTGCGGCCTGTCAGTGATCTAGTCTGTAATACAGGTCACAAGGTCCTGTACACCAGGAAAAAGCCTTTGCTATCTAAAAAGAACATTAGAGCAAAACTACAGTTTGCCAATGAGCATATAGGCAAAGACCTGGCCTTTTGAATAATGTACTCTGGACAGATGAATCAAGGATAGAGTTGTTTGGCCACAGTAACAGCAGACATGTTTGGCACTGCACAAAGACAGCTTTTCAGGAGAAGCTTTTCATACCAACTGTGAAGCAAGGTTGTGGAAATGTTATGGTTTGGGGCTGCTTTGCTGCCTCAGGGACTGGACAGCTTGCATTCATTGATTCAACTATGCATTCTGCATCATATCAAAAAGTGCTTGAAGATAATGTGGGGCCATCTGTCCGAAAGTTGAACTTGAACCGAAAGTGGATCTTTCAACAGAATAATGATTCTAAGCACACTAGCAAATCCACCAAGCAACGGCTCAAAAAGAAGAAATGGAGGGTTATGGGAAAAAAGCCCAGATTTGAATCGCATTAAAATGTTGTGTGGGGATTTGAAACAGGCAGTACATGCAAGAAAATTCTCAAACATCTTGGAACTGAAAGAATATTGCATGGAAGAGTGGTCAAAAGTTCCAGCAAACCTTTTGGACAATTATGCAAAACACCTACAAGAAGTTATTTCTGCTAAAGGGGGCAATACTAGATTCTGATGCCAAGGGTGTACTTACTTTTTCCACAGAAGAATATCACATCTATTGATATTTCTGTTGAATGAATGATTGAAAAGCTATTTTTCCTTGTGGTTTTCTATTTTCCCTTTGTTCAAGTATATCAACTTTATTAATGGGCACTGTTTCAAAGATAATCAACAGTGTATTAGAACTTAAACTCCACCTCCTATGTATGACCAAACCCCACCCTTTTTCAATCATCTCAGAACTTTGTACTGAACCTGTATTTCCAGTTTGGTTAAAATCCATATGACCAATCATGAATTACAGCTATTTGAGTTAATCAGCTCAACATCCTTGCTGAAAAAGTTAAAGCTGGCTATGATAGATAGGTGTTAGAACATGCAGTACATCACAGCTTGCTGGGTACGGGGCTGCATAGGTCCACTAATTGCAGGGTTGGCGGTTTGATGACTGGCCCACATGCCTCCACATGCCGAAGTGTCCTTGGGAAAGACTCTGAACCCTGAGTTGCTCTCGATGGCAGGCTAGCGCCTTGCATGGCAGCTCTGCTACCATTGGTGTGTGTGAATAGGTGAATGAAAAACAGTCTAATGTGCTTTCTAGAACCGCTAAGTTTTTTTTTTTTTTAAAGTGCTATATAAGCACAGACCATTTACAATGGGCATGTGAACATCAGAATTAGACCATGGAGCAATGGAAGGAGGTGGCCTGGTCTGATGAATCACAGTTTCTTTTACATAATGTGGATGGCTGGGTGCATGTGCATCACTTAACTAGGGAAGAGATGGTATCAGGATGTACTATGGAAAGAAGGCAAGCTGGTGGAGGAAGTTTGATGCTCTGGGCAATGTTCTGCTGGGAAACCTTG
>JANDJT010000169.1:27705962-27728390 GCA_024331685.1 Stegophilus panzeri | reverse complement strand
GATGACACCAAATTTAACACACCTGTTCCCCATTCACACCTGAGACCTTGTAACACTAACAAGTCACATGACACCGGAGAGGGAAAATAGCTAATTGGGCCCAATTTGGACATTTTCACTTAGGGGTGTACTCACTTTTGTGAGATACTGTATATACACATATATACACACGTGTGCACAGAAATTATATTTAGAAAAAGAGAGAAAAAAAATACCTCTAGTAATTACAAAGTTGCCACTTTCTCTCTTCAGATTAATAACAACAGTAAAATTATATATACAGTTTAATTTAAATTCAGAATAACAACTGAAATCGAAATGAATCAGCCAACCAAATGTTTGTGCATGCAGCTAATTACAGCACGACATGCAGTGCCCTCCAAAAGTATTGGATTCTTCAAAATGAGGTACTTTAACGTCAGTTATTGTCATCTAAAGCCTCTAGCCACAACTCAACCTTATCAGGCCTGTCTGTTTCAGCCACACATGTGATGTTTTGTAGTGTATTTCTTAATTTGTTTGTTGAAAGTGCCTGCAAGATGTTATTGTATCTAAGATGTTTTATTGCACACCATATTTTTATTATTCAAAGGTAATCCAAATTCTTGGCTTTTGCTTTGTACCGATTTGTTTTTCCCTCAGAATCCTCTTCCAGGTTTGTGCATAATTAAACTGGATGTATACAAAAAAATATGCAACCAATGTGAATTGAGATTAACTTAATTTATCCAAAACATATGCTCATCAAATGGTGGACTGGACACAAGAGCTATACAACGAAAATAATGAAGCACATATAAAATATTGAAATACCCAAATATAAAAGTCACCGTTATTTTCACTAAATCAACCTTTCATCTCTAATCAAAACTGAATAAACAATAAAAAACACTATTGTGACTTCCCTGTCCAAATAGATTTGGAACACGCTGTAACAGTACAAGGGTGGGACTGGGGAGGAGAAGAGTACAAAAATATACAGTCTCAAACAGAATAAGCACAAGACATACATAGTACTTATAGAGAAGCAGGGAAACCATATTTTAAAGGTTTGTCATTGTGTTGAGGTTCCCTTTTATACTGTCTGTGTGAATGCTTGACATGCATTTATTTTCATCCACGGTCTCTCCAACACCAAACTCCCCAGGGCTTGGACAGTCTCCAGGTGTGCATTCCTCCTCTGCATAACTTTCTTGTTCCTCTAAACCACTGCCACTGCAGCAGGAGCCCTCATTGTCAGAGGAACTGGAGGTCTCATCTTCTGAGCAGGAGTACACTTCAGCCCCATGGAAAATGTAACGATTTGGAACCTGAAATAAGTATTGGGAGGCTGGAAAATGGGAGGGATTACTAAGCATCAGAGAGCCAACAATAAACATGTCATGACTTAAATAACACAAGTATGTATTATTCAAGCTACTGACTATTCAACAGTAGCTTCTATACACAAATTTTTAAAGATGTTTTCAACATAACTGGAGCAGACGATTTAGAGATGCCAATCAGCCTACAAAGCATGTCTTTGTACTGGGGGAGGATACCAGAGTACCTGGAGAAAACCCCCGAAACATGGACAGAACATGCAAATTCCATGCACAGAGGGGGGAGGCAGGAATTGAACCACCAACCCCAGAGGTGTGAGGCAAAAGTCCTAACCACTAAGCTACCATGCCCCCCAAAATTAATAAAGTCTTAAAATGTGTCAAATGTATTGTGTAACAAAAAAAGGAATCTTACTTCCAAGGCGATTACTGATTGGATTTCGACAGATTTGTTTCAACCAGCATTGTCTGCGAACGTCATTTCTTTGATTTGTGTGCTTCTCTCCAGTTTGCATATCCAGCATCTCCATTATCTCCTCTCTTTCTTGTTGTGTATTTAGGCGGTGTCCAACAGCCTCCAATGGTGCATTTTGATTTGAGCTGTCTCGGCAAGGGCTTGGCTGTGCATTAGGACACCCATCATTTTCTTGTGTTGAAGGTTTTGGTGAGCTTGATCTGTTTTCTAGCTCTGGAGAGGATCTTGCTTCCTTGGCTGTACAAGATGTGTTCAAACCCCCATCAATTGGGAACTGTGCATTTGGACAAGAGTCTATAACTGTCACTGTATCTGATGTTTCTGCAACGCTCTCATCTTGTTCTGTGAAAAACTGTCCTGTATTTTGAACTTCAGATGTTCGGACTTTAGCACATGCCTGTTCAGGTAAAGTAGTTGGCAGAGAAGGAGGTGTGTCTGTAATCTCACTTAGTCGAGAAGAGTTGTAGCAAAGCTGCTCAAAGTCACCACCAAGTCGATGACATAATTCGTTGACTATGACATCACAGTCTCCTAGCAATTCTACATCAAAGTTCAAGTGAAGCAGGGGCTCACGGTTGATCAAAACTTGAGGCACTTCAGGCGGAACAGAGCCTTAATACAAATAAAAATAAAATAATATACTCAAACCATAATTAATTGATTATTTACTATAGTATAATTAGTACTGTATAATAGAAACAGGTTTAATGCAGTTTGCCTCCTGACAATGAATTTCAGTATAGAACAAATAAGGGATGCCCACCTTTTAGACTCACCATCCACTTTAATAAGAAAACATGTACACTTGCTCATTTATGGAGTTATCCAATCAGCCAATCATGTGGCAGTACAATGCATAAAATCACACAGATACGGGCCAAGAGCTTAAGTTAATGTTCATATCAAACATCAGCATGGGGGAAAAAGTGTGATCTCTGTGACTTTAACTGTGGCATGGTTGTTGGTACCAGATAGGCTGGTATTTCATAAACTGCTGATCTCCCGGGAATTTCCACACAGTCCCTAGGGTTTACTCAAAATGGTGCGGAAAAAAAAACATAGTGAGTATGAAGGATCTGCAGGCTAAAACACCTTGGTGATGACAGATCAGACGAGAATGACCAGACTAGCCTGAGCTGACAGTAAGTCTATAGTAACTCAAATAAGCACTCTTTACCACCGTGGTGAGCAGAAAAGCATCTCAGAATGTATTCATTCAGAATGAACTCATAAAACCTTGAAGTGTATTAGCTACAACAGCATAAGACCACATTGAGTGCACCCCTGTCAGCCAAGAATAAGAATCTGAGGCCATCATGGTCACAGATTCACCAAAACTGGACAGATGGAGACTGAAAAAAGACCAGGTAATTAAACCCCCCCGCCCTCTCAATCAAATGTTTGATGTGAACATTAACTAAAGCTCTTAGCTTATATCTGCATAAATGTTTGCAATGCACTGCTGCCACACAATTCCTGATTAGTTAATTGCATGAATGTGCAAGTTTTCCCAATATACTGGATGGTGAGTGTATACACTACTCAATTACCATCAATAAGTTGAGACATACTTGGGATAAGAGCCACTGGTCGCACTTTCAAAGAGGATCCGATAACAATGAGGAGATCCACCTCATCCTTGTCCTGCTTCATGGCTCTATGAAAAGCTTCTGGAAGGTTCTCTCCAAAGAAGACGATGTCTGGTTTCATAATAGCAAAAGGGATATTAGAGCACCTTGGACAATGGGGAACAACCTGCAAAAAGAATTTTTAAAATGATTAAAGAACACCACCAGCAGCCCTTTTACCTGTTGTCAAAGTATGTGCCAAGAAAAGCAATAGCGATGTATCTTCTTGTCATTTTCACAGCTCAAATACTTTATACGTAAATAACTTGTTTTCAAGTGCTCCATCACCTCACAATTAAAGTCTTCATGAAATGGCTTGACAACATATTTAAGTGGTTGAATGATTTACATAATACCCAGTGACGTTCAAAATATGCCACTCCCCCACCGAATCTAAACGAACAAACTTGACAGTAGCTTAGCAAGCTAGCCTAACATGGAGAACAGCTCAGAAGGCAAAAGCTTTTCAATTGTGGAGGACTTTTACCGCCATCTTCACCCACCGTCTTTAAAGAGAATGATATCCTAGGCTATAAGATGACGCATTATTGGAGCTAAACTGTATGTTTCAGGGGTGGACACCCATTAGTGTTATCAATGGTGACCGGCGGCTGAAGGTTCATCATCAACAAGCATATGAAGCAGTTTTTGTATACTCTTGTCTAGGTTATTATACGGTGATAGATCATTTAATTCAGCATGGTGTTTGTATTGGCATCAGGCATCTCTGGTAGATGGAGAAGCATCACTGGCCACATTCTCTATCAGTATGAGGTTTCTGCAATGAATAGTCTCAAGTTGGTAAAACAGTCCTCCGAAAAGTGGCTGTAACATAATCGGGATTTTCAACTAAGTTTTCTCAATCATCTAATGGTTGGAACTGGGCATAGCGTGTGTGAAGGTGCACAGCCAAAAACACACCAACAAACTATGTTTGCTTATAGGCTGCTACTGTAGAGCAAGAGCCCACAACTGGGGGTCATACACATACAGTCATGTGAAAAAATAAGTATACCCCATGGAAATTGTTGGCTTTTTTGGCATTTGGACAAGCAAACATTTGATCATCTTTGAAACAGTGCCTATTAATAAAGTTGATACACTATCAAATTGGCCAATTATTTTTTGACTAGTCGAATATTCCGGGGGGGGCTAGATGGGAAGCAAACTTTCAGTACCATTTTTTCGTTTATTAAAAATAAAATACATAAACTGAGTGTTACGAATATAAACATTTATATAAAACTTATAAAATTATAAAACTTTACATTAAAAAAGGACAAAAAGCAAGGATAATTTAGTCCCAAGTTAATAATAAAATCTCACTTTCACTGCACCTTGTGGTTTCTGTTACTCACTGCCTTTAGACAAATTCTTTTACTTGTGTTTACTTTGATTGTACGGTTTTAAGCAGACATTACAGGTCTTACTTTTGCTACACTGTTTAACACCGCATCTACATTGCGATCACTTCTGTTCTAATAAACAACAGAATTTACACTGCAAGCGTGCAAATACAGCACATAATGACAAACTGGAATTAGACTAAATCTTTTAAGCAACTCGCACCAGTTTCCTTGCACACAGTGGAGCATTTTGGATATAAACATATGTTTGAGCTTGTGCATCACTGTTGTGTTTCTGTGCTACACAAACTCCAATTTGCAAAGTTTACAGGTCTTCCCCGCGGCATTTAATATAAAATGGCCCCCTGCCTTACGCCTCCCTCTGATGGTGACTGAGGTCATGTTGGGTATAAAAGGTAACGTTGACAAACAATGAAATTGAAAAACAAGAAATTCAAATTCACTGTCATTGAGTCTGGGTATTCTGCTAAAGCTAGAGGTGTCGCATTACATGTGAAAGTTGAACTGAAAGTAAAACTTTCAACAGGATAATGATGCACACTAGCAAATCCACCAAGCAATGGCTCAAAAAGAAGAAACGGAGGGTTATGGAATGGCCTAGTCAAAGCCTGGATTTGAATCCCATTAAAATTATGTGGTGGGATGTGAATCGGGCAGGACATCTAAGAAAACCTTCAAACATCTATGCAACTGAAACATTGCATAGAAGAGTAAAAAATTCCAGCAAGCTGATGTCAGAGGCTGGTGGACAATTATGCAAAACACTTACAAGAAGTTATTTCTGCTAAAGGGGGCAATACTAGCTTCTAAGGCCAAGGGTGTATTACTTTTTCCACAGAAGAATATCACATATGAATAAATGATTGAAAAAGCTGTTTTTCCTTCTGATTTTGTTCATGTATATCAACTTTATTAATAGGCACTGTTTAAAAGATGATCAAATGTTTGCGTGTCCAAATATGTCAAAAAAAAGCCAACAAGTTACATGGAGTGTACTTATATTTTCCCATGACTGTGTGCGGGACAGTGTATGATCATTAGTTTAAAAATGAGATAATACAGTTTAAAAACATGTTTGTTACATTTTCATTAAATTCTGTAGTTAACTTCTGTTAAGGAAAATGTCTCCAATTATCAACTGATGGAATTGTCAAATTACAGAAATAATGCCCTAAATAACAAAATATAAATATATTTTTATTCAATACTTAACTTTCAAACGTTCTTTCAATCTTATTTGTATAGCACTTAATAGTAGACCGTCAAAAAGCAGCTTCACAGAAATCAGGATGTAGATTTAGTGTATTTTGTAGCTGAGAAAACATGTTTGGAAACTGTAGGCCATGATGGCCTGGCTTGTCTGTGTTTGCATGGGACTCTTGTCAGTCATTTTATAGACTCCCCAATGCCCCTTCACTCCATCCTTACGTCAGTCTGTTCAGAAAGAAAAAAAACAAAACATGGCGGAATGCACACAGTACAGCGAGATAATTCTCCTGTGAGCAAAAAACCATATTGTGCTTTGAAAGAACAAGAAACACAGTAAAATGAGAATAAACATTGGTAAAGCTTTTCCATTATGGAAAAACATATTACTGGTGAACAGAGGTGTAATCCTAATAAGAAAAGTGGTCTAATAATACCGCCCCCCCAACAGCAGCCAAAAAATTGACAGAAGATAAGTTAGTGTGTTTGTGTAGTCAAACTAGGTATCATTTGCTTGACTAAGACAAGACTGCTAATGTTTTAAAAAGCAGTTATGATATAATTTGTCATCTTTTTCATCAGTGCTTAAAGTTGGAAAAAAAATATGTGCCGGTACTCCCCTTGTTTGCATGCTGACAATTTATATATGGCTGCGTTCACACGATATCATACTGTAAAGTGTTCACATCCTCATAGAACTTGTAATTACAACTTGTAAACTAGGAATTTTCAGAGCACTCCAACTTGTACCACCTGACTGCTCCAATGTCATGTGGAAACACTCAAATTGGCAGCAGCCTCAGCAGAAAAAGGTAGTTAAGTAGTTATCGAACAATATGTCTGGAATTATTATGGAATAATATGTCTTAATAATGCAAGATTAATCTGAAAATAAACAAAGAGACATACAATACAGCATAATGTAATTTTGCAGTTGTCAACATCATCCCACACAGATTCATTTAATTCTGAGTCCAAGGACGTTATAGAACATGTGGGTTGCCATCTAGTAATTCTGGTAACGCAGCCTATATGTATATATTAAGGCTGGGTATTGTTGACTACCTCATATTACGATACTTCACAATATAGCACAAAGCATCATATCCTTTTCACATATTACATCAATATTATTACTGCTCAATACAAATTCTGAAATAGTTTTAGTTTTTAAATGTAATAGCACAAATGTAATGAAATGACAATTGAAATCAATTAAGGAAAACCATAAGCCAGTAATAATGCATAATTTCAATACAGACTATTAACATTTATTTGTAACTTTGCCAACACAGTATCTCAGTGTGAAAATTTAACTACTGATTACTTGTTAATCAGTTGGGGAAAAAGACAAGCCAATAAAGGAAATGTTGTCAAAAATACCTTAATAATAAATGTAGAGTAAAATGAATGAAGGCATTATAAAACAGCTGTAAGGGGGAGGGGGAAACAGAGAAAACACTGTGCTAAAAAGTCATAAGAGGATTCCATGAGGACTATAAAACGGACGTTTTGGGTTCCCCCCCCAATCGTTTCATTTCATCGCCCATCATGTAATGATTTTTGTAAAGCCAGTACTAAAAGTTGCAATGGATATATAAATAAATCATGATGCACTGCAATATCATAAATAGATCATGCTTAAAGCAGCACAAAAGATAGAGTGAATCTCTCTCTTGAGCAGGGACAGAAGAGAGTACAATCATTCTATGGCTACCGGTGAGCACTGAGTACACTTCAAGCCCACTTCAAGTACTTTTATTGATTTTACTCGATTGCTTTGGCAGTTGACTACAGTTGTCAGGAGCGGGGAAAGGTGGAATTCAAATAAAAATGCACCAATTACAACAAAATCACGAGTTTCACAAATACACACACGTGCGCATGCACATGATACAGTTAAAGGGGATGCTAACGAGTAGATTAGGGACCTCTGAAGCAGCAAAACAAGTTTGTATACCGTATGCTAATATTGATCCTTAGAAGTCCTTATATGCAAATAGCCCTGGGACAAAAGTAAGCATATGAGGTATACGTGTGTATGGCCCCGAATACACCACTGCTGGTGAAGGGAATGGAGTTGGACACAGAATTAGTGTCTCTGCTCCTGGACAGGTGTGCAAATGCAATCTGTATTATGAGTTAAGCTGCTTGAATGTCCATTTTTACAAAACAAATCAAGTAGATACCATAAAGTTAAAAGATCACAACAGGTTACACAAACACGTTTTTCCTTCATGGCAAGCCTGCCCCCATTACCAAAGCAGGAATCGTCTGCCCAATAACCTAATAGTTTGTTTTGGGTTTTTGTTTTGTTTTGTTTTGTTTAAAAACCTCTTTATAATAATATTAATAACTTTATTTTGTATAGAGCCTATAAAAGTTGCTCTCTCAAAGCACTTTACAACAAAAACACAACATAAGGCAAAACACAAAAAAATAATAAATCAAATACAAGTAAAAAAAAAATGAAGACAAAATTTAAAAAAATTTTAAAAAATAAGTAAGAATGTCTCTCATTCATATATATGTATAAAAATCAAGCAAAGGCTATCCTAAAGTAAAATGTTTTAAGATGAGATTTAAAAGTACCTATATTGTCAACCGGGAGAGAATTCCACAGTTATGGGATCATAGGATGAAAAGGCCCTGTTACCCATGGAGCGAAGACGTGTATGAGGAACAGCTAAAACACCAGACTGAGGTGAGTGCAAAGTACGATTTGTTAAGTACCAAGTTAAGAGCTTGGCCAAATACTGTGGAGCCAGACCATGCAACTCTTTATACGTCAGCATAAGGATTTAAAACCAACTTGGTACCTGACAGGGAGCCAAGGACTCTAAAATAGGGGTTATGTGATCACATACCCTAGTACTGGTCAGTATCCTAGCTGCTGTATTTTGCAGACATTGCAGTTTACTGAGTGTGGATTTAGTAACTCCAATGAGAAGTGCATTACCATAGTCAAAGTGAGTTAAATCAACCTTTCAGCAAGAGAAAAGGACAACATGGACAATATTTCTGAGATAGAAAAAAAGTTGACAGTGTTCTGCACATGAGGATCAAATGTCAGACTGGCATCAAAAATAATGCCACGGTTCTTCAATTTACTTTGAAACTCCAGAACCGAGCCATTGATGGACAACATTAGAGAACCAGCATTAAACAGTTGATGAGGAGAACCAAGAGGAATGACTTCAGTCTTGGAACTGTTTATGCAAAGAAAATTATTTGTCATTCATATTTATCTCAGAAATGCAATCTGAAAGGAAGGAAACATCCACATGTTGACCTGGTTTTAAAAGAATGCAAATCTGAGTGCCATCTGAGTAAAAAAAAAATATATATATATAAATACTAAAAAGTAAAAGAGGCAAGAACTGAGCCCTGGGGGACACCAGTGTGAACAGGCCCAATCTCAGACCTGTGACCACCCATAAATACAAACTGACTGCGATCAATAAAGCTGGTTTAGATCATATCAAGGGGAGTCTCCAAGACACCAAAGACAGTTTCATGTCGGTTGAGTAATGCTGTGTGATCAACAGTGTTGAAGGTTGAGTTTAGGTCAAGAAGAATAAGAACTGAAACGAGCCAGAATCAGAAGATAATAAAATGTCATTAGTGACTTTTACAAACTTTTACTTCATGAAGTTTTCAAAAGCCAGATTGGAGAGGCTCAAATAAATCATTAACAGAAAGATGATTGTGCAGCTGTGAAACGACAACACACTAACTGGAGTTTAGAAATAGGAAGACAATTATTCAAATTATTAATATCAGTGTTTTGTTTTTTTAGGACTGGAGTTACAGCAACAGTTTTTAATGCTATTGGCACACCACCAGTTGACAAGGGAGTCATTTATTTTACTCAGGACAGCCGGACACCAGGAGTCAAAACAAGATTTAAATAAACTTGACGGCAGTGCATCAAGAAAGCAAGAGGTGGCTTTCATCCATGATACCTGCCTGCAAAGTGACTTGGGATCTAAAGTAGTAAAGAAACTTTTGAAAGAGAAGCACCTGAAAAGCTAGGTGAAAAAAAAAAAAGCAGATGGCACCAGAGAGCTAGATGTATTTGCAGACATTGTCAATTTTAGACCTGAAAAGGTTAAGAAAGTTAATATACAACTGATTTGAGGCGGAGAGGGTATTACGGAATCAAATTAACACTTAAATAGAAATTTTTCAACAGCATGAAGTTGGTTAAAAGGTCTTACCCAGTAGCACACTGCCAAAATTTAAAGAAATTCCAGAAATGATGAAGAAAAAAGGTGAATTAAAAAAAAAAGCTATTTCAAAGGCTCTGGGACTCCAAAGAAGCACAGTGAGAGCCATTATCTCCAAATGGAAAAACTCAGCACAGTAGTGAACCAATCTTCCAAAATTCCCCAAAGAGCATAGCAACGACTCATCCTGCAAGTTCCAAAAGAGCCAGTAACATCATCAAAGGACCTACAGGCCTCTCTTGCATCAATAAAGGTCTCTACTTATGACGCCATGATCAGAAAGACACTGGGTAAAAATGGCATCCATGGAAGAGTGGGTAGATGAAAACCACTTCTAATCCAGAAGAACATTAAGGCTCGTCTACATTTTGCCCAAACACACCTTGATGATCCTCAAACCTTTTGGGAGAATGTTCTATGGATTGATGACTCAAAAGTGGAACTGTTTGGAAGACAAGGGTCCCGTTACATCTGGCATAAACCAAACAGAATTCCACAAAAGGAACATCATACCTACTGTCAAGCATGGTGGTGGAAGTGTGATGGTGTGGGGATGCTTTGCTGCTTCAGGGCTTGGGCAACTTGCAATAATTGAGGGAAACATACATTCTGCTCTCTACCAGAAAATCCTAAAGGAAAATGTCCGGTCTTCAGTCCTCAAGTTGAAACTCGAGCGCAACTGGATTATGCAGCAAGACAATGACTCAAAGCATAGGAGTACGTCCTAGTCCTAGAAGAAAGTGAAAGACTGATCTCCAGTTATCGGAAGCGTTTGGTTGCAGTTATTGCTGCTAAAGGTGGCACAACCTGATTTTAAGTTTAAAGGGGCAATTAGTTTTTCCCCACATTGGTGATAGGTGTTAGATAACTTTTTGCTTCAATAAAAAAAATAAAAACTGTATTGTGTGTTTAGTCAGGTCACCATTGTTTTATGTTGTATTTCATTTGAAGATCTAAAACTATTTAGTATGAGATATACACAAAACCAGAAGAAATCAGGATGAGGCAAATACTTTTTCACAGCAATGTATATAGAAAATTCTAAAGGATTCACAAACTTTCAAGCACCACTGTAAATTTAACCAAGTACTGTGTCGGTATATTTACTGATCTAAAGCCACTACTACTACAAGTTAATTTAAAAGTAGAGAAGGGGAACTTTATACTTTTCACAGGGTGCATGGCCATGTTGATTTGACATCACTCCGTGAATGGGAAAGGAACTGGTGGTTGAGAAGACTACCCCAAAGCTGACGAGTTGAAATTAAAAGTTGAGGGAGCGTTTTGGGTGGCTTTTACTGATTGCAGACAGAGAATTACAAGTTGCAACTTCACCTCAAAAGTAATATAATGGTAAATGGTGCACTTGTATAGCACTTTTATCCAAAGCACTTTACACGGTGTCTCATTCACCCATTCACAGACACCAACGGTAGCAGAGCTGCCATGCAAGGTGCTAACTTGCCATCGGGAGCAACTTGGGGTTCAGTGTCTTGCCCAAGCACACTTCAGCATGTGGAGTCATGTGGGCCGGGAATCGAACCTTCAACCCTATGATTAGTGGACAACCCACTCTACCACCTGAGCCACAGCTGTGGTAACTCACGGAACTTTTTGGTCACTGTAGGTTCATTGACTAATCTTGCCTAATGCAGGATGATAAAAGGATAATCAGTATGAACATAAATGTGAATGATCTGGGATGAGCTCAGGACAGTCTTTAGCATTACAACAGCTGTTTTATGTATGGGACTATGAAAAAATGGCTGTGATTCCTAAAGGGTTAATGCAGTATTTTTGATAAACCACTTGAATTAAAGCTGAAAATGTACATTTCAATCATATATTGACTGCTTCATTTCAAATCCACTGTAGTGGTGTACAGAGGCAAAAATACGATAATTGCATGACTGTCCAAAAACTTATGGACCCAACTGTATTTACAGTTGGTACATTACATTAGCATGTCAGCTAGCAAGCAAATGGTAGCTCAGTCAGTCGTGACACAAAGTTCTAAAATCTTTTCCTGGCAACAGTAAAATCAATGTACTTGAGCAAAAAATTTTACACTTAAACTTAGGATTTTACACATCAATTAATAAGGGTGGACATACCACTTTGAGCTAGTGTTCAATGCGTCATCTTAATTTCAGATAATATCACTCGTTCGATGCGTCATCTTAATTTCAGATAATATCCCTCGGCGCATGCGCTCCTTGCATGAAGGACCAATATGGGTGGGCAAGAGGTGGACTCGCTGTCAGACTGGCAGTGTATACTGCACATGCTCTAGCTTCATACTCAGTTAAGATGGTGACTGTCAATTCGACCAAATTTAGGGTTTAAAATGTCAATGATGAAATGTTGTCCATAAATATATAGTCATTGGACTGAACATTTTGCATGTCTCCTGTAGTAATAGCTGCAGCGTTACAAGATTCTTAACTTTAAGACAGTATACCATTTTGCTTCAGCTACCTTTAAGATATTTTTGCTTTATGTATGTAGAGGAATGTGGACAAGCTGGTTTGTTATCCATGTAACAACTGAAAAAGCACTTACTTTAGTTGTGGCTCTGTTCAATGTAAATTTGGCTAGATCCAGGACCATTTTACCCAACCTCCAAGTGTACTGGCCAAGAGAAGTCATTGTCTCTAATGAATGGACTGACACGCTACAGTTTTATGGGCATATTTAATGTTAGCTAGCAAGATTAATGTTTGCCATTTATCTTAACATACCTGGCAAGATAAGAGCCAGTTAAATGAAGAGAAGACAAAGTAACCCACCATCAGAAATGGTGGAGGCGAATCACTAATTAAGACCACTCTGACACAACCGCAACTGAAGGCAACTTGACTAAAAGTTAGTAATTGTTTAATTATACACTTAGCATTGGCATTTTTCTTATTTATAATAAATGTAGCTTTTTGTAATTTATAATAAAGATATTTATACCTGTCTGAATATATCTTCCCTTATGGCATCACAATCAACTTTGTGTTTACACACAAGGCAGGATGCAGTTGCAAAGGAACCTGGAAAAAAATTACATTACCATAAAAAATTAGTCAAATTAGCAATTAAATTAGCAATTAATTAATTGTAAGATAAATGGTATCACTTTCTTTTAAGGTCTCAAAGGAATTCAATGTTAGTGCAAAGCTTAGACTAGTTGTGTGGCTGTTAAAAAAGCTTTGATAACACTGGTAGTATTGGAATGTAATTTATTACAATGATGAAGGAAACGTGATGCAAGGTCTTATATTCCACTGCAGTTATGACCTGATGATTTTACTGAAAATTCCAATATTTGTGGTAAAATCATATTTGAACACAGTGTGCAGATATTTTTTTTAAATGTGTCTTTCATGTAGGACAATGAAAATATTTTGATATGGCATAAAATGGCATCTACATTTTGGATTCAAAATGATCTTGCACAACAGCAACTGTATCATGGGTTACTGCATGCAATGTTAAAATACATAACAGTTGGTGCATAATTCAACAACTTAAGCATAAAAACTACTTACACCTATTAGATAGATAGCCAGAAGTCTAGCACACTACTTTCAGTTAGCCATCTTCCTACGCCCGAAATAGGTGAAGTCTGATTTATGGGGTCATTCAGAAATCTTGATCTTGTATAAAATAGAAAACTTACACACTGCTGTGATGAGCCAAGCTGTAATTCCTCTAAATTATCCTTAACTATTCTAAAAGGGAGTTGAGTCAAGAATGTTTCTTTCCTATCCAGCATAGGGTTCAAAACAAAGCCCTAAACATTCATAGTCTTTCAGCAAGGTGTGATATTTGAAAGTGCACCTTTTATTATTGTCTTTTCAAATAAATTGCAGGTGCTTCAACTGGAATTTGAACATTTATTTGAAAGCATGATTCAAGGCTTGATTAAATGGGAACTCTCTTTTGTATGACTTTTCTGTCTCATATGCCTGTGGCTTTGGAGGGGTGTAGGCTGCAGAGACACAGAGGAAGGAAAATAAGGTGTCTTGGCCAAATACACAAAGCATGCAGTGTACATGTTATGTCATAATAGCAGAAAAAATACTGGAATCTGGTTAAGTGAGCTGTAGCTGCTAGTCACTTGCATTGGCACTTACTCAGTTTTGTCTGAATGGTCTGAAGGTCAGGAATGCAAAACTGAAGTGAGACTAGCCAATAACTTAACGTTGAGGTAGCCTGATCCCTAGTTGGGATATCCATACATCCAGTGTTGCTTTAAATGCATTGATTGCATTGTCCACTTAGGGGAAATCTGTGTTTTTTCCCCCTGCAACTTGTAGTTAAGTTAATTGAGCTTTGAAGTCAAGTCCATTAGAAATCCAAAATCTAACAGCCAGCTATCATCTGTAAATTCATAATGTTTCTCGTTCCTGAAGTCCAAAAATTATATGATTTCAGGTAGCAGCTCCACAAAATGCTGCAGCACTGCTCCTCAGCTTTAACCAGTGCACGTTAGCATGCAGAATCAGGTCATGTAAGCAGAATCAAGTTCATAGAGCAAAGACTTAAACAAGTGATGTTGAAGTCCTTTGGCCCTGATTCAATTAACAATTTTGACAAGAGTCATAACATGAAAAAAATCCAATACTATGGCAGCTAGCACTTGCTGGTGAATGACAAAATGGTAATTAATATATTTTGGGAAATCTTGATCATTGCAGTACAGGGCAAAGATGCTTGACAATTCACCTTGTATTGCCGGTGCCACATCTCTTGTGACAGCAACCAGATTCTGAAGGGCAACATCCGTTTTCATTAGCAAAACACTTGACTTGCTAACTATAGCCTCACCCCTCAGCCACTCTTTTAACGGAGCATGAGAAAAGTCTTCCTTGGTAAAGAAACCCTTAAATGCCATATGAACAAATACAATCAGATGCGCAGTGCCTCATGTCCACTGATTCATCCGATTTCACCCATGAAGTATTCACAGATGCCTAGGTCTTTAAAAACCTGCTCAAACATATCTTCGGAAAATAATCAAGTTCGCCTTACCATAGCAAATGGACCTAGAGGCATATTTACAGTGGTGCTTAAATTTGTAAACCCTTTTGAATTTTCTATATTTCAGCATAAATGTGACTTAAAACCATCAGATTTTCACAGGAAAGTCCTAAAGGTAGATAAAGAAATCCTAATTAAACAACTGAGAAAAATTATTATATTTGGTCATTTACTTATTGAGGAAAATGATCCAATATTACATATCTGTGAGTGGCAAAAGAATATGAACCTTTTTTAATATCTGGTGTGACCTCCTTGTGCAGCAATAACTGCATCTATACATTTACTGAAACTGTTGATCAGTACTGCACATCAGCTTGGAGGAATTTTAGCCCATTCCTCAGTACAGAACATCTCCAGCTCTGGGATGTTGGTGGGTTTCATCACATGAACTGCTTGCTTCAGGTCCTTCCACAACATTTCTATTGGATTAAGGTCAGGACTTTAACTTGGCCATTCCAAAACATTAACTTTATTCTTCTTCATTTGTAGAATGACTTCTGTACTTTGGGTCATTGTCTTGCTGTATGACATACTTTCTCTTGAGATTCAGTTCAGTTTTCCTCTAGAGTTCACTGGTATAATTCAGAATTCATTGTTCCATCAATGATGGTAAACCATCCTGGCCCAGATTCAGCAAAACAGGCCCAAACCATGACAATACCACCACCACGTTGTTCACCGATGGAATAAGGTTCTTATGCTTGAATTCAGTGTTTTCCAATCTTCAAACATAATGCTTCTCATTTAAACCAAAAATTCTATTTTGGTCTCATCAGTTCATAAAACATATTTCCATTAGCCTTCTGGCTTGTCCAAGTGATCTTTAGGAAACTGCGGACTGGCAGCAATGTTCTTCTTTGAGAAACACTTTGCACACCATTGTTGTTCAGTCTTCTCCTGATGGTGGGCTCGTGAACATTAATATTAGCCAATGTGAGAGAGACGTTTAGTTGCTTAGAACTTACCCTGTGTTCCTCTGTGACCTCGCAGACTATTACACACCTTGCTCTTGGAAGGATCTTTGTTGCCTGACCACTGCTGGGGAGAGTAATCATCTTGAGTTTCCTCCATTTGTACACAATCAGTATGACTGTGGATTGGTGGAGTCCAAACTCTTTAGAGGTGGTTTTGTAACCTTTTCCAGCCTGATGAGCATTAACAACTCTTTTTCTGAGGTCCTCTGAAATCTCCTTTGTTTGTGCCATGATACACTTCCACAAACATGATTTGTGAAGTACAAACTTTGATAGATCCCTGTTCTTTAAATAAAACAGGGTGCTTACGCACACCTGACTGTCATCCCATTGATTGAAAACACCTAACTCTAGGATTAGCTGTTAATTTGAAGGTGAAATTAGAGTTTTACATACTTTTGCCACTCACAGATATGTAATATTGGATCATTTTCCTCAATAAATAAATGACAAGGTATAATATGTTTGTCTCATTTGTTTAATTTGGTGCTCTTTATCTAACTTTAAGAGTTTAGGAGTCTACATAAATATCTACATATTTATGTAGATATATAGTAAATTCTAAAGGGTTCACAAACTTTCAAGCACCACTATATAATTACAATTTTTATATCCTCTTCATTTTAAAAATCACTGAATAATGTTTTGGCATTCATGCTCATTGCTTCTTTGACAAAGACACCATCTGAAATGGTTTCTTATGTTTGGTGATCAAGTGGCTGACATGAAATGATGCTTCAGCAGCCAGCCACCATGGCTTTTCCAGCAGACTAAGTGCACAGAGATCACCGAGGTTTAACACAGCCTTCAGCTCCTGCAGTTTCTGAAGCCACTGTTCGCTTCTGGAAGGTTGCATTCTGCAAAATCTGCACATACAGTGTTGGTGCTCAAAATAGCCATTTTTGGCCAAGGTAACAGCATGCTGACATATTAAGCATACTGTCTTCACAGTGGTGAAAAGCAATGCATTTTCCTTGTGTAAAAATAAATGGTATGTTTCAAGTTTTTATATGGCTCTGCCATGATTCCTCATGGCTTAGTTAGCCGGCTTTTCTGTGATTAGCAAAATTAGGTCATACGGCCTTGAAGCATGCTTACTGGTGGATTTGTTCAGCGAGACCAAATCAAACAATCTTGTGTGTTTTAATATTAACCAACCATAACACTCTTTATAAGCATGCCTTCTATTAAGAAACCAAATCAGTCAATTCATTGTTCACAACAGTGTCAAATGGGCACAAACTATTACTTTATTATTAGCTTATAAAACAGAATCAACAAATAAGGCTTGCAGGATCAACCTGTATCTTGCAATCAATGCACTGGTGACCACTGCTTTAAAGTAACCTTTAAAAAGTTAATATTGAAATCAACATACCATGACATTGCATGACCCTTTGGACTCCCGCAACCTGCTCCAAAGTGTCAATGTTCTGAGTGTAGTTCCTGAGAATTTTCTCTTTCTTATCCAGCATAGCAATAAATCTGTGACAAAGTGATGGCCGAAACTGTCCAGGGTATATTTCCTACAATAAAGGGGAAAAACCTGCATTGGTTTAAAATCTAATAGAGGGGAAAATAAGAAAATGGACAGCATACAGACCTTTGCAAATTTAAAAAATGGCCTTGGATCTCTTTGGAAGTACTCAATATCAAACATTGCTTGAGGATCTGGAAGGTCTGGAAAATCTACAGCAAGTCGAGCATAAATCCCATCTCTAGACCTAAAATCGGGTATTCCACAGGAAACAGAAACCTGAAAACAAACATCAGTGAATATGAAAGATCTCCTTCCATGGTAAAAACAGTACACCTGTACACACACAAAAAAAAGTTTCAAGTGACACCACACATGTATGTGTACTAGAAATTTCAGAAACAGAGACCATAAAAAAATTTTCTTTTTTTATCCAAATTATCTTTAACCAGTGTTTCCAATTAATTTCTTAGACTGTGGTGGCCTGCCACAGTCTACTTTGTCCTGCCACAGTTTCATAATGAAACTAAAATATTTTTTACACTTCTCATAATAACATAAAAGATATCTGTTTTGTGCCGTTGCTTCGGCAAAGCATCCCTCACTTCATCTCTGAACCCTGGACAGTCAGACCGCTGCTTTTCTCAATTATTTCTTCTGTTCCTGTGAATACTTTTTCTTTTTGTCAACAGTGGGTGGGGCCAACCAGCATTACTGAAACCTCAAATATCATTGGCCAACTCATTTTTCAGGAAATCAGTCCTGATTGGCTGCCTGCCACTGTGACGAACCATTAGCAAAGTTACCGGTTCTCCATGAGAGACATGGCTTCATCCACGGGCACTCTTCATGTGAGTCATTCATTTTTTTTTTTAATTTGTTGATGGTTTTCTATTGATAACCTTGCAACATACTACATTATGCAAAATAATATATGCAAATACAGGATATCTTTACTAGTTAATAATAGACAGGAAGTGTTCTAGCAGTTTACTGGCTAGCCTTTGCATTCTTGGGATGTTAACAGATAATGATCCATCCATCAAACACTAAGCCAGAAATGACATAAAAACAACCATCATGAAAGCTTGTGAAGAAGGCAAAATTTCTCCATGTGCAGTATATTATAGCAATTAATTATAGTTTAAGCACAGCTTATCTGTTTAAAATTACAGTTGTGGGTGAGGTGTAGGACACCTTGTACATGGGACAGAAAGCATAATAATGAAACACAACCAACAAATCTTGTAAATAAGATAGGAATACGATTTATAACTAAATCTTTTACTAAAATGTGTATTTAATCCCCTTGAAGCAACGCTGGAGTCAGTAATGTCACAACAGTAATGTCACAACCCTCTGTTAATAAGCCTGTAATAATAATAGGTTACAGTGGTGCTTAAAAGTTTGTGAAACCTTTAGAATTTTATATATATATATATATATATAATCTGCATGAATATGACCCAAACCATCAGATTTTCACAGTCCTAAAAGTAGATAAAGACACACAAATGAAACAAATGAAATAATATACGTGGTCATTTATTTATTAATGAAAATAATCCAATAATACCTGCGAGTATGTGAACCTCTAGGATTAGCAGTTAATATGAAGGTGAAATTAGAGTCAGGCGTTTTCAATCAACGGGATCAAAATTAGGTGTCCACCATCTTTTATTTAAAGAACAGGGATCTATCGAAGTCTGATCTTCACAACACGTTTGTGGAAGTGCACCATGGCATGAACAAAGGAGATTTCTGAGGACCTCAGAAAAAGAGGTGTTGATGCTCATCAGGCTGGAAAAGGTTACAAAACCATCTTTAAAGAGTCTGGACTTGACTGACCGACTGTGTACAAATGGAGGAAATTCAAGACCGTTATTACCCTCCCCAGGAGTGGTAGACCAACTAAAATCACTCCAAGAGCATGACATGTAACAATCCATGAGGTCATAAAGGACCCCAGGGTAATTCTAGGCAACTACAGGCCTCTCTCACTTTGCATATCACAGATATGTAATATTGGATCATTTTCTTCAATAAATAAATAACCAAGTATAATATTTGTCTCATTTGTTTAATTGAGTTCTCTTTATTTAGTTTAAAGACTTGTGTGAAAATCTGATGATGTTTCTGAGTCTTACTACATGAATGATTATCAATATGATGATATCAACTGTATGGACTGCTACCTATTAACATCCCAAGAATGCAAAGGTTAGCTGTTAAACTGGTAGAACACTTCCTGTCTATTAACAACTGGTAAAGATACCTTGTATTTACACATTATATTACATAATGTAGTATGTTGCAAGGATATCAATTGAAATTTATCAACAAATTAAAAAAATATATAACTCACGAGTGTTCGTTGAGTGCCTGAGCATCAATAATGCGCTTTGGATTTTTGGCTTGGATTTCATGCCATAAGCATGCCCCTGGACCCACTCACAAAATCCTGTGGAAAACACTGTTTAACCCTATTCAAAATGGCATAACGTTATATATATATATATATATATATATAAAAGATACACACACATTACACTTTCATTAGCATATATGGCCAATTCAATATCGTTGATGCCAGATGGGCTGTTTTGATTATTTAATAAACTGCTGATCTCCTGGGACTTTCACACACAGCAGTCTCTATAGTTTAGATAGAATGGCGGCAGCACCTTGGGGGTCTGCAGCACCTTGTTGATGACAGAGAACAAAGTAGAATGACCAGACTAGTTTGGAGCTGACAGAAGCACCAAATAAGCACCATCACCTTGATGAGCATAAATGAATCTGAGAACACACAACACATCAAATCTTGATGTGTATGAGCTACAACAGTAGAAGACCACATCATGTTCCACTCCTGTCAGTCAGGAACAAGAATCTGCAGCCATCATGGGCACAAGCTCACCCAAATTTGATTAGAGGAAAAAAAAGAAAAGGAGAGAAGAAAAAAGAAAAAAAAAAGTCACCTCGTCTCTTTCAACTCTTCACCTGTCCAGTTTGGGTAAGTCTGTACCCATGATAGCCTCAGATTCTTGTTATTGACTGACCGGAGCAGAACCTGATGAGGTCTTCTGCTGTTGTTGTATCTCATACACCACAAGGTTAGTTGTTTTTGCATTTTGTTTCTGCTCAACACAACTGTAAATACTGCTTACGAGTTACTTTATCCTTCCTGCCAGCTCGAACCAATCTGGCCATTGTCCTCTGACTTCTCTTATCAACAAGGCATTTCCACCCACATAACTGTTGTTCATTCAATGTTTTCTTTTTTTCCCCACACCATTTTGTGTAAACTGTAGAGATTGTTGTGTGTGTGATAATCCCAGAAGATCAGCAGTTTCTGAAATATAACCAGTCCATCTAATACCATGCCACAATCAAAGTCACAGAGATCACTTTTTTTTCCATTCTGATGTTTGATGTGAGCATTACCCGAAGCTCTTGACCGGTATCTGCATGATTTTATGCTTTGCGCTGCTGCCACATGATTGGCTTATTAGATTACTGCATGAATGTGCAGGTGTTCCTAATAAAGTGGACAGTGAGTGTACATGGTAAATATATAGGTATATGCATTTGCATATGTAACGTTCTAAACCAATTAAATGAAGTATGCGGTATGAAGAATTATTTCAATTACAGAATCATAGATGATCCCAGAGAGCCTTGCCTCTTATAGGATGATGCATATATGCATTTCCAAGAGCCACAATCAGTTATTTCCTACTCTGACAATTATTTCCTCTGGTATATGACAATGACAAATAATAGGATTAGAACACAAAACTAATGTCTGGAAATTAAGGTTCTCAAGAAAAAAAATGGTCATATGAGGGTCTAAACTAAACCCAGTAATTTTAGCAACTGCGAAATAAATGGCAATATGCAATTATTAATCCTTTTCTGTTAGTCGGTCCTTGCAGCTAGGATGTAACATGGAAAAAGTCTTAATAAAACCAACTGCAAACATACCCCAGCACCAGTCAGGACAAGAATCTTTTTGCAATCGTTAAGCAGTCTGATAACATCCTCTATGGTATTAATATCTTTGCGTTTCTTCCTCTTTGGAGGCTCCGAGATGTTTATGACAATCTGCCATAGTGTCATGTCATCAAGATCAGGTGGAATGGCAGTTTCTGGAAGCAGGTCGTTTAGAATAGTCCGTGGATCAGTCTCTCTCATTATTTGTTGCTGAATAAAGCGGTAAGAACCTAAAAAAACAAACAATAAGACCTGTTAAACAAGACCTGTTAAATTGGTAGATATATAAATTACTTTACTATTTACTATTATTTGGTATAACACAATGCACCATTACATAAGTTTCCAGAAGCCTTTCAGTGCAGTGAATTAAAAATGCATGATAATATGATTAATGTTGGGTATAAAAGTCACTGCCTAGACATACCAATACGTGGCTGGGGCGTCCAGTCACTAGAACTGGCATGAGAGGAGCAGTCTTCATCATCACCTAATTCAGGTGAATAAAATCCACTGTGGTGAACACCATCGTCCATTAACCCTGCTTAAAGAAAGAAAAAACGTGATGCGACGATTTAAATTAAAATGTCAATAATTGGAGCGCTGCCATGCCAATCATCATGTCCTTATATATACACACACACACATTATATAAATATATATATATATATATATATATATATATATATATATATTTTAAACTCACAACTTATAACTGTT
>JANDJT010000169.1:27661840-27675444 GCA_024331685.1 Stegophilus panzeri | reverse complement strand
GCGTGTATATAATAATGCTGGCTTGGTGTGTTTAGAGATGAATTGTTGTGATATTTGCTGCTGCAGCACATACTGATGAATGAGGAATGAATAGAAAAATGTGGTGTGTGATGTTGTCATGTGGGGTAGTAAAGACAGAGCATAATCGGGAATGCCAAACCAAAATTATTTGTTTTTTTCACGAGTCTCTATGTAAGTCCAAGTCAAATCTCGAGTCAGCAGTTCACGAGTCAAGTCAAAAGTCATTTTTTTGCGACTTATGTGTGACTCAAGTCTAAGTTGCAGACTCGAGTTTTCATCTCTGCCTCACAGCACTGGCCTCTCTTTATCACTAGGATGAACTAGGATTTATCAATAGGATGAACTGCTGAAATCAACCTGTCCACAGAAATGTCCACCTCAGAAGCGCAGTGGCAGACATGTCTTGCCTTCTAAATAAATGTTAAAATGTAAACTATGCTGCCAAATAAGTGCAAGTTCTGCGACTGAAGCAATCCTTTCAGGAACCACAAACTGCAGAGGAACTAGAAATCCAGAAGCAGGTTCTGCAGTACCACAATAATAACTAGAAGACTAAAGGTTGTGAACAATCTCTGATGTAAGCTTGACAGATGATTTCAAAATATTAAAATGTGTAATAGTTTAGCATGTAAAGGTTAAAAGGCTAAAAGTTTACACACCAATGTTTACACACCCAAAGTTTACACACCCACACCAATGGTAGCAGAGCTGCCATGCAAGGCGCTAACTTGCCATCGGGAGCAACTTGGGGTTCAGTGTCTTGCCCAAGGACACTTCAACATGTGGAGTCACGTAGGCCAGGACTCGAACCGCCAACCCTATGATTAGTTGACAACTCACTCTACCACCTGAGCTCTACCACCTGAGCCACAGCCGCCCTCCTGTCCCAACCCCTGTACCATAGAAACAGGCACAAACCCCAAACCAGTTCCCCGAACCCATGCTTTCCCTCCCTCTCCCTCTCCCCCTGTGAATGTCTCTTCTCTCTCCAGGTGGATGAATCCAGGGTCCCAAGTGTGGGAGTAAAGCCTGGGCCAGTGTGCTGGCATTGCGGGGAGCCTGGGAATTTCCTGGACCAATGCAACGTGATGGAGGTGGGGGGTGTTGGTCTGGATGTACTGCATACTGGTGAGTGTTCAAGGGGGTACATACCATGCATTGGTGAATTCAGGCTGTAACCAAACCTCAAATCACCAATGCTTGGTTCAAGGTGAGGCATTGGGGAATGCATGTTTGGTGAAGGTGAGGTGTGTGCATGGGGATGTTCACGAATATCTGCTGGTGCCAGTCATCATTAAATTTTGGGGGCAAAAACATATACTGGAGGTGGCAGGTAGTCCTTGCTTCAGCCATCCACTAATCCTGGGGACAGATTAGCTGGGGTTTCGAATGTTACTGAGAGAAATATTTGTGGATGGGTCCTACAATAGTGAGAAATGGTGTGGAATGTGTGCAGCATTGGCTGGGGAGGCAGCACCGGGGCTATCAACATCAGTTCCACGTCAGGTGGGCACAGAGAGTCGGGAGAGACCGACTCCTCCCCTCTTGGTGGAGATTCCCCTCTGGGTTTTTCCTCTTGAAGCCGTCTCTGAGGCACACCTTTGAGGCACGCAAAGACTCTGAGGCATGCCTATGACCAGGTGAGAGATATTGATGATCAACAGATTCAGCCTAATCTTGCGTTCTCCCACCCCTATTTTTCAATTATAAAGGATGATTATATTGAGTGATGCAGGACACTCAATACCAGGAAAAAATTACCCAATTGTTGGTTCCAAAGAGCTGACGGGAATTGTTATGCCAGGAGACCCACCATAATCTGATGTCGGGGCACTTAGGTCAAATTAAAACACTGAACCCTCTCATGGCCCACTTCTATTGGCCGGGCATTCATGGAGATGTTCACAGGTGGTGAGTGGTATGTCGCAAATGTCAGCTGGTGAATCCACCGACCACCCCAAAAGTACCATTGCACTCACTTCCATTAATCGAGGTCCCCATCGAAAGGATTGGCATGGACCTTGTTGGGCTATTAGATCGAACTGCACAAGGGCATCTCATACTTGGTTATGGGAGAGATAGCACCTGGAGATAAAGTGCACATTTTGCTACTCATGTCGAGCTCAAAATTACTTGGCAAATGAAAATGACCTTTTGAAGTCACACGGCAGTTTGGGGATGTCAACTATGAGTTAAGGCGAATGGATAGAGGTAGGGCACTGCAGGTACATCACGTTAACCTCCTTAAACCGTGGAGGGAGGCGGTTCCTGTGGCTTTGGAAACAGTTATTCCAGAGAAGGAGGAGCTAGGACCAGAGGTGAATCTAAAACAAGGCTCAATCCACCGTGGCCCCTTACGGAGACCATCTCTCTCAGTCCCAAATCACGGATGATGCTAAATTGCAGGAGTTTTCCGATGTTTTCTTGCCTCTACCCGATCACAATAATCTCAAAGAGCACCACATAGCAACAACCACAGGGGTGGTGGTATGCAATCACCCTTATCCTCTGCCCAAACACAAAAAAAAGTGGTTTGGGATGAACTCAAGTGAGTGATTGGACAGGTGGAAGTATGGTATCTGGGCTTCCACTTGGATCATGGGCTGGTGCGTCCCCAAATTGATAAGACAGCAGAAATTGCGGCCTACCCATGACCTAAAACCAAAAAGGAGGTGAGACAGGAGTTTGTGCCTAATTATTTGCATGTTACCAGCCCGTTGACTGATCCCACTAAAAAGGGAGCACCAGATCCAGTCCAGTGGATGGAGCCCTACCAGCAGGCTTTCACTCAGGTAAAAGCTGCACTCTGTGGTGAACCACAGTTGCATTCTCCTGACTTCCCTCTCCCTTTTGCTTTACAGATAGATGTATCAGATAGGGGGTTGGGGGCTGTGTTGGTCCCAGGTGGTGGAGGGGGAGGAGCACCCCATGCTGTACATTGGCCACAAGCTCTCCGTGCAAGAGACAAAGTACTTCATGAAAGAGGAGTGTCTGGCCATCTGTTGTACAGACCTTGACCATCTATTCAGACCACTCCAGTGGCTCCACCGCATGAAGGATGCCAAGGCATGGATTATTAATTGGTATCTGGCACTTCAGTCATTTAATTCAAGGTGGTCCACAGGCTGGGGGTGCAGATGGACGTGGCAGATTTCCTCTCTCAGCAGGGTGGGGAGTTGGCGGCAGGCCGGATGACTCCCCAGCCTGAGTCGGGCTGTGGGGGTATGTGGAAGTGGGGGCATGCTCGATTTTGGTTTGTGAATGGAGGGTAGAGCCAGAGAAGGTGAGTGGTAAGGAATGCACACCTGCAGGGAATTATACTAATGAGTGTGGTCTCTTGCAGTGAGCCAAAGCAAAGATAAAAAAGGAGAGAGACCAGTGCTTCAAGAGCAAGAGAGAGAATTAACTAGTCATGTGCGTACTTAAATAATAAAAAAATGCTGAAAAGCAAAAGTGAAAGATAACAATTAAAGCACCTGTGAGTTGTTCCAAGCCTGCCTCCAACTTCCTCATTTCATACCCGAAACTGGGAAAGTGTTACAAATACAAAAACAAATAATTGCTTAAACAATATGTACTTGACTCAGACATTCATTTGAACAAATTACTACTTGACCCCCTTTTAGGCTGAATACTCATGAAATAAATTAGGACAGCCAAAATAATAGTTAAGGAAACCCCTTTTTTTAGATCTCAAGTGTGTGGCTCAATTTTGTTAGTCATGCAAGGAAATTTATAACAGTGCTATTATGCGAGGCTAACAGAGGTAATTAAGGTATTAAGGTATCAGGTATTAACACTGAAAGGAAAAAACCAACTGTTTTTCATACTGTGGTTGAAACCTGTCCTATCACAGCAAACCAGCAACTACATTTCCAAGAATGCACCACCAACTACAAACATGACTGAAGAAGACTACACTTCCCACACACACACACACACGTTCACCTTCTCCGGAGTTCTAAACAGAGACACTCGTTCCCATATACACTCCCAATCACACCACACATAAAAGAGACTGTTTGAATACAATGTCTTGACAAAGTATACACTCAGTTGCTTTTGTCTCTGTCGTAACCAAGCCTTTCTAAGTGTTGATATTCTGGTTTTGGACTTTGTTTACTCTACTGACCTCGATTCTCTGCCTAGACTAGTTTATGCCTATTTGACTGATCATATGACCTTTGCCTGTTTAACGTTGTGGAATTTGGAATTACCCTTTGGACTTCTTGTTTTTGGATTAAACTTCATAACCTGCACTTGCTTCTGTCCGCACCTCCTTTATCTGACAGAATACTTCACCATATATGGAAGCAGCAGATACACCGGCGTGGCGACAAGCCGTCGATGCCCATGGACGGCTCCTGGTTGATCAGCACCAACAGCTCGCCTATCTGTCCGAGCAGGTCACTCGTCCTTCCCAAAGCCCGCGGGTCGTCATGCTGACTCATACCCCATTTCCTCCAATACCAGCACCAAAATATGTTGGGGATCCTGCACGATGCAAGGGTTTTCTCCTGCAATGCTCCTTGTCCTTCGCCAGCTAACCCGGCATGCCCAAGACATGTAAGGTCACCTTCTTTATGGAGCTCTTAACCGGTAAAGCTCTCACATGGGCAACAGTGGTGCGGGAACAAGGTGGCGAGCCCACCTCCTCTTCTGAACAGTTTACGGGACTATTCCGGCGTGTCTTTGATCACATTCCCAATGGCAAAGAAACAAGAGATGAGCTCCTGACTATTTCTCAGGGCTCACGACGTGTTGCAGAATATGTGCTTGAGTTCCGAACCATTGCTGCAAGGAGTGAGTAGAACGAACCAGCTCTAAAGACGGTGTTTCACAATGGACTTAACCAGGAAGCAGTAACGGAACTGGCCTGCCGTGATGATCAAACCATCCTCGACTCTCTCACTGACCTGGCCATCCGACCGGATCGACTTCTTCAGAGCCGCCGTCCAGCGTGTAGCGAGGGAAGTGTCACAGTGCCAAATGCCACCACAGAGCCCATGCAGCTTGGGCATGTGCGGCTAAGCGAGGAAGAGAGAGAGAGGTGCCATTGAGAGTTTCGCTGCTCTAACTGTGGAAAAGAGAACCATTTCATCTGGCAGTGCTCTCTCAAGTCTTGTCGGGACACTGGGGAGAGTGGGGACTCCAAACCCCACTCTCAAATGGTGGCTCCATCTCAGTTATTCTCTCAGCCAGCATTCATCCTACCAGTCATGGTTGAATACTCCGGGGTGTCTTTGGTCCTAGAAGCACTGATTGACTCCGGGTGGAGGGGGATTTCATCGATCAAGAGACAGTGAACCAGTTCAACATCCCTGTTCATCCATTACTACAGCCACGGAAGATCCAAGCCATTGATGGAGCCCCAATCAGGAGAGGGATCATCTCACACTGCACTGAGCCTCTCACCCTCTAAATCAGCACACTCCACAGAGAGACCATCGTCCTCTATGTTACAGGCTCTGCCAGACATCCTGTCATCCTAGATCTCCCCTGGTTGGAGCAACATAACCCACGCATCTCATGGACTGACAAACAAATCACACACTTGTCTACACTGCCTTGCACATTGTCCACAAACACCAGTAGTTCCGCTGGCGGCTACATCCATCAAAAGCTCTAACCAACCCGCTCCAGTTCAAGTTCCACTCGAATATCAGGACCTCTTGGGGGTAATCGCAAGGAGAAAGCCAGCGGACTACCACCACACTGACTATATGACTGTGCTATTGAGCTTCTTCCCTGAGCCAGGGCACCTCGAGGGCGGGTGTATCCACTATTACAGACGGAACAACGAGCTATGGAGGAATATATTCAAGAGGCACTCCAGCAAGGGTAGATCGGACCCTCTACAACCCCTGCTTTAGCTGGTTTCTTCTTTGTGGAGAAAAAGGGAGGCGGTCTCAGGCCATGCATAGACTACCGAGGCCTCAATCGATGCTCCGTCAAGTATCGTTATCCTCTGCCTCTGGTTCTGGCAGCCCTAGAACAACTCAGATCAGCTACTATCTTCACAAAACTGGACCTTCGCAGTGCGTACAACCTGGTCCGTATCTGAGAGGGAGATGAGTGGAAGACTGCCTTCAGTACCACCTCAGGGCAACTATGAATACTTGGTCATGCCATATGGGTTCTCTAGAGTCCCCTCAGTGTTCCAGTGTTTCATTAATGATGTCCTAAGGGACCTGCTGGGCCGCAGTATAATCACATACATTGACAACATTCTGATCTATTGAAGTTCCCTTAGGAGAACATGTCTGCTCTGTCCGTCAAGTATTACAAAGACTCCTTCAACACCAGCTCTACGTTAAAGCAGAGAAATGCAAATTCCACCAGCACACCATCTCGTTCTTGGGCTACATCATCAGCCCTGAGGGTATCACCATGGACCAAGGGAAGGTACAGGCGGTGGTGGAGTGGCCTACTCCATGAACAGTCAGGGATTTACAACAATTTCTGGGCTTCGCCAACTTCTACCGACGTTTTATCAGAGGTTTCAGCTAACCCTAGCTATTGCGCAGTTCCCTGGATCTAGCTGACGTTCCTCATACCACGAGAAAAAAAGTTGCCACTTGAGCACATACAATTTCCTCGTGGATGGTGCTCTAGCATTCAACATGGTCTCTACAACCTCAGTTGTGAGACCAGAATCTATGAGCTGGTGCCCCTCAGGGCCAGACCCACAGTTTCCATAGTTCGGCTGAGGGCTATAAATCAGCCCTCCGGCTTGAGACAATAGATCCATGTGGATGGGAATCTTCCAAGGAGTGGCGTCTAGCAGGGATATTATCTCTGAGAACCATATTCGAGTTGGCCAATAAAGTGCTACTAGCAGCAGACGTAGACGGTCTTGACAAACTCTCTCTAGAACTTGTGGGACCAGAGTGATAGAGGGAAAAGCATACAAATGTGACCTCGACCACATGTGCACCATGGTGTCCAGAACTAATGGTGCTGGAGGAGTGAGGGTGACCCACAGTGGGCAGTGTGTTGTCTTCTTGGAAAACACATTCACTCCGCCATATAGACTCCACCACTTGAGGATGGGGCTTCCAACCCCCGGGCCTCAGCCCCTGCATCGACAGGATGTCTGCCCCCACATTCCAACTGCCTGTACATTGCTGAATGTACATTGCACTCACTGACAAGAGCTCTCCCTCTGCCCAGAGAAAAATTAATTAGCTCCTGAACAGGCGGTCTTGCTCAGCGTTGATAGGCTTGACCCTATGCATGTTTGGGATAAAAACACCCCCATCATAGTAGAATCCCATATAACCCCTAGAAAAATTGTCCTCTGCACTCAGAGCCAAAGCAGCATCCACGCTCTTTGTGAAGGTGCAGGGGGATAAAGCTAGCCTGAAGGGAAGAACCCGATAGTGGTATGCATTGCCTCCAAATTCGAACCTCAGGAACTTCCTGTGACTGGGTGATACTCCTATGTGGAAATATGTGTCTTTTAGATCTATCGTCATAAACCAGTCCTCAAACTGAATCTGTGGAATAATAAGTTTGAGCATCAGCATCTTGAACCTGTATGTCTGAAGAGTACGGTTCAGATGACACAGATCTAAAATTGGCCGCATACTCCCATCTTTTTTGCGGACCAGCAAATAACGGCTGTAAAAAACTCCCTCCCTCAAGGAACGGGGTAAATGTATCACTCCATTATCACTTTTATGCTGACGATAGCCAAATTTACATTCACTCAAAATCTGGTGAAAACCTCGATGTTTGTTTTCTTTCTGACTGTAATTTTCTGTAATAATTTTCTGTGCCTGAATAGCGGTAAAACATCATCAGCAAATTCTCAAAGCTGGTCCCCTGTCTTTATTTGGTGATGGCTCTGTTCTAGAGACTCAAAGTAAGACGAGGAACCTTGGAGTAATTTTTGATACCAGCCTTACATTTGATTCTTTTGTTCAGAGCACTGTTAAAGCATCCTTTTTTCACCTCAGAAATATAGCAAGACTGCGCCCTATGCTAAACTTCTTTGACTGCTGATGTCTACATTTAATAATAATAATAATAATAATAATAATTATTATTATTATTATTAACTTTTATTTAAAAAAATTCCTGTGTACTGCTTATTTTGTGTACAGCACTCTGAGAAGCTGCTTTTAAAGGCTCTCTATAAAATAAAGTTTATTATTATTATTATTATTATTATTATTATGTACTATGGCGGGCCACCACAGGCGGGCCACCACACTTGCCTTCTGTGCCTTTCTCACACTAGTGCTGGCCCAGGCTCCACTCATGGATGCCTGGGCAAACTCGACAAGATGGGGAAGGAACTGGCTGAACGCCACCATTTGCTGTTTTGTTTTGCTAAACCTGTTGGCGATGGCATTAACCACACCTCCAAACAGGCCAGAAGGTTCAACAGGGCCATCCAGCAAGGAGACCTTAACTTTGTCCCCCATCCCTGAGAGGCTGAGTCATAGGTGCCTCTCCGCCGCAACCAAACTACTCATTGAACAGCCCATATGACGGGCCATTTGCTTGGTCTCCTGGAGAGACAAATCTGTGGAGTGCCGCTCCTCTGCCACTGCCTCGAGCCCAATTCTTTCCTCAGTGTCGAGCTCACTCAGCAGGTCTGCAACACTGCCAATGTAGGCAGTGACCCACAAGCAAGACCCGCTGCAACATAGGCTTTGCCCACCAACGCCGAGGTGGCCTTACATGGCTTGGAAGGGCTTAGCCAGCCCCCCTAAATTACCTGCCATCGATGGAGAGAGGTGGCTTGCACGTGCCTCCTCCACCTTTGGCATAGCGAAATAGCCGGACTGTTCACTCCCCATGATGGCAGAATAATCAGACATCTCAGGGTTATAAACATGACTAGTATATAGTTTTCCCCAGAAGCGTGATATTTCATCATGCACTTCTGGAAAAAAGGGGAGTTTTCTGCGGTGTGAGGGAGATTTATTGCCACTGGGGAGGAAGTGCTCATCCAGCCTGCTACGAGTCACTTCCTCTTCCCCGGGTCAGTCTAGATTTAGTTTTGCTAGTAATTCCTTCAAGCAGCTCTTTATATGCTTGAGAGCTACTCTCTGTTTTTGGTGCAATGGCACTCCCTACTGGCTCCTCGGAGTCAGAGAGGGTATTTTGGCTTTCTGTAGCGGATGGAGGAGTCGTGACGCAAGCTCCAACGTCCGGTGGAAAGCCAGACCCGGAAGACAGAGCAAGAGATAGAACAGTGCTCATCTCCGGCTCCTCTTCCAGATCCATATGAGATCCCCAGGACCTGAGACCACCCAGATCCACGATGCACTGAAACCTCCCTTTGGCCGAGAAGAGAGTGAGTTGCAAGAGGAGCTGCCTGATTGTAAGCCGTCAGACAATGCGCACAGTCAGACCCCTCGAGGGCTGCTGTGGCGTGCTGCATCCCTAAACACTTCATACAGAAAGTTTGTCCCCCCCGTGATGAAATGGGAGCAAGGCGTAACACACTTCCTGAATTCTCTCTCGCTTATTCTTTTTTTCCCCTCTATTTTTAAAGGGACAGAAAAGTAAGAGATTTGGTTTTTGTTTTTTTGTTTTTTTAAAGATGAAGCGTCCTTTTGTGGGCATTACACAAACGACCGATGTACAGTCTGAGGCTACAGTACAGTAATAAGGCTGACGGCACAGTTCACAGGTGCCGTTTATATATCACGCTACGCGCTTAATTGCCACGTCACCTGATCATGGCAGGCCTATAAATAGGCATGATGTTACACAAGCTTCAGATGCCGGTCACGCACAAGGGTGCTTCCCACAGTGTGGAGCTCACATAATGAGGAGTTCCCTTGCGAAGTGCTTTTCACTTCACTTCTTCAAATGTGCACTGAGATGTCCACAGGATTACGAAGAAATGGTGAAGCCATTGAAACAGACACTAAGTTAAATTAGTTGCATCACTTATGTCACTTTGCTTACAGCTGATTGTTTGGCTTTGCGTTCTCTTACCCAAAACATAACCTGCCCTAGAGCAGGTCAGTCGTGGAGCGTAAGTTTCTATGATGTAAAAGCTGAGCCACTTTCATGGTACCTAAAACCCAGGGTTGGCAGAAACTAAACTGAAATTTATCTGGCTAGCCACATAAACTGGCTTCAGGATACAGACCCCAGGAAATGAAAGCTGAAATTCTGATCAATCATCTCATATTCTTCTTTTGATCTCAAACCCAAATGTCTTCAAAGTATACTGAAGGCAACAGAATACGCCTTGCTGTTCCAATACTTTCAGAAGGGACTGTAGATCAAAATCTGTAACATCACCTGTGTTCTCCTACATTATATTTTTTCCAGAGAAGTACACATCATGTACCAAACATTCCTGAACAGAACACAGGCACCAATTTTGATTGTAAAGTAATCAGATGTGAAGGTTACATGCATGATTGTTTGAGTCATGATGTGCTCCTACAGTACAACAATCGTATAACAGTTTTTCAGATTTAAGTAGGGGCAAGGTTAGATTCAAATAATTATTTCTCAGTCTAGGTCCTATTAAGCTTAAATTTGTTGTTCTGCATTGTTGAGCTAAACTGTCAGTGGATTTATACTGACTAGGTTGACTAGGTTATTCCAGAAACATTTACATTTATTCATTTACCAGACGCTTTTATCCCAAGCGACTTACAAATGAGAAAATACAAGCAAAGCGATATCAAGCAGAGAACAATACATGTAGTGCTACCATACAAGATCCATTAATTTAGTTCCAGAAGAAGCAAAGTGTGCAGAGTAGAGGTGTAAATGCCAGAGTAAGGTTTTTTTATTTTTTATTTTATTTTTTTTAGGCGGCTACAGGAAGCCATTAGAGGGAGATGAAAAGGGGTGTGACATGGGTTCTCTTGGGCTGGTTGAAGATGAGGCATGCTGCTGCATTCTGAATCATTTCAAGGGGTTTGATGGAGCCCACTCAGAGGCCCGAGAGTAGTGCAGTAGTTGCAGTAGTCCAGTTTTGAGATAACAAGAGCCTGGACTAGTAGTTGTGTAGCCTGTTTGGTGACTTAGGGTCTGATTTTCTTGATATTGTACAGGATGTACCTACAGGACTGTGCAGTTGTTGAGATGTGGTCTGTAAAGGTCAAGCTGTCATCAAGAATCACCCCAAGGTTCCTGGCCATCCTGGTTGGCTTGAGTGTGGTTGAGTCGAGCTGTACAGTGAGGTTGTGGTTGATTGAAGGACAGGCTCAGATTTTGCTCAGGATGACAAGAAGCTCAGATTTTGCCAGGTTGACATGGCAAAAACATAGTGGCCATCACCCAGTCACACACCCTTCACAGTTTTAGCATTAAGCTACTATCAAGCAATTGTTCACCTATGGTTGCTTTAGAGATACATACAAGTGAGAACTAGCTACCTGTGGTGCGGTATGCACATGGTGCAGCTTGCGGCTATATATACATATATATATATATATATATATATTCTGACTTAAAATAAATTGTGCAGACAAAACAGTAAGTCATAGAGACATGATGAAACTTGGTCAACAGGTAATATTCAGGCAAGTGATATGGGCCTGATTGGCCCAAGTGTGGAACAATTGTTACAGGACATAATTGTTACAAGCTTAAATCCACGCATGCAACTGCGACTTCATTACATGCATTTACTGCCAGAATGCAAATGTCAGGCCAGTAAGCTTTAAAGGAAGAAGTTTGGTCTTACCCAGTGGCAAAGCTAAGACATTATGTGCTACTTCAAATCTCTGTATACGAGCACTGAATGGTTCTGCACCATCTCCAGAAAAAGGAGCAGGGAGGTCAGTTCTAAATGGCAGATGTGGAGTTACTGCATCTGCAATGTTTCACTGCGTTGCTGCCATGTTTATCTTGTTGTCCGCCATTTGATGCGAGAGAAAAAAAGTGCATAATCTGAACTTGCAAAAAAAGAAGCACAAAAAGAAGCACAATACTGTACAGCTGTATAAATGTGCATGCAAGTTAAAGCAGTGAGATTCATGTTGTTCAATAACAGGAAAATAAACAAGTGTCCTGACAAAAAAATATAGCCAACCACCACTGCCACCAGTGTAACACTTTGTGTTTTTCATGGCTCTTGGCTTTATCCTGTCCATCTCTCCACAACACTCTGAAGAACAAATCAAATTCCTCTCCACATAGAACTGAACTGAACCAAGAGGTGAACCAAGTGAAAAATGACTCAGTTCCCATTAAGTTCATTCTGTGCCTATCCCTGAGGACTCAGATCCTTTGTTGGTCCACTTAAGTAGTAATGAGGTCTCAGACCTCTTTGTGTTCATACTTATGCTATATGCTATATATTCTTCCCAATGGTTAAGGAAACCAGACGCACAAATTACAAAAATGCCATTAAGCCAACTTTATCATGAAAACAATGGCATAACAGTTCTATGAGCAGCTATAGCTAAAGCAAGTTTGCAATGAATGTACCATTATCATCCTCACTTCGTCCCTCATGTCATCCATGGGGCTTGTAAAAATTTGTTTAACAAATTGTAGAGAGGCCACTTGTCATTGGCTAACTGTCCACTAGATTACAGTTTATTTCATGTGGTCATATATTTCTGGAGTAATTTTTTCACTTCAATCTGGCACTGCAAGGCAGTCTGGCATGTGGGCTAAGCTCAAGCTCAACCCATATCATCCAGCTCTACTGAGCAGCTTCTGCTTGCCAACATATGGTCTCAGGCTATTAAGACTGATGAAATACACCTCCGGATTACTGCAAATTTGCTTTTGAACTGCAATGTTATGGGTTTTACGGAAACGTGGATTAATAGCATCACTCCGACCAAAGCAATTGATCTAGAGGGGCACCACATCTTCAGAGTGGACAGAACTGCTGTGGATTCTGGTAAATGCAAAGCATGGGTGTTTGCATCTACATAAACAGAACTTGGTGCACCAATGCTTTTATTATTAAGTTATACCGTTCTGCTTATATCAAGTACCTCTTTACCAAGTGCAGACCTTTTTATCTCCCCCGTCAATTTACATGCACCATAATTGCTGTAGTATATGTACCCCCAGATGCTAATGCTAAGCTAGCCATGAAAGAATTTGGTACTGTTATTAGCAAGCTGCAAACAACGCATCAGGATGAAGCTTTTGTCATTGCTGGTGATTTTAATTATACTAATTTGAGGGCGGCACTCTCCAAATTCTACCAGAACTTCTCTTGCCCTACAAGAGGAGATAATACTCTTGAGCATGTTTAAACAAACATTTCTGAGGCCTACAAAGCTATTCCCCTCCCCCATATTGGACAATCAGATTACATATCCCATCATCAAATGTGTTGAAACCCACAGTGAGGACTTTAAAAGTGTGGCTGAAAGGAGCAGACTTTTTATTGTAGCAACAGTTCCAGGACACAGACTGGAATGCATTTGCTTCTCCCGTTACACTGGATTTAACAAGTGTGTCGACACAGTGCCTTTGCATGTGCCTAAAACTTTTGCACAGTACTGTATATGTGAGTGAGTGTGTGTGTGTGTGTGTGTGTGTGTGTGTGTGTGTGTGTGTGTGTGTGTATATACAGTATCTCACAAAAGTGAGTACACCCCTCACATTTTTGTAAATATTTGATTATA
>JANDJT010000169.1:27627210-27644774 GCA_024331685.1 Stegophilus panzeri | reverse complement strand
GACACACGCTTAAACAATAGCCAATGACAGAACAGGGAGGAGACATAACAGAAACATAACAAAAGCACGTGTCCATAATAAACAATGTCACGGTTGTCAACATTCGAAGAGCGGGCGCTCGCACACCTTGTTCATGAACGCGTGCCCACATGCTCTACAGCATGCTGCTTAAAGGGGAAACCGTGACACCCTCCAGTCAACTGATGGTTCTTATCACACCTTCAGCTGGGGGGGTTGTGCTTACAGACCAAACTAGAAATCTTGGTAATTAATTCAGGCCACAATCTCACCCTGTTTTAAAATTTAAAAGAATGTATCCCATCTTAGAGGGAGGAAGATGTTGGGGAGAGACTTTTCCATCTAGTCTCAAGAAAATGTTAAATCTGATCTATGATGCAATACCATCTGCACCTTTTGCTGGCAGACACAGGTCCGTTCAGTTCGTTGATTCTGTAAGTTTTCACATTTTACCTTTTTAATAATTTTCTTATATTTTTCCTTATGTTCGTCTACTTTTAACTAATAAACCTTTGTAACTGTGTGTCTTTAAAGTACTCAGTTCTTGTTGAAAGGCATTGTTTAGAGGAATGGTATGTTAAACAAATTTAAAACACACCCCTTACAAGTCAAACCTCTGCGCTAACAACAGTTACTTAATAAATGTATTTAAGTCTCTGAAATGGTCTGACATTACATATTGGAGTCAGAAATTTCATTATAAATTAAAGTGATATTTAAAGCTGCAGTACTGAACTTTTGCGTCTCTATCGCCAGCTCTGTTTGAAACACAAAATTTCAAGTTTCTTGCAGAGTTTTTTTTTTTTTTAACGTGGTTTATGCTTCGGCACTGTCCCTCTGATGAATCTGATGGTTTGAGGTATTCATACAGGTTGTATAGTAGTTCTAATACTTGACAACGGAGGTGGTGGCAGATACGGTTTTCTTGGAATAGCGGTGAATTGCTCTCTCTCATAGCTAGCAGAAAATAAGTGCAATTTACCACACTGACCACAGAAAGAAAAAAAAAACAAACAAAAAAAAACATAGGAAGCTCGATACCTAGCTGAATCAAGCGAACAAGTGTGCTAATGTTAGCTAACTAACTATTGAGCCACGGAAATGTCTTACCTGTTCAGCAGAAAAAAAGCCATCTCTGCATCAGTCTTCAATCCCTTCAGATCTCTGGGTTGTTGCCAACTCTCAAAAGCCATGCAGATATTTATTCTTATATTAGCACAGGCTCTGTCACTTTTCCTTTTTGATTGCAGGCTCTCCACAATTTGAGGTTTCTTGGTTTTGACAACAGGTTATTCCCCAGATGTCAATGATGATTGCCGTTTAGAACTATCCAGATTAAAAGCAGCCATCTAGATGACAAGTTTAAATTCTAAAGAACTGTAGTAGGAACAAGCTACAAACACTCCCCCGTCCAAAGCACCCACACACACGAAATAGTAACCAGGTCATCTAATTTCTGTTTACAGACATGATGTAACCAGACAAAGACAAATGACGTCAAACTGAGATTTCCCGCAAAATCCGACCAACAGTTCAAATTATAAATCATGATTTTAATCTTACCATTGCGAATTGGAGTAAGGTAAGGAAAGAGTTTTGAACACTGATTTTTTTTATGTACTTGCTCAATAATCAATTTTTGTTCGTTTTTAACCAAAAAAGTTCGATACTGCAGCTTTAATTAATAAAGTTAAAACATCAATTTAACCTTCAATTGCACTTATTTCCATCCTGGTTTTAGGATAGCAGTGATATAATTTTACACTTATTACACACTAACTGTCACTTGCAGGAACATAAATCTGGTTCAGATTAAACACAGTAAACAGTTCATCTGAACTGAATTAATTTGGCTTGAACAACATCTCTGTAGACCATTTCCTTTGTTTACAATATTACTGAAGCAGACAAGCACAGACGGCTGGTTTTGTAATTCTCTATTAAGTGCAGCTTTAATGTACAGGGTCATGATATCATGATATCATCTCAGTTAAGGAAAGCTCGGTTGTAAGGGGGAAAATACATAGGGTTGAACTAAATAAGCATAATCTCTCTTTATGCTACTAAAGGTACAAATAGACCTGTGCATCTTGCTGTTAGTAGCATGTTAGATGTCACAGGTTGGCATGTAAATGCTTGACAATCCCACTAGCATTATGAATTTTTGAGTGAATGTAGCTGTTGTTTGAGATTGAGATACTGAGACTGTTTGTTTTAAATACCTTAAAACTATAATTCATTGATCACACTAGATCAAACTATTCTCTTATGGTATGTATTCATTTGAAACAAATAATATTAATAAGGTTTTCAGTATCTTTATGTGAAAAAGGACTGGTCTTAATAATAATGAAACAGAAAATGTGGGGATGCATGCTTCAACCAATGAATATGGTCACTGATTACAAATAATTAAATTCACAGCATTTTCTACATCAGGTCTGAAATATATCATAGTGTTTCAATAGTATTTCATGTTAAGAACAAGGCTGCTGTGCAATTCAGTTTACCTTCCTGCAGACCTCTTCTCCAGGAAGATTGTCTGGATGCATAACCTTTAGGTACTCCTTTGTCAAGTCTGACTGGTCCCTGCACCCCTCCTCTCTTTCTCTTTCTCCTTCCTGGATATGGCACATTTCCTCCACCAAGTACAACTGTCTGTAGAGTACACAAAGCAAAATGGAGTCTAAAATGCATCTGCAACTTCAGTTACAAAGTCATAAACACACCACTGATGCAATGTCAGAGAGAAAAATCAGTCATAGTTCTGTGTCAGAAATACTACAAACTGAACTGACTATTTGATTTCTCAAGAAGAAAATAGAACAGACTTTTATTTTTTAGTGCTTTTTACAGTAAATATTGATTTTGACTTTCATCTTAGTCAGCTGTTACCAATACAGCTGGAGCAGGAGCTTATAGTTTTCAGAACAGTAGGATGCTGATGGGAGCTGAAAGGTAATATTAAATGGTTAATTAAAATTAAGATTAAAATTAATGGTTAAAATTAAGAAAATTATCATTGCAAAAAGCTAGTATAATCTGATCCAGACATTTTTTAAATTAAAATTTTTTTTTTTTAACTTTTTATTTTTATTAAATAACAAATCGATTAAATTCAAACTGATCATAGTACATTAAATAATTATAAATCATAGATTCACTGTGTTTTGTCTGACAGAAACATGCCTCATATATGATATGCCAAAAATACTGCCAAATATACTGAACTTATTTAGTCAGCTCCCCTGGGATATAAACACAAACCCTCAACTCAAGGGTTGGGGAAGGAGGTTTTGCTGTAATTTATCATGTTAGGTGTTCCCCAGAAGGATAACGCTGAAAAAAAAAAATCTAACTTATAAGTATGTTATTAAACAGTGCATTCTGAATGAACATTTAAGTTAAAAGATATTCCTTAGAAAAAGTCTAGGGAGAACAACATAGTGGCCCAAGGTAAGCCTCATAATATTATACTTCTCAAAGATAATGCGACACAAATATTTTTTAATTTGCTGTAAGGAAAGTGATTAATCATTTTGATTTAGTCATGTACAATGCCCTCCACTAATGTTGGCACCACTGGTAAATATGAGCAAAGAAGGCTGTGAAAAATTGTCACATTGTCAAAATTGTCAAATTTATTGTTTAACCTTTTGATCTTTTGTTAAAAAAAAAATCACAAAAATACTCTGCTCTCATGGATATCAAACAATTGCAAACAAAACACAAGTTTATCAACAAAAAAAATGTTAAATATAGGTGTGCAACAATTATTGGCACCCTTTTAGTCAATGTTTTGTGCTACCTCCTTTTGCCAAGAAAACAGCTCTGAGTCTTCTATAATGCCTGATGAGGTTGGGGAATTCATGACAAGGGGTCTGAGACCATTCCTCCATACAGCATCTCTCCAGATCCTTCAAACTATGAGGCCCATGCTGGTGGACTCTCCTCTTCAGTTCACCCCACATGTTTTTTATGGGTTTCAAGTCAGGGGACTGGGTTGGCCATGGCAGGACCTTTTTTATGGTCAGCAAACCATTTTTGTGTTGATTTGTTATGTATGATTTGGATCATTGTCCTGCTGGAAGATCCAAATATGGCCAATTTTAAGCTTTCAGGCAGAGGCAGTCAGGTTTTCATATAATATCTGTTGATATTTGATAGAGTCCACTATGCCATGTATCCTAACAAAATGTCCAGGTCCTCTGGCAGAAAAACAGCCCCAAAACATTAAAGAGCCACCACCATATTTAACCATGGGCATGAGATACTTTTCCATATGGCTACCTCTCTGTGTGTACCAAAACCAACTCTGGTGTTTATTGCCAAAAAGCTCTATTTTGGTTTCATCTGACCATAGAACCCAATTCCATTTGAAGTTCCTGTAGTGTCTGGCAAACTGAAGACGCTTTTTGCACATCACAGTTTTTTTTTTGGATGAGAGTAGATGCTTTTTTCTTGAAATCCTTCCAAACAATTTGTGGTGATGTAGGTGACTTCGGATTGTAGTTTTGGAGACTTTCTGACCCCAAGAGGCAGCTAATTCCTGCAATTCTCCACCTGTAATCCTTGGAGATTTTTTGGCCACTAAAACCATCCTCTTCACAGTGCGTTGAAACAATATAGACACACGTCCCCTTACAGGTTGATTCACAACATTTTCAGTTGACTGGAACTTAATTATTGTTCTGATGGTGTAAATGGGCATTTAAATGCTTTTGCTATATTCTTATAGTCACTTCCCATTTTGTGAAGCTCAACAACCTTTTGCAGCACATCACAGCTATATTCCTTGGTCTTACCCATTGTTATGAATGACTAAGGGAATTTGACCTATGTTACCTCACATTTATACCCCTGTGAAACAGGAAGCACATGGTTGAAAAATTTCCTGTTCCTAGTTACCCAGGTGTACTAAATTTTTTTTAAATATCAATGGGAATATACTTCAAATATATTTTTTCTCATATGAATTCACTGGGGTACCAATAATTGTTGCACACCTATATTTAACAAAGATTTTTTTTTTTTTTTATAAACCTGTGTTGTGTTTGCAATTGTTTGATATCCATGAGAGCAGAGTATTTTTGTGAATTGTATGAACTAAAGATCAAAAGTTAAAGACAATTTTTCACAGCCTTCTTTGCTCATATTTACCAAGGGTGCCAATATTAGTGGAGGGCATTGTACATTTACATTTATGTACATTTATTAATCATATGCAAATATAAACATAGCTATATTGAATAAAATCTAATTAATGTCTCTCTCACCTTGAGTGTGATGAGATCTCTCTCAGGTCTCTCATACCGCTGTTAATGCCTGTTTGTCTGGTCATGGTATAACTCTGAGGCAGGTACAGCTGTACACGTTTCTTGTCTCTGTTCTCTGGATGCTCCTGAGTCCAAGTGTGTCCCTGGTCCACTGCTGCCTGGTGTTGCAGCACCAGGTGTTCCATGGCAGAAAGGGTATCACCTTTGAGTGGAACTGGTGCACAGCAGTGTGTTGTATCTATGCCACTGTCAGTCGAAGCTCCTTTGATGTAAGTGAGACCCAACAACTCTGGGTCCATCAGGTCACCTGAACCAAAGTGTTTCTCATCACTATTACTGCTAGAGGCACTGCTCGACAGTGTGATGCTTGAGTGGCTGGAGGTCTTATCTCTGCCCTGGTAAACACATGTATAAATACACATAGATATATTTATTTGTGATAATAAATGACCATAACAGGCAGACAATTTCCAGTAGTCTGCATATCCATTTCCATATATAAAAAGAAAGTGTATGAATGTTGGTGGTTCACCGGTTAAGGCTCAGCGACCAGGGAAAGTTCAAATTACAGCACTGCCAAGCTGCCACTTCTCAACATCTGAGTATAATTGTAAGTCGCTTTAGATATTATTATCTGTCAAAATGAGTGAATTTAATATTTTTAATGATGCTCTTAATTAAGAACCTTAAAATGTTACATTTTGACTTCATCTTAATTCACTAGTCAAGAGGTGTTTAAATACACTCAACATCCACTTTATTAGGAACACCTGTACATCTGCACATTCAGTCAGTTATCTAATCAGCCAATCACACGGCAGCAGCACAATACAAAAAAATCATGCAAATACAGGTCAAGAGCTTCAGGTAATGTTCACATCAAACATCAGAATGAAAAAAAAAGTGTGATCTCTGTGACTTTGATCGCGGCATGGTTGTTGGTACCAGATGGGCTGGTTTGAGTATTTCAGAAACTGCTGATCACCTGGGAATTTCACAGAAAAGTCTCTAGAGTTTACACAGAATGGTGTGGAAAAACAAAAAACAATGAGTGAGTGACAGTTCTGTGGGTGTGCTCAGCAAGCACAAAGCATCAACCTTGAGGTTGATGGGCAACAACAGTAGAAGATTAGAAAAAAATCACCTTGTCTTTTTCCAGTCTTCAACTGTCCAGTTTCAGTGATTCTGTGCCCATGATAGGCTCAGCTTTCTGTTCTTGGATGACATAAGTGGAACTTGATGTGGTCTTCTGCTGTTGTCTTCTTCTGCCCTTCCACCTTAAGGTTTGATGTGCTACGGATTCTGAGATGCTTTTCTGCTCACCACAGTTGTAAAGAATGATTATTTGAGTTACTATAGACTTCCTATCATCTCAAACAAATCTGGTGATTCCCCTCTAATCTAATTTTCTGTATGTCTCATTTACTCTTATTAAATTTGTGTTATTGGCCTCATATTGGCCAATAGGCCACACTGCTTTATAGATATCGACATCTGCAATTAAATAACCCATATTAGTCGACTACTAGTCCACACCAACTGGCAAACTTTTACCAGGGATGTGCATCAGAAACTCTGGTGAACATGTCTGTCATCTCCAACTTCTCCTGAACATTGGAAACCAAAGCTCAGGAGAAATAAACGATAGACTTCGGGAAGAGCTACATGACCTTGGGCTCGTGAACCAGGCTCAACCAGTAAGCAGAAACGCAATAAGTGAGCTGACTAAAGGCTAACCCTAGCCATCTGTCTCTAACATCGTTCCCTCAACAATAAACTGGACTTCCTCAGACTACTGCTAACTATCCGGTGTGATTCAGGGACTGGCGTGTTTTTGTTCTTATGGAAACATGGCTCAACGACAGCTTTCTGGATGCAGCCATTCAGCTAGCTGGGCTGGTGGAGTTTATGACTGTGAAGTGCTGGCCATACTACCGCCCCAGTGAGTTTACTGCCATGCTTATTGTCACGATGTACATTCCATCTGTCACTAATGCAAGAGAAGCCCTCAGTGAACTCTATGGGGCTATCAGAAACTTACAGAGAGCACACCCTGCAAGATTTTTCATTGTCTCTGGGGACTTTACTATGCAAACCTGAAATCAGTGCTGGTAAACTTCCACCAGCATGTTGATTTTACGACCCGTGGAACAAACACTTTAGACCTTGTTTACACAAATATTCGCACCCTGCCCCCACCTCAGCTGCTTGGACCAAATCTCTTGTATGCTAACCCCAGCATTCAGACAACTTCAGAAAAGTACCAAACCGATCCTGAATCAGGTAAGAACCTGCTCTGATGGCCCTCTACACAGATATGCAGAAATAATCCATGATCAATTCCTAAACACCAAGGACATAAGGTGTATGTTACATCACAGACTACAAATAGACTACATCACTTGTCTGTGATAGTGACAGTGATCTGTGATCTTGCTCCCAGATGGACTGAATAATTTCTACTCACAGTTCAAAGCACAGAACAACATGCCAGTGGGAAAGACAACCCCAACTCCAACTGACAAAGTACTTTGTCTGTCTACAGTAGAAAACTCAGGAAGACTCTGTCCAGAGTTAATCCAAAGAAAGCTATAGGTTCTGACAACATACTTGGCCGGATGGTAACGTGATGGTCAGATTGCAGATGTCCTCACAGACATTTTCAACATTTTCCTGAGGCAAGCAGTCTTCCCTATGTACTTCAAGATGACCACCATCATCCCTGTGCCGAAGAAATGATCTGTGTCCTGCCTGAATGACTACCAACCCGTTGCACTCACACCTATCATCATGAAGTGCTTTGAGCAGCTAGTCATGAAATACATATAGAGCATTCTTTGCACCATACAGACTTTGCACCACAACCGCTCAAAAAAGGACACCATATCAGTTACATTCACCTTTCTCTGACCCATCTGGACAACTATGTAAGGATGCTATTCATAGACTTCAGTTCAGCACAGTTCAACACAATCGTCCCACAACAACTGAAAACAACCTCACTTTGCAACTGGATCCAGGACTTTTTAGCTGGGAGACCCCAGCCCATCAAGATCAGCACCTCCACCTCCAGTACCATGACACTGAACACAGAACAACTCCCCAGAGTTGTTACCTTGCTGACTCATGACTGTGCAACAAAGTACAGTACAGTTCAAATCATATCATCAGGTTTGCTGATGACACTACAGTTGTGAGCCTCATCAGCAACATTGATGAGTCAGCATAAGAGAGGAGGTGAACTAGCTCGCAGAATGGTGTAGAGACAATAATTTATCTCTTAATGTCGCTAAGACTAAAGAGATGATTGTCAACTTCAGGAGTACCTGAGTAGAGCACTCACCACTGAACATCAACGGAACAACTGTGAAGAGAGTCAAAAGCTCCAAGTTTCTTGGTGTGCACATGGCAGATGACCTCTCCTGGACTCTCACCACAACCTGCCTAGCTAAGAAGGTCCAGCAGTGCCTCCATTTCCTGCAGAGGCTGAAAAGAGAGTGTTTTCTGGTGCTCCGGGAGTAGCGCCTTCTGGGCGGGGGGAGAAGGGGGTTTGGGTAACTATGCCTTTTTCTCTGCTGCCGTGTTTAGTCTTTCTTTGTCTATGTGTTTTGCCTCCATGTCATTTTGTCTTTTGCACTTTGTTTCTTTATTAAAACTGTAAATTCTGCATTTACATCCGTCTCTACCTTGAATCGTGACAATATGTTGTTCATAATAGAACATAGAAAATATATCAACTGTTTAAACTGAGTATATTGACCATTTTAAGAAAAAAAAAGGTATTTTTTAATTTGATGGCCGCAACACGTCTCAAAAATTTTTTGGGACGGGGCAACAAAAGGCTGGAACAGTAAGTGTAACTAAAAAGAAATAGCTGGAGGTTAATTAGCAACAGGTCAGTAACATGATTGGGTATAAAAAGAGTATCTTAGAGAGGCAGGGTCTTTCAAAAGTAAAGATGAGCAGAAGTTCACCAATCTGCAAAAATCTTCTGAGAGTAAACTTCTGAGAGACTCTCTAAGATACTCTTTTTATACCCAATCATGTTACTGACCTGTTTCCAATTAACCTAATTAGTTGCAAAATGTTCCTCCAGCTGTTTCTTTTTAGTAACATTTACTTTTAGTAACCAGCCTTTTGTTGCTCCGTCTCAACTTTTTTGAGACGTGTTACATCCATCACATTCAAAATTACCTTATTTTTTCCTTAAAATGGTACATTTCCTCATTTTAAACATTTGATATGTTTTCTATGCTCTATTGTGAATAACATTTGGGTTTACGAGATTTGCAAATCATTGCATTCTGTTTTTACTTACATTTAAACAGCGTCCCAACTTTTTTGGAATTGGGGTTGTAAAACTGAATTGAATTGAATATTTATTGTTCTATTCAGTGTATTTATTGTCCTGCACTCGTTTCACATTGTTGTGTATTTGCACTTTATGTTCAAATACAATCACCATGAAGTGTTTCAAGCAATTAGTCAAACTTAACATATATATTCAGTACTTCTTGCTACAATCGATAGGCTACAATTTGCAGACCATTCAGACTCACACACACTTGGACAAGAACACCTATGTCAGAATGTTGTTCATTGTTATAGTTAAGCATTCAATACGGTCATACTCGCAAAGCTCATCAACAAGTTTAATGCTTTAGGCTTTAGGCCAACCTGTGCAATTGGATACTGGACTTTATGACTGGCATACCTACAGAAAGTGAGATTCCGTTGACAGCCTTCACCAGAACCAACAGTAAGCGCTTCTCAACCTGCGTAATAAGCAGCAGTGGTGCTTCAAAGCCCTTGTGTAGGATTGCCTCCACTGATGATCCAGAGGCTTTCTTGGAGCTTTTTGAGCATGCAGCAGCTGCATAGGAATGGCTGGGGAGGAATGTGCTCTGCAACCTTCCCATTGCTATCGCTGGGAAGCCCAGCTGCTGCCAACCAGCATCTGAGATCACAGATACAGCTGGAGTATTCCAACGTCAAGATGAGAGTCCTGCAGCTGGTTGGTTGGATGCCAGAGGAGCACCACCAATGCCTTCGTTCGCTACAGCTCCCTGAGGTCGACTGCCCATTCACCTATATGTAACAGCTGAAGGATTTTTGTCACCAATAGATGATGGCGGAGGAGCAGGGTGTTGAACAGATTATTGGGCTTGTGGACCTCCAAACCCAGTTTTCTCCCTGCTCTCCCTGATGCTCCACAGGCCTCCCCCAATCAAGCAGGATTGTACTGCATGTCAATAAGTAAACAAGGGAGTACACATCAGGCCTTGCTGGATTCAGGGTGTAACCAAACCACCGTCCATCAAAGCCTGATTCAGTGCAGGGCATTGGGAAATGCATCACTGGTAAAGGTGAGTTGTGTGTGCACAGGGATGCTCTCGAGTATCTGCTGGTGCCAGTCAGGATTAAATTCTGGGGCAATAGTGGAGGTCGTGGTTAGTCTCACCTCACCCCTCAACTAATTCTTAGGACAAACTTGCAAGGGTTTCAGGTCTTAGTAAGAGATATGTTTGTAGATGGGTCCAAGTGTGGTATGGTGTGGAATGTGTGCAGTGTTGGTTGGGGAGGTGGGACTGGGTCTGTCAATGTCACTCCATGTCAGGGGGACACAGAGGGTGGGAAGGGCTCTGTCCCCTTGGAGCAATCATGAGACATGTCTTCAACCAAGTGAGAGGTCAACAATTGATGGTCAACATATCCAGCCTAAAGTTGCGCAAACCCACCCATACTTTTCAGTTATTAAAGATAGGTTTTATCAAGAGAAGCAGGACACTCAAACCAGGGAAGAGATGACCCAATTGTTTGTACCAAAGAGCTGTAGGGAACTCCTGTTCCATGTGGCTTATCATGATGCCAGGGCTGCATATTTCAGGCAGGATAAACCACTAAACCATCTCATGGCCCATTTATATTGGCCGAGCACTTATGGAATGTTAGCTGGTGAATCCACTGGCCACCCCAAAAGTACCATTGCACCCTCTTCTTCTACCCTAGTCAGAGAAGTCGACTATGAGGTCAGGCAAACAGATAGAGGTGATGCACATCAAATATACCACCTCGATCTCCCGAAACTGAGAGGGTTCCTGAGAAAGAGAAGCTGGGACCAGAGGTAAGTCTAAACAGTGCAGCCCCATTCACCCCTGAGAGAGAAAGAGAAGCTGGGACCAGAGGTAAGTCTAAACAGTGCAGCCCCATTCACCCCTGAGAGAGAGAGAGAAGCTGGGACCAGAGGTAAGTCTAAACAGTGCAGCCCCATTCACCCCTGAGAGAGAGAGAGAAGCTGGGACCAGAGGTAAGTCTAAAACGGTGCAGCCCCATTCACCCAAGTGCCTTGTGGAGACCACCTCTCACCATCTCAGAGCGTAGAACTTGCCAGGGGAATTTTCTTATGTGTTTGCCTTTACCTGGTTGCAAAGACCTTATAGAGCACCACATTGAGACTCCTCCAGATGTAGTTGTAGTTGTACACAGATGCCGACACCAGTTACCTGAACACAAATAAAGTGGTTCAGGATGGACCACTAACCATGTTCAACATGGGAGCCCAATGGTAACTGGAGCAGCCCAGTGGTCTTGGTGCCCAAGGCTGACAGGTCGGTCCGTTTTTGTGTGGACTTTAGAAAAAGTCAACATGGTGTCTAAATTTAATGCATACCCAATGCCACACATTGATGCTGCTCGATTGGTTAGGTGCAGCTTTCTTTTGTGTGACACTGGACTTATCTAAGGGATACTGGCGGATTCCCTTGAGTCCAATACCTCAAGGAAAAATGATCTTTTTCCAAATTGGGTTACACGAATTTGGCACCCTTCCATTTGGGTTGTTTGGAGCCCCAATGATGTTTCAATGTCTCAGACAGAATACTTTCTAGGTGCATCCCCAAATTGATAAGACAACAGCGATTGCAGCCTGCCCAAGACCCAAGACCAAAAAGGGGGTGAGGCAGCTCCTGGAGCTGGCTAGATCTGATACAGTGGATGGAGCCATATGTCCATTGTGTCCCAGTTGGTGGAGGGGGAGGAGTACCCTGTGCTGTACATCAGCGGCAAACTCTCAGTAAGAGAGAGTAAGTACAGTAAAATAGAGAAGGCGTGTCTAGCCATACTAGGTATAAGGAGGGTGGTCCTCACCTTCCAGTACTACCTACTGTAGCACCACTTTACCCTCTGGTCTGATCACGCCCAGATCCACCATATGAAGGTTGGCAACATGCAGATCACTCGTTGGTATCTGGCATTTCAGCCATTCAAATTCCAGGTGGTCCATGTCGCGTTACCGTTTCTGATAACATAGAATAATAAAGAGATAGCATACCATTTCAACCGTGTGCTTTAATAACAACCTCGTGCGCCACATGCAACAATAATGTACCTTCCTCTGACTTACTGTGTTATACTCTAAAGTGTCCCCCGCTCCCCAGGTCTACATGCATATCAAAACAGTTACACCACATCTCCCCTTTTAAGTTTTTCAAAACAGTGATAATAAAAATAAAAACATAGCTCTAAACTCAGCCCTTATGCCATTCATGACAGAACATTTCTCTCAAGCAAAAAGGGTAAACTGTAAATTTTTCCACCATAGTAACATAGCAACAACTTATGGCATTCTCACATAAACATCAGTATATTTTGAAAACATCTATTTTTTTTCAAAACTAAATCTTTCAGTTTTTCTTCCATTCTTTCATCTCTGTTCCACAAGTCTAATCGATGTGGTTTCACCACTTCACGGCCAGATCTGGTTCTGTGTAGTAGAAGAAGCTGAACCAGGTCCAGGTGTTTGTTGTCCAGGGGAAGACACAACTGTGTCCGCCGGTGTAGGCATCTGAGTGTCCTGTGCACTCGCGGGGTTGTCCATGGGGATAAGGTAAGGCACATCCACCAGGTATGATTGGGGTGTTGAGTGTTCCCCCACCACAGTCCCTGTTACTTTAGCGTCAGTCACCCACACCTGTTCTTCCGGTGCGATGTTTCTGAGCTCATGTGCTCGGTGGCGCTTGTTGAAGCATTTTAAGTCCGCACTCCTTCTCTCTTTTTCCTTTGAAATGACTGCTGCGCTGTTGGGAAGTGACGGGTTCAGTAGAGATGGTAGAGTCGGTATAGTAGAATGGAGCTGCCGCCCCATCAGCAGTTGAGCTGGACTGAAGCTGTTGTGAAGTGGGGTGACACGATATGCCAACAAAGCTAGATATGGGTCTGTAGTCTTTTTGAGAAGGTTTTTGACAGTTTTCACTGCCTGCTCCGCCTCTCCATTGCTTTGGGGGTATCGTGGACTGCTGGTCACGTGTTTGAATCCGTATGATGCAGCGAAGGCTGACATGCTACTCCCTGAGAACTGCGGCCCATTATCAGTCATTAGAATCTCAGGAACCCCATGGTGTGCACACATAGATTTTAGATAGGCCAAAACATCGGTAGCTTTTGAAATGCTGAGGTTTGCTATAGTCCACTACCAGCAGATAGGTTTTCCCTTTTAGTGTGAACAGATCCACCCCTAGTTTTTGCCAGGGTCTCTCTGGGAGGTCTGTTTGAATCAGTGGCTCTGTGTGGTTAGTAGGTTCTTTAATGCATGTTCTACAGTTCAAAACAGGATCTTTCAGTTGCTGGCTCAAACCCGGCCACCACACACTCTGCCATGCATGAGCTCGACATTTTACCACACCTTGATGCCCCTCGTGCAGCTTGCTGAGGATGTCATTTCTTAGGGCTGCTGGGATGACCAGTCTTGTCCCTTTTAACAAAAGCCCATCTTGAACTGTGAGGAAGGCTCGCTCTGCCCAGTAAAGCTTTAAGGTGCCCTCACATGAGCTGAACTCTGGCCACCCATCCTGACACATGTCCAAGACCTTGGAGCACATGCTGTCTGCTTTAAGATGCTCCCTCAGATTGTCCATATAGGAAGTGCTCATCGGCATGTTTTCCATGATGCTATCCAGATAGATGTTTGTGCTCTCCATGAGCTCTTTGTCTCCATGTGATGTGTCGGCCTGTAGCGGTGCTCGGGACAATGTGTCTGCTGTCCACAGGTTCTTTCCAGGGGCATGTGAGATGGTGTAAGAGTATTTCATGAGTCTCATCCTGAAATGCTGAATACGTGGGGGTAAGATGGCTGAAGCTTGGGCCCCTAGGAGACTTAATAGTGGCTTATGGTCTGTCTCCAGTTTGAAATGTCGGCCTATGAGAAAGTCTCTGAATCGTTCACAGGCCCATGTGAGTCCCAGAGCCTCCTTCTCCACCTAGGCATATCTCTGTTCCACAGGTGAGAGAGAGCGTGAAGCGTAAGCAAAGGGTCTCCAGTATCCACTCCATTTTTGCAGCAGGACTGCACCTAGCCCATAAGAAGACGTGTCTGCTGACACTTTAATGTCTTTGTTTGCATCATACAGGTCTAGCACAGGTGTGCGTGAAAGCTCCTACTTCAGGCTGTTGAAAGCTTTATCTTGGTCCGCTCCCCAGTACCAGTGGTTCTTTTTGGAAAGCAGATCTCTCAAGGGTTTGTCTTTCTCTGCGAGCATCTGGATAAACTTTCCTAGTTGGTTCACCATTCCCAGGAAGCTACGTAGCTCACTTATGTTAGTAGGCACTGCCATTTCTCTGACAGCTGCTGTTTTTGCTGGATCTGATTTGACTCCAGTTTCTGAGATAATGTGGCATAGGAATTTTACCTCTTTTCGTGACAACTCATCTTACTCCACATTGAGGGTTATGCCTGCTCTTTCAATCTTTGTGAGCACTGCATGAAACCGGGAGTCATGCTCTTCATGTGAGCACCCCCAGATCAAAACATTGTCCATGTGGGAGACATCACCCTCCAGGCCCTCAGTAACCTCTGTAGCCATCCTGTTCTGAAAGTGTTCGGGTGAAAAAGCTATCATGAAGGGCAGCCGATAGAAGTGAAAACATCCAAATGGCTTGATAAACGTTGTGAGCTTAGCACACTCTTCCACCAGTGGGATTTGCCAGAAGCATATTGCAGTCAAGCTTGCTGAAGATACAGGCCGCACCCAGTGAGCTCAGCGTCTGTTCTACGAAAGGGAGCATGTATTTTTCTCAACATACTGCATCATTGAGCCTGGTGAGGTCGACACAGATGCGAGGGTCGGTTGTCTTTTTAGGCACCGCCACCATTCCTGAGCACCAATCCGTAGGCTCCTCCACTCTGCTGATGACCCCAATTCTCTCCATCCTCTCCAGTTCTCTTTTAACTTTGGGCATTAAAGGAAGGGGCACCCATTGTGGAGTCTTGAGGGAAAAAGGCACTGCATCAGGTTTCAGTTTGATGGTGTATGGCTCCTGCATTAGACCAAGACTGCTGCACACCTTTGGATATCTTTTTTTCATTGTCTCAATGTCAATACTGTCCACTCTAGCTACGAGCCCTAGTTCTGTACTAGCAGGTCGGCTGAGTAGTGATGAATGTAAACCTCTGATCACATAGATCTCCTCTTCTATCTGTTTGTCTCTTTTGTGTAGCATCACCTTTGTGAACCCCAGCACGTCTAGTGGGGTACGTCCTGGTCCCAGTATATGTTTCTTTGCTCTCTCAAGCATTGGCTTCTCTCTTTGACACACTGTGTTGAATGAATGTAACAATGTCTCATCAAACTGTCTCCACAGACACATTTCAGACACACCTCCCAGCCAACCAATCAGTACTCCCGACACAGTTCACCCAACACCGAAGATACACACAATGTGTTGTTAGCTCGTAGGACTCCCCTCTCTGCGTCGCAGTGCACATACATGTTAACACAGCAGGATAAAGCAACCTTAAGATGGTATACAGATATTTAAACCTATACTAGCAGATCCTGTGTTGAAATTTTGGGGTCCTTGGAGACTTCTTTTTGCATCAGATAGTCTGCTCTTGGGCTGAATTTTCTGGGCCAGTTCTGGACAATTTGGCAGTCATTTGAAATCTACTCTACTTGTAAATGATTTTCCTCTCAGTGGAATTATGTATTTATGGATTTGAAGGTGTGATAAATGTAGGGGTTAACTTACTTTTTCCCATGTGGCGGATCTGTCAATTTTATGTGTCATTTGATAGTGTATCACTTTTAATAATATGCACTTTATTTATTAATAAAACAACCATTTCCATGAGGTGTACTTATTTTTTCACATGACTGTATATAATGTGTGATCACAGGAGTAACAAAGATGTCATGTAAAGAATAAAATAAAAAACACTTAAAAACAAACACAATATAGAGGGAGCAAGCAGGACCTATCCACACCTTCTTGGAATGAATCAAGCACGCATCATTTTGCAAGGCTTTCCTGACACCTAGTTGGTGGAATTAACTTCCCCTAGATGTCTGAATAGCTGACTCACTGCCTGTTTTTAAATGACTAAAACCTACCTGTTCAAAAAGTACTTTGTTATTTTTAAAAAATCCATGTTTTTTCATACTACTTTCATACTACTTTCATACTGGACTAACAGTACTCTTAGTCCCTGATCGAGTGAAACAGTATGAGGATGTATTTATTGATAGAGTCTTCAAAGCATTTCTGTAAGTTGCTCTGGATAAGTTTGTCTGCCAAATGTTTTACAAGTAATTGTAAACATGCTGTAACAATCAGGGCAAGGGTATTTCTACATCCTTAGCTGCACAGAAAGTGCAAGTAGTTAAAGTCAGAAGGAAACTCACCCTGGCCAGTTTGCTAGGCGAGTCCTTGCCTCTTTCATTCAGAGAGTTGAGTATCTTTGTTGAGGGAGTGTGCCACTTGGCCTCTGGATGGGGAAGAATATAAAAACTATAAGATACACTCACATAATATCTACAATAGAATAGATGTAGAACAAACGCTTTTAATAAATTATGTCCATAACAACTATCTATATACAGTATCATCAGTATTAGCTGTCAGTTCTAGAAGAATGGCTACAATGGTTACTGGCTCTTTGGTGTTTTATTTATATAATTTTTGTTGAATTGCATCTTACCTGCAGAGCGTGCCCTCTCCAACATTGGTTGTTTCTCTTTCAAGCTTTCATCACCTCCTATGTCTTGGGCAGGAGGATCAGATGATTGCTCGTGCAGTATAGGTGAATGACACCTGAAGGAAGTACACACTCAGCAAGGTTAGTGCCCATTAATCCTTCTGACTGGAGATTCAGATTGAATTCAATGTAGTTTGAGATTTTGTTCAGGTGATTTTAGCAGGGAAATAGTTTGTATATATTGTAACCTTATTTTTGACAGGTCTAGGTCAAAGGTCAAAAAGACACATATTATTACTCTC
>JANDJT010000169.1:27599468-27611226 GCA_024331685.1 Stegophilus panzeri | reverse complement strand
TATTATGAAATCATAAATGAGGAGAACCATGGCAACTTTAATTTTAATATAATACAGTTTGGTATAATGCAACGTTTACTTTCGGCCTACGGCCCTCAATGAAGTTTGATTTTTGGCCCTTCATAGGAAAAAGTTTGGGCACCTCTGGTATAATTCATAACCACACCTTTATTATGCACAATAGGGTAAGGTGATTGTTTTTTGAAAACTGTGTACATTTTGTGCGAATCCTTTTAGTATTCGAAGCACAAGCTGTAAAGGCACATCAGCTGAAGTATCATGCTTCGGAGGCACACAGCTCTCTTCCGGAAAGATGGAAGGGAGAAGCAGCTCCTTTGCATTTAAAGAGACACACTCAAAAACAGCGTGTTTGTGCTTCCACCCAAAAAGGGGCATTTACAGTATGGTATAATAAATGATCTGTATGGTATTTTGAGCTGAACCTTCACAGACACATTCTGGGGACACCTGAGACTTATATTACATCTTGTAAAAAGGTTCATAATAGATCTCCTTTAATCCCTAAAAATGTTATGTAAGCAGACTGCAACTTTTTAAATACATTGCAAGAAGACATTTACAGTACATTAGTATAGTATTTTCTCTTTATCTGTGCATGGAATTTTGTATGCAAATGAATCCCTGAAATATCAGAGATTAGTCGGTTCTTGCATATTCCACGGCATATTTTAATGTAGACTACAGTGTACAGACTGCAGCCCATATAAAAAAAAAGGAGCTTTTTAAAAATTTAGAATTATAAGATTTCTTCCACTGTCCCTCTGGGGGAACTCCTAAAGAGTAATTGTACCCTCTTCCCCATCCTCTTTGCATATTTGAAAAATGTACTTTAGGGGTTGGGTCACGAGTGTGTATACAGAGCCAGGGTGCAGTGCATGATCTGACTAACAGGAACAATCATACAAAGAAATTTTTCCAATTAATGGACAATGGCAGCAAATATAGCAATGAGTCATGGAGTAGTTTTGTGATGAGGTTTCTATACCAGAATGTGTAAACAGTCTGCTCAGAGCCTTATCTATTTGAGCCTCTGATGGAGGGTGTATATGCTGCAAGTTGTGCAGGGTTTCAGGCATTAGTAAGGGAAATGTTTGTGGATGGGTCCTGCAGTAGCGAGGCACGGAGTGGAAGAGTTGGAGGTGGTGCTGGGTCCATCAACGTCAGCTCCATGTCAGGGGGACATGGAGGGTGGGGAGGGCTCCACCCAGGATAAAACACTAAACCGTCTCATTGCCCATTCATGTCAGTGTTCGCAGATGGTGTGCGGCATGTCGCAAATGTCAGCTGGTGAACCTGCCGTGCCACTGCGCCTATTACCATTAATTAAGGTCTCCTTTGTAAGAACTGACATGGACCATATCGGGTCATTAGAAATGTGTATGCGAGGATATCGCTTTGTGTTAGTCCTGGTGGATTATGCAACACGATATCCAGAAGCATTGCCTCGATATCACAGCATGCAGTGTTGCTGAGGCGGATGGTCTTCCGTGTTATCTCCCAGCTCGGGATCCCAAAAAAGATCCTGACTGACCAGAGCACTATGTTTGTCACGGACACTATGCAAGCTCTAGATTATTGGGGATTAAATTGATTTGCACCAGTGTTTACCATCCGCAAACAGATCACTTGGTGGAGCAGTTTAAACATATATTAAAAAACTATTCATAAAGTTGTTCATGAGAATGCGTGAAAATGGGATAAGTGGCTCAAGTCTCTGTTATTTACAGTACAAGAGGTCCCGCAAGCCTCCACGGGTTTTCCCCATTTTAATTATTGTACGGGCACAAGCCCCATGCTGTCTGAAAATTGGGAGGAGAGACCTTCTAATAGTATAAACAAATTCAGTATATTATGGACCTGAGCACAAAACTCCACACCTTAGGCGACCTAAAGGTCCTTTTGCACTGAGTGTGACGCGATAAAGCGAAGCGAATCGCAGACGAACGGTGCTTTCACACCAAACGTGAAATGATTGATTGCCTTTAGCTACTTCAAGCCTGCACGATAGGTGGCACTGACCAAGAATGCATTTTATGCTTGCACACTAGTTGGCGCAACCCACTATTCAGCTGATCTGTCATCTTTGACCACCGAGAAGAAGAATGACTTAAATGTTGGCACATAGCACCACAGCACAAACTAGTAAGAAGCACAGAAACTAACTTTTCGTATTTTATATGTTTTTTGTGTTTTTTGAACAGCACCATCAAGCTGTTTTAGTATGAATTAAATAATGTGAAATATAATGCAATAACTTTGATAAATGAAGTGACAGTTCAGTTCTTACTATCCCGTCATATTTATTACTGACATGTTTCAACAAGAATATAAGGATAAATAACAAATGACATACTGATTATTGCTTTCTGCTACAAAAAGTCCAACTGTAACATTATGAAAAAAAAATTGTTTGCAAACAAATATGAAGTATTTCAGTAAGAAATATACTTTTTGGCAGCTACCTTGTGCCATGGCATGTGATGACGGTTTGTTTATATCTCCATGGTACACGCACTTGTGTGTGTATGTGTGAGAGAGAGAGAAAGAGAGAGAGAGAGAGAGCATGCGCACTGAGCCAAGTGACATGAGAAAACGCCACTTTTAAATGCATAAGTAACTGATGCGCACACCATTTTATCGGCCAAGTAGATGGATACAGGCGGGAGACAGTAAATATCTCAACCTTTTTTTATGCACTTTCACTTTGTTGCTAACAGAAGTGTACAAAAAATGGATGGAAACTTGGCAAATGATAACAAGAACTCAACATCCATTCTCTTCTCTCTTCCAGAATACTTTTCTTCTTGTGTTTACACTGGTTTTCAAAACAGATTTCTGTGCTATAGTGTCACCTATCTCACCCTTTTGTGCAACAGCAGTGGCTCTGGGCACATGATCAAATCTCAAAGCTCAAATCTAATTGGACGGCCCATTTCATCTTGGAACGACAGGAAAAATATCGACACACTGGTAAAAAAAAAAAAAGTCACTTTGTCGTGCCACGAATGATCAGTGTGAATAGCTCGATAGAGATCTATTTTTTCAATTCAAGAGCATAATGGTGTCAAACATTTGCATCGCTTAATCGCGCTCAGTGTGAAAGGACCTTAACACAGGACAATTTGCGTCAGGCCCAAGAATGACAGTCCAGACTGTATGATGGGGTACTCAACTATGGGAATTTGCACTGGGAAATAAAGTACTGTACTATTTTTACAACCCACATCAATCTCTAAAATACTTGCAAAGTAATTATTCTGAGGTCACATGGCGAGTCAGGTGAATGGATTGAGGCGATGCACTCTAGATATACTATCTCAATCTCCTGAAACCTTGGAGAGAGGCAGTTCCTGTGGCTTTAGTGATAGTGGTTAATGGTTACCTGAATACAAAAAAATCTGGCTCAGTATGAGCTCAAAGCTATGCTCGACATGGGAATAATCAAGGAGTCCCACAGTGATTAGAGCATCCTGGGCTGTTCAGCTATTATCGGAGGTTTGTTTCTAATTTTTCAAATGTCACCAGCCTGCAGACTAACTTCACTAAAAGAGGGAGTGCCAGATCCGGTCCAGTGGATGAAGCCATGCGTATGGGCTTTCTGGATTTATTTTAAGGCTTTTGAGCCTAGTCTCGTGTTATATAGCCAAAAAGTTTTATATTTTATCTTGTAGTCCTGCAAACAGTGATAACACCAAAGGCAAGTTTTATGATGAATCCAACTTTTTGTCAAATTTTCACTTTTTTAAAGTAATTAGCCCTCACATGCAAGAAAAAAATGCATGAAAACAGCCTATTTAGAAGTAGGTTTTTTTGGATGGAGGATAATCTGGGCTCAGCCCAAGAACTCCAGCTAAGCTGTTACAGTTCTAAAACTTTCGTTCTGTGTATCTCTCAACTTTTATTTTGTACTTGAAATCTGAAAGAACTTTTGAAAGAAATACTGTATGATGTTATGGTCAAACCATGAAAATGGTTAACTTCATTGTGGCCTTCTGGGTTTTTAAAGTTGTTCAAAATTATTCTGTCAGTGTTTGCCAGTATCAAAATAGTATACCTTTGTGGTGTGTTTCAGCCTTTAGGTCTGAGATAAAACAGCGTGTCTACTGACCTGAGGATGATGAGAGCATTTTTATTTGAACATAATATCTCTAAGTGTTTTACATAATTGAATCATGTTGAATAGGTCCTAAACAATGAAAGCATAAGGCTGAAAATGGCTGTATATGGTGCTGTTGGAATGGGAGGCCATGGAGAAACAGATCTGCGACTTACTCGACAAGCAGGCCCAGCTGTATGAGTGAAGAACCGGGCTGGAAACATCTCGTGCTATCGCCTACAAATCCAAGGTAAGCATGCAGCATGGTACTACCACTCCCAGCACCTCTACGCCATGTGTTTCTCTGTGCAGGGACCGTGCACCTAGGACGTATCCAGCCCAGGTCTCCGTCACGTCGGCGTCGACACACCACAGACCTTGGGTGCACCAGCAGCAGAAGGCACGGGTCAGACCCTGGGCGAGGGCCTTTCCCCCTCCGTCGCCCCCAGTCTTCAAGATCTCCACCAGAAACAGCTTCGCCCCTCACCGTGAGACCAAATAAAATGCCGTGATCATCGGAGAGACTCCATTGTTCGGAACGTCCGCTTCACCTCATCCAAAAGTAAGGTGTGTACACACTGTTTCTCTGGTGCTCGTGTTCTTCATGTCGCTGCGCAGGTACCCACAATCCTGAAGAAGTACGAGAACATCGGAGCTGTTGTGCTGCACGACATCAGACTGCGGCAAACGGAATTCCTGAAGAGGGACTTCATCAGCCTGATCGAGACGGTACGCAGCAGATCACCCGCAACAAAGATCATCATGTCTGGACCTCTCCCCACATACAGATGTGGAGTTGAGTACATAGCACTAAATGAAGCCAGTCCTGCTGGATACAGTTATACATATCAGCCTCATCTAACTGGCAGAGGAGGAGGTGTTACATAGCACATAGTTGAGTACATAGCACTAAATGAAGCCAGTCCTGCTGGATACAGTTATACATATCAGCCTCATCTAACTGGCAGAGGAGGGGGTGTTACACTCATCTATAATCATAATCTAGGCGTCACACAAAAACCTAGTCATAAATTCAACTTTTTGAAGTTCTTTATACCAGTATAACATATGTAGCCACAAAAAATAAGTAAATTTCACTAATTATTATTTACAGACATCCAGGGCCGTATACTGAATTCCTTAGTGAATTTGCAGATTTGATCTCAAATCTGGTTGTTTCTCTAGATAAAGCATTAATTGTTGTTGATTTTAATATTCATTTTGAAAACCCAAAAGACCCTCTGAGAACAGCGGTTGTGTCAATTTTAGATTCAATAAGGATCAATCAGAATGTAATAGGACCCACTCATAATGGTGGTCACACACTTGACCAGATACTTACATACGGGTTAAATATAGAAAATATAGTCACACGTCCACAGTCTGAAGTTGTCTCAGACCATTATCTCATCTCATTTAAATTGTGTATTGATCATAAAATTTGCACCTCGCCATGCTACCGCGTAAAACGTACATTCATATCAGCTTCTGCACAGAGTTCCATCAGCAACCTCCCAGAGATATCAATTATATTTGGATCACCGTCCGATCCCATAGAACTCGATCAGGCGACTAAATGCTTAGAGTCAATGCTCCGCTACACACTAGATAAGGTAGCTCCACTCAAAAGAAAAATAATTCGAGAGAAAAAGCTAGCACCCTGATATAATGATCAAACACGTACCTTAAAACAGACCACTCAACAATTAGAAAGTAAATGGCGTCAAACCAAATTGGTAGTATTTCAAACAGCATGGAAGGAGAGCCTCCTGAACTATAGAAAATCTCTTAGTGATGCTAGAAAGGTCTACCTCTCCACCTTAATAGAAGAAAAGAAAAACAATTCTAGATTTCTATTCAACACAGTAGCAAAATTAACTAGGAATAAAACCACCACAGAAACAGGCACACAATCACAATTATTATATAGCAGCAAAGATTTCATGAATTTTTTTCATTGGTAAAGTTGAAAATATTAAATGTGAAATTCAGACTATCAATTTAAAACCAGACAGTTTTATAATTAACCCTATAGATGATAATATAGCAATATCTGATCAACGATTAGAATGTTACACTCCCCTTAGAGAGACCGAACTAACTTCATTAATCTCATCAGCAAAATCATCAACTTGCATACTTGATCCCTTACCTATATATTTCTTTATACATATTTGTCCGGGAGGAATTGAACTCCTTCTAAAAATAATCAATTCTTCCCTTAGCAGTGGCTATGTGCCTAAATCATTTAAACTAGCAGTTATTAAACCCCTAATTTAAAAACCTGACCTCGACTCCTGTCAATTGTCCAGCTATAGGCCAATATCAAATCTCCCCTTTATCTCCAAGATCTTAGAAAAGGTTGGAGCACAGTAGCTATGCGCGTACCTACATAGGAATTACATTCATGAAATGTATCAGTCAGGATTTAGGCCTCATCATATTACAGAGACAGCGCTGGTTAGAGTAGTAAATGACCTACTATTGGCCTCTAATCAGGGTTGTGTCTCCTTGCTTGTGCTACTTGGCCTTAGTGCAGCTTTTGATACTATTGATCATACTATTCTCCTTGATAGACTAGAAAATGTTGTTGTTAAGGGAACAGCCCCCTCCTGGCTCAGATCTTATTTGACTGATCGCTATCAGTTTGTAGATGTAAATGGTGACTTCTTCACGCATACCGAGATTAAATTTGGTGTTCCACAAGGTTCAGTTTTAGGCCCTCTGCTTTTTACGTTATATATGCTACCTCTGGGTCAAATTATTCGTATACATGGAATTAGCTTCCACTGTTATGCTGATGATACACAGTTGTATGTTTCAGTAAAGCCAGATGACAGACAGCAGCTGCATAAAGTTGAGGAATGTGTAAAGGACATTCGATATTGGATGCTTATTAACTTCCTCTTACTTAATTCTGACAAGACAGAAGTACTTCTACTAGGAACACATGCAGATAGAAGTAAGCTTTCTGATTACATAGTAACTCTGGATGGACTTTCTGTTTCATCATGTGTAGCAGTAAAAGACCTTGGTGTGCTGATTGACTCCAGTATTTAATTATTTGACCCTCATGTAGATAATATTACTAGGATAGCCTTCTTTCATCTCAGAAATATTGCTAAGATAAGAAATATAATGTCACTACATGATGCAGAAATATTTGTTCATGCTTTCGTCACCTCTAGGCTAGATTATTGTAATGTCTTATTGTCTGGATGTTCCAGTAGGTGCATGAACAAACTCTAGTTAGTCCAGAATGCAGCTGCAAGAGTCCTTACTAGAAGCAGAAAGTATGATCACATCACCCCATCTTATCCACAATGTATTAGCTCCCAGTAAATTTTTGCATTGATTATAAAATACTACTATTGACCTATAAAGCACTAAACGGTCTCGCGACACAGTACCTAAGCGAACTTTTGGTCTTCTATGATCTGCCACGCCTACTTAGATCAAAAGGTGCAGGCTATTTGTTGGTCCCTCGAATAGTGAAGGCAACAGCAGCAGGCAAGAGCTTTCTCTTACAAAGCCCCACAGTTCTGGAACAATTAGTGCTCGGGACCCAGACACAGTCTCTGTGTTTAAATCTTGGCTGAAAACATATTTGTTTACTCAAGCTTACCATGAATAGACTTTCATTTACACAAAATACACAGTCTTATCCATCACGGGATAGTAAGCATACCTAGTGAGCTCTCCCTCTCTTTACCTCCCTCTCCCTCTCTGCTTCTGTCGAGCCACACATGATTTTATAGAGATGCCAGTGATCCTGACTCTTTCTACTCTCCATACCTGTCTGATCCGTTCGGATGCCCTACCTCTGGATGGAGCTCTCATTAACTGGAGACTACAGCCTGGAGATTGCTTTGGATGGTACCGCTTGAAGTACCATGGAAATGGATTTGGACCTGAATTACACATGGGCATTCACGCTGTGGTTGCTGGGACTACAATTGCTACTATGGCCTTGGAACGGCAATTATCAAATACAGTTTTGCACTCAGGTCTCCTTTGGTGAACAGTGGACTAGTTCAACAAACAGACTTCATGTTAAAACTATAATGGACTTTTTTACTTTCACACTATCCGTTGTTACCCAGATGAGGATGGGTTCCCTTCTGAGTCTGGTTCCTCTCAAGGTTTCTTCCTCATATCATCTTAGGGAGTTTTTCCTTGCCACCGTCGACACCGACTTACTCAATAGGGATAAATTCACACACTTAAAATCTGTATCCTGTGTTTACATGTTTCTGTAAAGCTGCTTTGAGACAATGTCCATTGTTAAAAGCACTATACAAATAAAATGTAATTGAATTGAAAAATGGCTGTTAGGATCAGTGATGAATATTATTGACTAGTGTTTGTTTGATGTGAAAAGGCAAGGGAAGAAATAAACACTGGCTGAAATTTTACTTTATGGATATAAAAGTTTATTTAAGTAACAAATATTATACATCACTGAATCAACTTAAACACATTAGATTACACCAACTAAATTAAATCTAAGCGTTAGATCTGGTAGAAAGGTAATTTTTTGCAGATTACCACTTTTTTTTATTTTTTAAATTTACATTTGGCAGCAGCACTTTGATTTCCATAAAACTGCAGCACTGCTTGCTGAACTGGCATTTTAGTTTTTGCCTTCTGGGAGACATGTAACTATCTTATTTAGCATCTGAAGGGCAGTACTAAATGAAAAAAGGTCTTTAAACAAAATACTAACACTGATCATCCCGTTCAAAGGTTTACATCCACCTAGCTCTTAATGTATTGTGTTACCTTCTTGAACATCAGTGAATGTTTGCACCTTTTGTAATAGTTGTATACGAGTCCCTCAGTTGTCCTCATTGTGAAAAGATGGATCTCAAAATCATATATCCACTGTTGGAAAGGGGTCAAATATGCAGAATATGCTGGAAAAGCAAAGACTGTGCAGGACCTGGAGGATTTTTCTGAAGAACAGTGGGGCATTTAACTGTTCAGGACAAACAAGGAACCTATGAACAATTATCACAAAACAAAAAAACAGTCGTGGATCATCCAGGTAACGACATACAGTATTAAGAATCAATGTTTTGGACAGTCGGAAAGCACGTGGCGGTGGGGCGGAGCCGCCGACACACCCTTGGCCGATGAATGGCGCGCCGCACAGGAAAATTCCACCATCCAGCAGACGAGGGGAGAGTATAAAAGGCCGCTCTTCCGCTCGAAAGAGGAGAGTCCTCCCACATGACATGTGCGCGTGCCTTCCTGCCAGTTATCAGTATTGCTGGCATTGCGTGTGTTGTCTAATCAGCCTTGTGTGTATTTCTTTTCTTTCAGACAACACGGACACGAGCAAAGCCTCCGCTCCCCGGCTACAAACGTGGTATTGCCTGATGGCCGAGAAGAGCCCCCGTTTCTCTGGAAAGCCCCGGCGCGACTCCAGCAACCCCGCAACCCCCTGACCTCTCATCACACGCTGTCACGCCCACACGCAAGCACACACATACACACTCGCACTCACTCACACCCTCCAGAATGTTATAAATAAAAGAAATCACACTTGGCAACGTTACAACGGCCTCCCGTGTGTCTGTGCTCCACCCACCGCTACCTAATTTCTGTACAATATATATATATATATATATATATATTTGAGATGCATCGATACTAAATTTCTCAGCCGATACCAATAAACCGATTATTCAGAGTGATATTGGACGATACCGATAGTTCTGCCTTTTATGCCTTCTTTTAAATTAATAATAATTAATTCCACAATTCTGAAGGAAATTCAAATAAAAACTATATTCTCTCGATTTCAACAAGTTGTTTCACAGTAACTGGTCTCATAAACAGAAAACACATTACTCAAATTTACATTAACTAAATTCCTAAGATTAAAGTAAGATTTCTTAACTTATTGAACGTTATTAATTCATATTAACAGAATTAATTGACTGAATTCTAAAAAACCTCCCGTTAGGCTCACATTCACTCACCACAAACAAAAGCATTTCTACTTCATCATTGAACATCAAACTGGTAATATATAATATAAACTTTTTTATATATTAACATTAACTGGATATGAAATATACTACTCTACAAATATATTTTTCTGTGAATGTATACTTTTTTGTCAACTCATCTTCATTTCAATCTTTCAACATTGTACTGGTGCTTTAAGTCAGCATGAGCAGCTTGAGCAGAGTGGCAAAAAAAAAATATTTAGACTCAACGATGAAACTCCCACTTCATTGCTGCAGCGTGTGGTGTAAAATTTTTGCAGTGCAGAACTTACAGAGATTACAAACTGCAGTTTTGTCGTCATTCCACACGAGACTTCATCTTTACACACAGCCTGAAATCGATGTTTTCGTGTTTTCCCGCCCTCTTTTGATTGACAGGCCCTGATCGGCCCTAATCATCAGATGTCTTTAAACATCTATATTTTAGCATGAAAAATTGCCTTTATCGGCCAATGCATCACTGATATATTACTGCTTTGTCTACAGAAATAACTAGATTCGAAAATCCACAAATTCATGTATAAATACAGAATATGGCCCTGGGGTCTGTAAAATGTAATTATTGTATACAACTGAACAGACTTATTATTTCTGGCTATGTATGTTATGTTAGTATACAGAACTTCAAAGGAATTGAATTCATGTCCAACTTTTTGTGTGACACCTAGAATATTTTTATTAATAACTGCAGTATCTCTTCCTGTGCCAATCAGACGAGACCAGTGTGTCATATCACATCAAACCAGTGACTCCATTTCCCAGAATGCACCACGAACAACAAACATGGCCAAGGAAGACTACAACTCCCAAACTCACAGACAAACACGTTCACCATCGCTTGAATTCTATTTAGAGACACCTGCTGCCAATTGCACCTTCACTCACACCACTCCTTTATAGACACTGTTCACATACAATGTCTTTGTGAAGTATTTGCTCAGTTGACTAGCTCTCTGTCTATACCAAGCCTTGATAACATGTTTGTTTTTCTGGTTTTGACTTTGCTTTCGTTTTTTGACCTTGTCTCTTTGCCTAACCTTGTTTTGAATGTTTGCCTGATCGCTTGACCTCTGCTTGTTTAAGTTTATGGATTTTGCATTACCCTTTGGACTTATTGTTTTTGGTATTAAACTTCGTAACCTGCACTTGCTTCTGTCTTCGCCTCCATCTCATGACACAGTGTATATAGTTGTGTCTGTGGGACTAGTTTCATTTAGTGCTACATACTCATTTGCTCTAATCCAGGTTTCTGTTAAACATAGTAAATTAAATCCCTGCTCATTAATAGTTTTGTTTACAATAAGTGCTTTAGATGTAAGAGATCTAATATTTAACAGTTCTAGCGTCAGATCAAAGGTTTTTGACTGTGCATTCAGTGTGATCTAATTTTATGTTAGATGAGGGAACACCACCTTAAGCTCAACCTGGCAAAATCTGAGCTTCTCGTCATCCCAGGCTGTCCCTCAATCAACCACAACCTCACTGTACAGCTCGGCTCAACCACACTCAAGCCAACCAGGACAGCCAGGAACTTTGGGGTGATTCTTGATGACAGCTTGACCTTTACAGACCACATCTCAACAAATGCACGGTCCTGTAGGTTCATCCTGTACAACATCAAGAA
>JANDJT010000169.1:27587465-27599294 GCA_024331685.1 Stegophilus panzeri | reverse complement strand
AGCACTACTTGTATTGTTCTCTGCTTGATATCGCTTTGCTTGTATTTTCTCATTTGTAAGTCACTTTGGATAAAAGCATCTGCTAAATGAATAAATGTAAATGTGCTAAAACATACTGTCTGAATGTTTCTACATTTTTGTTTAGCTCAGGGTACAGACACAGTCTCAATATAGTGGAACCTAAGTGATGTCTCAAGGCAGCTAGCAGATGGTCAGTTTAGCCTGCTCCCTGACCTCAGCTTTGAATTTTCACTGATAAACTAAGCCTGTTATGCGCTGCCCAGGTTCGATTCCTGGGGAGGGAACCCCAGCCACTGGCGGTTGTACTCAGTGCCGGTCCCAAGTCAGGATAAAAATGGGAGGGTTGCATCAGGAATGGCATTTGGTGTAAAACCTGTGCCAAATCAAATATGCAAAGCAATTATCCGCTGAAGTGGACCTTGCCATAGCGTGGGAATAACGCTAGGAAAAAGAAAAAAAACTAGGCCTTTTATAAGACTTTGCCTGTAACCATTTTGTTCAAACCAAAAAACACTAATGAAAGTATGAATTACACAAAAGGACAGACAACAGTACCTTAAGATTAGACAATGTATGCTTTTGCTTTGTATGTCTACTTTTAGTTTCTCATCCAAATGCATTATATAGGTAAAAAATGATGGTAAAGTAAATAATCCACCTCATTCACATTCATGAGTCTGTAAAATGACTGCTGATGACATAAAATAGATGAGTCACAGAAGTGGGCTGAAATATATCAGCCCAAATGGAGATCAAATCTAGAGTGTGTGTCACTGTGTAATCACCTGACAAGACTGTCACTGGTTTGGCTGCATGAGTCTACAGCAGTGGGCTCATTACATCTAGCCCACAGCATTGCTGCATTCTGTGTGTTTTTCGTATGATCATTAGTGGTGCTGTTGCACTCAGTTTACCAAAAATGAAATATTTTTTTTTAATTAACTGCAAGAAAGATATGGATACCAAAAATGAAACATAATAATGATTTTTTTTTTTTTTAATCTTCAAAATAAGGGGGGCTAGCCCATTAACAGTCACCCCTGTATGTACTGTTAATAAAGGCAATTATATTTCCAGTAAAGGTATTTTTTTGCCATTGCCATCTTTTTCATCATCATTTTTCCTGAAGTGACCTTCTTCTATAGTGTTTGTGCATACATTTTTTAAAAATGTATTTACTTAATTTATTTTCCCACATATAGTTATGTAATACCATTCAACCTTTCCCTCTCTCTCTTTTGAGAAGGTTGGTTAGGGTGCTCGAGGGTGGAAGATGGCGAGTGTTTTTTACATTTTAAGAAGACAAATACCATTTTTATATGGAGAATTTCCATGCCAGAGCGAAAAGCAATCACAATGGTGAAAAAACAAGAAATGCATTGCACAAACTGCACTACTTTAAGTGACCTGTGGACAGTGTGTGACACCAAAAAGCAAAGCCTTCACTGAAATGCACTTAACATCTGTTGAGTTTTTGTTCACACTACAAATGTAATGTGGTCACATCCATCTGAGATCGCCTTCAAATGTGGTCTGAGTGAGTAAACCAAGACACATTTGACCCTGTTCAGACCTGTAGGTTGACAATCATCCAAAATGAATGTTAATACCATGTCTGAACAAGGCCTTTAATGAAAAATAACCAGCATAGTGTTGCCCTTTAATGGGTAAATGTTGAATTTATTGCAAGAATTGAATGCAACTCTCCCATTACATTGCACTTTACTTCCATCAGTGTGCGGGACACATGCCACACTGAAATACAATCACAACTCTCAGTCAAACTCAGAGGTGTGGTTTTAATTGGAGAAGGGGTGAAGGACCTGGGTGCGTCCTCAAGCTTATGATGCATACGTCTAAAACTTGTAACTTCAAGTGTCTGATATACAACTAGGAAAAAACCAAAGAAGACACCCCCTCAACATGGAATTCCTACTTGAAAACCCAGGAAGCTCTCCTCAACCCCAAGCTCAACAAGTGACATTAAATCAACATGGCTGCTCACAGCATCAACAGTAAACAAAGTAGCACTTCTTTACATTTAAATGAGTTAGGCTATATATATACATTGGTGCTTGAAAGTTTGTCAGCCCTTTAGGATTTTCTATATATCTGCATAAATATGACCTTAAACATCATCAGATTTTCACACAAGTCCTAAAAGTATACAAAAAGAACCCAATTAAACAAATGAGACAAAAATATTATACTTTATCATTTATTTATTGAGGAAAATGATCCAATATTATGTATGTGAACCTCTAGGTTTAGCAGTTAATTTGAAGCTGAAATTAGAGTCAGGTATATTCAATCAATGGGATGACAATCAGGTGTGAGTGAGCGTCCTGTTTTATTTAAAGATCAAAATCTGATCTTCACAACACATGTTTGTGGAAGTGTAGTATGGTATGAACAAAGGAGATTTCTGAGGACCTCAGGAAAAGAATTGTTGATGCTCATCAGGATACAAAAACATCTCTGAAGGCTTTGGACTACACCAATCCACAGTCAGACAGATTGTGTACTAATGGTGGAAATTCAAGACCATGGAGTGGTCGACCAACAAAGATCACTCCAAGAGCAAGATGTGTAATAGCCCACGAGGTCACAAAGGAACCCCTGGTAACTTCTAAGCAACTAAAGGCCTCTTTGACATTGGCTAATGTTAATGTTCATGAGTCCACCATCAGGAGAACACTGAACAACAATGATGTGCATGGAAGGGTTGCAAGGAGAAAACCACTGCTCTCAAAAAAGAACATTGCTGCCCATCTGCAGTTCAAAGATCATGTGGACAACCCAGAAGGCTATTGGAAAAATGTTTTGTGGTTGGATGAGACGAAAATAGGACTTTCTGGTTTAAATGAGAAGCATTATGTTTGGAGAAAAGAAAACACTGCATTCCAGCATAAGAACCTTATCCCATTTATGAAACATAATGGTGGTAGTATCATGCTTTGGGCCTGTTTTGCTGCATCTAGGCCAGGATGGTTTCCCATCATTGATGGTACAATGAATTTTGAATTCACCAGCAAATTCTAAAGGAAAATGTCAAGACATCTGTCTGTGAACTGAATCTCAAGAGAAAGGGGTCATGCAGCAACACAATGACCCTAAGCACACAAGTCGTTCTACCAAAGAATGGTTAAAGGAAATAAAGTTAATGTTTTGGAATGGCCAAGTCAAAGTCCTGACCTTAATCAAATAGAAATGTTGTGGAAGGACCTGAAGCAAGCAGTTCACGTGAGGAAACCCACCAACATCCCAGAGTTGAAGCTGTTCTGTATGGAGGAATGGGCTAAAATTCCTCCAAGCCAATTTGCAGGACTGAACAACAGTTACCGGAAATGTTTAGTTACAGTTATTGAGGCTCAAGGGGCTCACACCAGATACTGAAAGCAAAGGTTCACATACTTTTGCCACTCATATATATGTAATATTGGATCATTTCCCTCAATAAATAAATAACCAAGTATAATATTTTGTCTCATTTGTTTAGTAGGGTTCTCTCTGTCTTCTTTTAGGACTTGTGTAAAAATCTGATGTTTTAGTTCATTTTATGCAGATATATAGAACATTCTATATTTATATACCATCTTTCTGGATAGATAGTTGAAGATACCTGTAATCAGGTTTTTCTGAATGTTCACTAGAACATGACAAATGCATCCAGAGTAGAACCTATGAATTATTAGACTTACTTCAACATTTAGAATCAATAGAAAGTCCTTCCATGTTTTACGACAGCATAATGGGGTAACTGAAAGGTTGTGCTGACATTCTTCAGTTAAATTCTCTTACATAGTATAGGTATTTTTTTGTGTTGTGTATATTTGCAGCTGGTAACATGTAACATTCATGTATTGTGCATAATAGCAGGCAAGTACACATATATATTAATCAAATGTGTCTCTGTTGTGTTCAAAGGATCATTTTACAGACAATTATTAAAATGTAGAAATATTAAATGATAGAAAGCAAGACTGTGGGAATACCTGGAGATGTCTGGCAGTTTCCTGTCGAATGACGTGCTGCGTGGGATGGATATCTCAATGTGTTGCGAGATGGGTTGGCATTGCACTTGTTCAGGACCCTGAGTGGGTGAGCCTCGAGGTAGGGGCTGGCCCCCTGGAGTAGTGCGCACCCGGTGCCAGGTGGTGTTCTTCTTGAATGGGGTCTTATATTCACAGGGTGTGCCTTCACTGTCCAGCTTGTATTCCACCATGGGAATGCGGTACAGCTCCGAACAACCTCTGAAAGTGTAGGTAATAATTTAAAAAAGATTCCTTTTAAAAATGCTAACATTGCAGAACCAGTTTAAACTTGTTCAATTAAAGCTTCCACTAGCTTTCTTACTACAACAACAAAATTGTTGAGGCAAGCGTTCCAATAATTCTGATCTTATTGCCACATGAATAAAAACATTTTAAACAAAAAAATGAAGCACAAAGATACATGATACTGTTCAGGAACAGAAAGGCAGAATGGCATGGCCCGAGACAGGGTAGGGGGTGCAGACAATGCTCTAAAAGTGTATTAACAGTTTGTTTTTGAAAATAAATAAATAAATAAATAAAACAATAAGATTAACCTCTCACGCTACTATGTCTGTGAAGTGCAGCGAGTACACTATTTTATGTCTCCCTTATACTTTGTTCAAAGCTTCAGGAAAACTCATATGATCAAGGCAAAGAAGTACTTGTTCTGCCACCTCTGCCAGAGTGAACCAGGCTTTAAAGAGACAGCTCTTACTAGAGCCTGAGCCATACTATCTACAACGTTCTATAAAAAAACAAAAAAATCTATAAATAATACGTTATAATTATAATTAAGCATATGTGCCCATATGGTTGGAATGGTGAACTGTGTTGTTGCTAGAGGGAGTATCGGTGTTGAGAGAGGCACATGGAGGCCTGACAGGTGTAGAAGCAGGGGTGTTGTGACCAGCTGACAACTCCCTAGTCATGGCTGTTACTAAAGCCTGAGCCATACGCTTTCCAATGTTCTATTACATGTTATAATTAACAATTTAATACAGAAATAGAAATAACATAGTCTTGCCAAAATGCCTTTAAGTAAACTTTTAACTTTAGCCAAATTTAGAAATGTTTAAAAATCTATAAATTATAGGTGTTATAATTAACAATTTAATATGTTCTAAGATTTCACTTCTCTTATTTCCTGTTAAATAATGAAAAAAAAAAAAAAAAAAAAAAAAAAAAAAAAAAAGTGTTTTATTCATAAAACAAGGCCAAATATTTGTACCAGACATTTGTAAAATGAATGTGAATTTTTTAAACAAACTTGAGAAAACCAAAAGTGTTGTGCCCCGCTCTCACCTAGCACTTGTTCTCGAACCAAGCACAAGTAGACAGGTGGCGCCAACTCCGTAAAGCTGAGACTGCCATCTAGTGGTAGCTTAGGCACTGTTGTGTGTGGATCGGGAGATATATGTGTGTGGATTGTGCAAGGCATACCGAGGAAATAAAGTCTCAAAATCCAGATGAACCGAACAGGATCGACTCAGAAAAGACGTCAATGAATGCAGGGGTGTCACTTGATCAATAAATGCACATCTAAATTGTTCCATGCACAAATTTTGCAATATTTAACAAAGATTTTTTTTGCATAAACCTGTGTTGTGTTTGCAATTGTTTGATAGCCATGAGAGCGTATTTTTGTGAATTTTTGGTGTATTTTTGTGAATTTTTTAAACAAAAGATCAAAAGGTTCAACAATAAAGACAATTTTTCACAGACTTCTTTTATCATATTTATCAAGGGTGCCAATATTAGTGGAGGGCACTGTAGGTATTATGGCCAATCACAAAAGTCAACATTGCACAACTACACACAGAATATCCCTGCTACGCTTATGTGTGGAACTTTAAAAAAAATTTTAAAAATTTAAATAGTCTATAATATATTGTCTCCTTTTTTTGTCGATGAAAATAAACAGATTTTGGTAAAGTTTTTATTTTTACAAACTACATTTTAGTCTTGTCTTTTTTTGTCAACAGCATTACATGTTGATATAGTCACAGTTAGTGTTTAATTACGTCAGTGTCGTCTTGTCATCATCATGTCTTAGTCATGGAAATAAAGGTCATTGTAGAGACCTAACGTTTCCATGATGATGGAGGGATTGAAGGCCTTGTAGCATCTCCTCTTTGCTTTTGTTTTGGATCCAGCTCTGCATCCTCTGTACGGTCTCAGTTCTTCAGGAATATAGAACCTCATTCTGGAGCATGGCACGATCTTAGAAGCACCAGCAGATGGTTACGTGTGTACATGAAGTGACCTGCTCTCTCCCCATGGTTCTCCATTCTGAGCATAGAGTGTATAATAAGTAAAAGAACTATGTGCCTAAACAGACTGAAACTTTGAAAGTAATAAAAAGAAGAACTGAAGAAACAAAAAGTGACATATGTGACAGATAAGTAAAAAAACCTAATATCTAGGTAAAATATAACGTCTCTCAAGACAGGAGCTGCTGTAATCAGCTGCCACTAGCACAGCGCCATCTTGCATTTTTTATTTTACGCTAACAGTGAATGGTGCAGAAATGCTGCAGAAGTCTAGAGTTGCTGTCTGCTGCTGGTGGAGTTTATGGAGTGAAGTGCTGGCCATAATACCTCCCCAGAAAGTTTACTACTGCTGTGCTAAGTGTCGCAGTGTACATTCTAGTGCTTATGCAAGGGAAGCATTTATTATACTCTATGACACTATCAACAATCTATAAACTGCACACCCCAAGGATTTTTCATTGTTGGTGTGTGTGGCTACATGGTCGACCATCAGCTGTGGATGGAGAGCCGGCAGGCACTCCAGAAGCTTCTGCAGCCCACCACATCTCCAGCTGTGTCCCCTGCCACTGTGCCACATGTGATGCTTATCAAGATGGCTTCCATGAAGATCCGGAGGCCTTACTGGAGCTCTTTGAGCATGCAACAGCTGCATGGGAATGGTTGGAAGGAATGAGCTCTGCAACTCCTCCCCTTGCTATTGGGGGAAGCCCAGCTTTCTGCCCAGCAGCTGTCACCATGTACAGAGCTCAAGTATTCCAGCGTCAAGAGGGCAGTTCTACAGCATGTTGGCTGAACACCTGAGGAGCACTGCCGGTGCTTCTGGTCGCTGCAGCTCCCCAAGGTCAGCCGCCCCTACACCTATGTACCTACAGAACCACTCCTGTTGCCGGTGGTTGATGGCAGAGGAGCGGGATGCACAACAGATTATCGAGCTGGTCACACTCAAGCAATTTGTCGCTCAACTCCCGTCAGGAACAGTACAGTGGTCTAGTGGCATTGGCCCATGGCCCTGGATGAAGCCGTGCAGCTGGTGGAAGATCACTTCGGGGTGATCAGTGGTCCAGGCATCTCCTTTTTTCCTCACTCTCTCCCTCTCTCTCTCCTACTCCTGCCCCAGGCTAAACCCGGCCCCCTGAGCCCGGTTTCCTCCTGGCTTTTCCTGCCAGGATAAAATACTGAACTGTCTCATGGCCCATTTTCATTGGCCGGCCATTCACGGCAATGTTCACGAATGGAGTGCAGCATGTTGCAAATGTCAACTTCTGAATGCACTGGGCCACACATAAAGCACCACTGCGCCCACTTGTACTGATTGAGGTCCTCTTCGAAATAATCGGTATGGATCCCGTCAGTCCATTAAAATGGACTGCATGAGGGCATCACTTTTTTTTTTTTTTTTTTTTTTTTTGTGGACTATGCAACACGATACCCGTAAGCTATGCCTCTCTGCAACATCTCAGCACACAGAATTGCGGAGACACTCTTCTGTGTTATCTCCCGAGTTGGGATCCTGAAAAAGACATCCTGACTGACAAGGCCATGTCCTTTATGTGACACACGTTTCACAAACTGTACGAATTACTGTGTTTATCATCCACAGATGTATGGGCTGGTCAAATGGTTTAGTCAAACACTTAAAAAAAAATATTTGTAAGTTTGTTCACGATGATGTTTGGAATTGGGATAAGTGTCTCATACCTCTTTTTGCAGTATGAAAGGTCCCATAAACCTCCATGGGGTTTCCCCATTTAAATTATTGTATGGGCGCAAGCCTCATGGCATCTAAGACGTCATTAGGGAAAATTGGGAGGAGGGACCTTCTAACAGCAAAAACTAAATTCAGTACATTCTGGACCTGAGAGCAAAAGCCCACACCTTAAGTCACCTAACACAGAATTTGAGAATTTGCATCAGGCCCAAGAATTCCCGACTTTATGACAGGGGTAATCAGCTGTGGGAATTTGCACCAGGAAATAAAATACTCATTTTACTATCCATGTCAAGCTCTACATTACTCACAAAGTGGCAAGGACCCTTTGAGGTCACACAGCGAGTCAGAGAAGTCAACTATGAGGTCAGGCAAATGGATAGAGGTGATGGTGAGAACCTGGTCTGAGAAAGCCATCTCAGCACTTCAGGAATGTTTCAAGTACACAGACTGCAACATATTCAGAAAGGCTGCTACACATGAGCCCACCACAGATTTGAAGGAATACACAGCATCAATGACTAGCTACATTAGCATGCGCTTAGATGAAATTATTTCCTTCAAGACCATCACCACACATGCAAATCAGAAACCATGGATGTCTGCAGAAGTGGACCTGGACCTGCTCACTAATTAGACTTCGTAGGAATTAAGGGCAAATACTTGACATCACAACAGAGCTCTCCACAGGCATCATTAGGTTATTGTGAGCTCAATTCTACTTTAGCACCAGCTAACTAGCTTGACAGTTTCTCTAATTTTCATAATTTGTGGTGACACTAACTGGCTAATGTGTTGCAGAATGGTCACTTTTTTGTAGTGTGTTCCGATGCATCAAATTCAGGTCACACCAAGCTGCTTCCTTATACAGTTCAGTACCTCAGTGTGTCTGAGGGAGTTAGATATAGATTATTTGATTTCTACGATCATCCAAAAGACTCTAACGAAGTAAATCATCAGCAGATTGTGTTTATAACTGAAAGAAATGGATTGTCTGTCAGTTAAATAAGCACCTCCAGTGCCTAAAATGCTCCTGTAAATTAAGGTAAGCATAATTCCATTTTCCTGTCCCAGTTTTTATGATGCACATGAATTCCCTACAAAACCCCAGTGTTTATGCCTGTAGGCTAAATCATATATGTCTAAAGTGCAACTCTAGTAGAGGCTACCTGTTTATTTATTAGTGAACAAGGAAAGAATAAATGAGGGAGTGATCACATGTACAGCCTGTCATGCCACAGCAAACCAGTGACTACATTTCCCATCCTGCACAGCAGCCTACAAACATGGCCGCCATGGACTACACTTCCCATACACACACACGTTCACCTTCTCCGGAATTCTGATCACACACACCTGTTTCCAATCTCACACACACTCACACCACAGTATATAAGAGACAGTTCAATATTAAGACTTTGCATAGTATTGAGTTTAACTCTTTGCCAAGCAGTTGTTCTTTATTCTCATCTCGTTTTGTTTCATGCTTATTGACCGCGTTTCTCGTTTCCCGACTCTGATTCAAGCCTCGTCCTCTTTATACCTGTTTGCTGATCGCCTGACCCATTGCCTGTTTTGACTATGCTTCTGTCTAATGATCTAGATTTGTCTGCCTTTATCTCCTTTAATAAAACTGTTTAACTGCACTTGCATCCGTCCTAATCTCCATTACGTGAGTATCATGACAGAATGCTATGCCTTAACATGGATGCAGCAGGAAGACGGAGGAGACGTCACACAAGGAAACCCAAGCAAACCGTCCCAGCTGTGGAGTCGATCCAGTTTCCGTAGTGGAGAAGAACCACTACGAATTTTTTCTTGGGGACTGCCAGATATACTTTTCTAGCCTAACGGACCCCAAGCCCGGCAAGAAGCAATGGCTAGGGTTCCTGTTGTCTCGGTTTTGTGGCCCAGCACGCCAGTGGGCACAGCGTTTAGCAACCATGGAATCCAGGGGACTGGAGAATGTCAATCAGTTTGTGGGATTAGTCATCATGGTGTTCGGCATTCCAGAATCCTGGGTAATCTTTGAGGATCTTGTGGGGGAGCCATGCCTCAGAGATGAACCTGACGTGTTTACTACATATTATGAGCAGGCTAACTGCATGACCTCCTACTCAGAGCTCCAGCTCGAGACCTACGAGGTGGTCTCCCCTGCTGAGCTCCAGCCAGAGGTCAATGGGGTGACCTCAGCTCCAGAGCTCCAACCTGAGACCCACGAGGAGGTCTCACCTGCAGAGCTCCAATGAGAGGTCAACGTGGTGACCTCATATCCAGAGCTCGAACCTGAGACCCATGAGGTGGTCTCACCTGCCGAGCTCCAGCTGGAGGTCAATGTGTTGACCTCAGAGCACCAGCATGAGACCCACAAGGTGGTCTCATCCCCAGAGCTTGAACCTGAGACCCATGAGGTGGTTTCACCTGCCAAGCTCCAGCCGGAGGTCAATGTAGTGACCTCAGCACTCCAGCTCGAGACTTACGAGGTGGTCTCACCTGCTGAGCTCAAGCCAGAGGTCAACGTAACCACCTCACCACCAGAGTTCCAACCTGAGACCCAGGAGGTGGTCTCATCCCCAGAGCTCCAGCATGAGATCCACAAGGCGGTCTCATGCCCAGAGTTCCAGCATGAGACCCAAGAGGTTGTCTCATCTCCAGAGCTCGAACCTGAGACCCATGAGGTGGTCTCACCTGCCGAGCTCCAGCCAGAGGTCAACGTAGCGACCTCGGTACCTGCGTTCCAGCTTGAGACATACAAGGTGGTCTCAACTGCAAAGCTCCAACCAGAGGTCAATGTGGCGACCTCACCACCAGAGTTCCTACCTGAGACCCACGCCGCGGTCTCATGCCCAGAGTTCCACCATGAGACCCACGAGGCAGTCTCATCTCCAGAACTCCAGCAGAAAGTCAAGTTCAGCCCGAAACCGACGTCACAACCAACCAGGTTTTGCTCACGCCTGAAACCGACGTCACGACCAACCAAGTTCTACTCATGCCCGAGTGTTCTGACAACTTATGCTCCCGCCAGAGACTGTTGATAAAATCTACCAAGATCTCCTCATGCCTGAAACCGACGTCACGACCAACCAGGCTCTGCTCACGCTTGAAACCGACGTCACGACCAACCAAGTTCTACTCATGCCCGAGTGTTCTGACATGGATGACCAAGTTCTGATCAAGCTCTAGTCTGCTGATATGGCTGACCAAGTTCTGATCAAGCTCGAGCTTGCTGACACAGACGACCAAGTTCTGATCAAGCTCAAGTCTGCTGACACGGACGAGCAAGTTCTGCTCACGCCCGAGTGTGCTGACACAGATGAGCAAGTTCTGATCGCACCCGAGTCTGCTGACACGGACGACCAAGTTCTGATGGCGCCCGAGTCTGCTGACACAGACGACCAAGTTCTGCTCATGCCCAAGTCTGCCAGACACAGACGACCAAGTTCTGCTCATGCCTGAAGCAGACGTCATGACTAACCAAGTTCTCCTCATATCTGAGACTGACAACACAGCCAACCAATTTCAGGCTGCAAAATCGATGGAGAACGACACTCAGACTCTCTGTGTGACTGAGGATGCTACTCAACCACCCTGTTCTACTGAGGAAGTTTCTCCACCTCCCGTTGCAGCCAGTTTGCTTCCCTATGCTGCCTTGGAAGCCACTACGACAAGATTCGCTGAGGACGTCGCTCTGCTTTCCTGCTCCGCTCCCGCTCCCTACAACCTGTCCTCTTGACCCTATCCCTTCTCACCTTCTTCAGTCCATCTCTCCCACACTATTACCTGCACTCACACA
>JANDJT010000169.1:27575715-27587365 GCA_024331685.1 Stegophilus panzeri | reverse complement strand
CTCAAGGTCCCTTTCAAGAACCTTCAAACTAACTGTTCCTCAGTGGTGGAATGAACTTCCAACCTCAATCCAGACCGTAGAATCTCTCACCATCTTCAAAAAACAGCTAAAGACCCACCTCTTCAATGAACACCTAACAAACTCATTAAATAAATAAATAAATAAATAAATAATAAAAAAAAATTGCACTTACACCTCTACTCTGCGCACTTTGCTTCTTCTGGAACTCAATTAATAGATCTTTTATGGTAGCACTACTTGTATTGTTCTCTGCTTGATATATCGCTCTGCTTGTATTTTCTCATTTATAAGTCGCTTTGGATAAAAGTGTCTGCTAAATGAAAAAATGTAAATGAATAAATGTAAATTATAGTTCTAATTACTTATTAGTAATGTAGATCTATTTCTATGTCCAGTAAGTGAATTATTTATATTGTTGTTGATAGTTGTGTGCCTATAAATACTTATTGTGAGTTATAATACAATTACTAGCCTTTATAAATGCATCATTGGTGGCTTCCAGTAAAGTGAAAGCATAGGATGCAGTTTCCATAATGCAAATGTTAAGAAATCATGAAGATGTGCGTATTATGCATTATAAATGCCTTTAAAATTGTTTATTTGTAAATGTAACAACTGAACAATGGTTTTAATAAAGTAATGAAAAAAACATAAATCATATTAATGCAAGCAGTTGCAAAGTTTTTTTTTTTTGTTTTTTTTTTTTTTTTTAAATGTTACATACCAGCAAAACATTGTAACATTAATTTTTGAAGTATAATGTCAAATCGGAGTGTGCATTTCCATGCATATGGCTGAGGAGCTACAGCTTTTAACAAGTCAAACATTCTAATCAAACAAATTCCTGACATCAAGAAATGCCTGAGATGAACAAGCGCATTAAGAACAAGTGGCTGACACACTGTGTCTCAGAAGGTGCTGGCTACTGGCAAAAGTTCTACAACAATTTTCATCTGGGACATTGTCTCTTTGATGGCATTGCAGCAGGACATCTATCAGTAAATGAGGAGAACTTCTCCACACACTCATTCCATAGAGTGATCATGTCAAAGACCTCAGGAGCAGCTCATTTCAGTTCATTAATATGATGTGTTGCATTAATATGTTTTTTTCATTATCTTATTAAAACCATTATTGTTCAGTAGTAACATTGACAAAGTAACAATTTTAACCCTTTTTTACCAGTACACTGGTGTTCCGTTCCGCCGGCGGAATGGAAACCGACTTATCGGACATTTTCAATCAGTATAAACAAATGAGTTATTGCCGCAAGACTGTTATAAGATTGGCTTTCTGTGTGTGCAGTGTCATGACGGGCGCTCACACTAGGCTAAGCATGCATATTTTTGTCGGCCGTCACTGCGAATATGGGCGGGAAGAGGATATGACATCATCTGTCAAAACCAAGCAGGCTCTCTTTTTAAGCTGTTTATATAATCTTTCGAAGCTGTGTTGTAAAGTACAGGATAGCGTGATACCGATAAAATTAGCTCTTCCATTTTTTCATTTCTATTTTTTAACTAAAAAGGTCACGCAGTGGTGTCGCGATCATCTATTGCCTGGACGTCTTCACGTGATACAATTACGGAGGTCAGAGTTCACCAAATTAGAACTTTCATCATGCAGCGAGCTTGCGTTTCCGGTCTGCCATTTTTGAATGCGTTTGCGCGAAAGACTAGTGTGACCACCCCATGACTCTGGCGAGGAATTGGATTTTTTTTTTTGTAGGAAGAAAACGTGGATTGAGCCAAAGAGCATTCCAGCATGGAGTGGACATGGTCCTTGAAAAGTATGTAAATTATGTTGCTGTCTATTTTTAATTTTTGCTTGTAGTGTGGAAATGTCTTTTTTTGCAGGTAGTATGGAACTATATTTTTCTACATGTAGCATGGCAGTAATTTTTTTTCACATGTAGAATAGCACTGCATTTTTTATAATAATAAACAACAGCAAATGCACCAGCATGGGTTCTGTGATAACTAAATAGAAATATAGAATTATTATTATATTATTATTATAGAATTGTTATTATATAAATATAAAAGCCAATTTAGCATTTACTATGGGTGATTTTGGGTACTTATTGTACTTTGTATTCATGATTATTTATTGTTACAGAGAAAAAGAAAATGCTCCAGATCCTCCTCACACTTCTTCTGAGGCCTTCTCCCCCAACACACACATGGAGGTTTCCACTGCAAAACTGACAGCTCCATCTACCTCCCAGAGAAGTCAGAGAAGAGGGGTCACTCATGTGTCACTTATTTGAGCCATTAGGAGAGCCAGTGAGCCTGCACCTACAACACAACCTGAACAAAACAGGTACAACATCACTTTTCCCCTGCCCACACTCCTGGGGTACAGCTTGATAGCCACCAGCAGCACACTTCTCTAGAGCTGTTCTATTTTTATTTATTTTTTTGGGTAAAGCCACAGTCTCTGCAACAACACAACCTGTATGCAGAGTAAAAGCAGAAGGGTATGTAGACACTGTAACTAGCCTGAAAATATGTAAATTCCTGGGCCTAGTCATTTACTGTGGCCTAATAAAGCCATCAAGAGTGTGAGATTTTTGGAGAAAGAATAAGCTACGTAATTTTCCATTCCAAACCTCTGTTCTGGCATTCTACAGATTTGAGGCAATATTCTGGATCCTGTACAAGAGCAACGTCAAAGACAATGAGCAGAATGACCAGTTAAAGGCACCACTGGCTATGACTTATTCACATTTATGTGAAGCCTACCAGGAAGCAGCTCTTATTGACATACAGGGTATACTACCTGCCTTACCAGAAGCTAGCCATCAATGAAAGAATGGTAGCCAAAAGGTCTAGAATTGTGGATTTTGGGAGTGATGAAGCCATAAGTTCAGCATGTCTGAGCCAGGGGAGGCTGCAGCTGTCAGTGATGTGTCACAGGTGGCAGAGAAGAGACTATGCTATCCAATGACAATTGTAAACACCTCAACCGCTGCCAAGAGAGACAAAGCCTCAGCTGGGAGAAAACTGTGTACTGCCTTCAGAGGAAGAAGTACAGCAAGACTATTTATAATGTTATGTGTTCCTGTGTACTATAGTGGACCATATTTGTTTCACTGAGTTGGGTTGATGTCAAGGACAGCCAAGCTCAATGATGCGCACTAAACTCTGACTCTTAATTTTTTTTATTCAGGTTTTTTGCACTATTGTTCATGTTTTGCACATACTAGTTTATATTTTGCACTTTCATATTTGTTGTACATAGTTATTTTTGCCTCCTAAAATCAAATCCCACCTCCATGTTATAGTAGGTGGAAACAGCACCCTCTGCATGCCTATATTACATATGTGGCAATGCTAACAGGGCACTGGTGCTGATTTCAGTAAAGACTAAATGACATGAGTAAGTTTCAAACTTTTTATTTTTGAAATTGCACATTTTGTAGTTAAGAGTTTCATGCTTTTCCAATTTATTTCATTTTGTGCCATTTGGATATATTTTTTGTGTATTTTATTGGTGGTTTGTGCCATCAGGACATCTATTTGTATAATAAGCTCATCTACATGATTTCTTAACATTTGCATTATGGAAACTACATCCTATGCTTTCACTTTACTTATAGCCATCAATGATGCATTTATAAAGGTTAGTAATGGTATTATAACTCACAATAAGTATTTATAAGGCGCACAACTATCAACAACAACATAAAATAATTCACTTATTGGACATTGAAATATATGTGTATTACTCATAAGTCATTGTAACTATAATATAATAACTTTATAAAAATGCAGGCTGCATTTTTATGAATACATTAATGGAACCATAAGACTGATTAATTAATACTTATAAATTGTTGTATAATGCATTGTGAGCATGGGCACTGAAAAAGCAAGCGCATCAATTATAAGTAATTATAACAATAATATAAATGTAGCTATAACTGTTATTATAACGAAGTATAGGTCTTTATGTGTCATTATAAATGTGTTTATAGAGCAGTAATACTGCCTTATAAATAATTTAAAATGGGGCTATAATTCAGTATAAACATGGGCTTCATAGAAAGTGTTAGCAAATTTTTTTTTAACCATTTTAAATATGTAGGCTTGCTTGGCATAATTATCTGTACACTACACGGGCGGTTCCTCTGCACTAAAGAACAACACTGCCTGTTTGTCTATCCATCTATCTCTCAGTTTATCTATATATGTCTACATTGGTCAATCAAAATGTGATGTCCAGGCTTTTTGTGACTTTAAGGTGACAAATCCCAGATGCAAAGAAAAATTTCTATGCACAGTTCAAAGCACAGAACAACATGCCAGCAAAGAAAACCATCCCAACTTCACCTGACCAAATACACTGTCTGTTCACAGTGGACATCAGAAAAAAAAAAATCAGTATTGTCTTAACTCAAGGAAAGCTGCCTGTCCTGACAATATACCTGGCTGTGTGCCCAGAGAATCTGCTGACAAGATTGAAGATGTCCTAACAGCCATCTTCAGCATCTCCACATGGCAAGCAGTTGTCCTGGGGTGCTTCAAGATGAACACCATCATGCCTGAGCCAAAGAAATCGTCCTGTTGTACTCACCCCATCATCATGAAGTGCTTCAGTGTCTAGTAATGAAATACATAAAGAGCAATCTTCCCACCACACTGGACCCATTCCAGTACGCTTACTGCCTAAACAGGTCAACAGAGGATACCATATCTGCAGTCTCTGATCTCAATCTCCTTGTCTCTGATGATGCTGTTCACAGACTTAGCAGTTTAGCATTCAACACAATCATCCCACAGCAACTCTTAGAAAAGCTGAGCCTGCTGAGCTTTAATACATCCCTTTGCAACAGGATCCTGGACTTTCTGACTGGGAGACTAGGCAACACCACCTTCAGCACAACCACACTGAACACTAATCACATCATCAGGTTTGCTGATGATATACAGTTTTTGGCATCATAAGCAACAATGAGTCAGCATACAAGGAATAGGTAGAGCAGCTTGCAGAATGGTGCAGAGACAACAATGTGATGATCATTTATTTCAGGAGGACCCACACAACAAAATCACCAGTGTTGATTTAACACCCACAGTGTTGAATTCACACCCTACAGTGTTTATATAAGTCCACTGGACTCATATAAACACTCTGGGTGTTAATTCAACACTAGGGATTTTACTGTGTATGGTGATCATGCACCATTGCACATCAGATAAGCAACTGTGAGCACCCTCCTTCATCCTTACCACATTCTACAGGGGATAACTGAAAGTGAGTGGGTGTCTCACTGTCTGTTATGGGAACTGCACCGCTTCAGACTGCAAGAACCTACAGTGGATTATGAGAACAGCTGAGAAGATCATCAGGGTCTCTCTACCCACCATTGATGCCTCTTACCACAACCACTGCATCTGCAAGGTTACCAACATTAGGGATGACCCCTTCACCCCCCTGAAATCTGGCAGAAGGTCTTAGAGCATCCATGCCACCACCAACACTAGAGTCCACAACAGCTTCTTCCTTCCATGCTTCCCAACACTAACACCCTAATTTTATGCAATAGGTATGATGCTGTAAAGTGACAAATCCAAATGACTGGCTTGTATGCTTCCTCAGACCAATAATATTGTAAGTGTGGCAAATGACATTAAGTCATTTCCCCACTCACATCTTCACTCCTACATGTAATTAGTTCCTATGTACTGCTTGACATGAAGAAATGTTTGAAAGACTTACAACCATGGTTTTATCTCGTCCTTTCATTAAATGTGTATATTACAAAGAAAATTAAAGTTTGAAAGAAAGTAGCAGAGATTGTCTCTGGAAAGTTTTTTTAGCTAATACAGAGGGGGTAAGAATGAAGAAATGTGAGCCAAAACACTTTATCAGTTTCTGTCTGTGAATGTAGTTTCTGGTTTTAATGACTTTCTGTGGTACAGTGATTTTAGTCTGTGGTATAGGTTATAGTATCTGCATTTAGATTCCACACTCAGCTGTTTTCCAAAAGGCTTCCACTTCCAGAATCTTTGTCTGTCCAGGACAAAAGTTTGTTCTGTGAGCTCAGCTGGCCAATGAAAATTTTTGTGTGGGTTAGCCATAGCTAAAAACATATTTGACTCATATTAATTATGTTTGGACATAATTTGAATAACACTGAACCACTCTGTCATCTTGATCAGTAACTGATCCCAACCACAAAATCCGGTATAATCCCATTGTCTATGGCTATCTATATAATACTATTTGGTAATGTTAAGGCAGTCTCTCTACTTCTGTTTTTAAAAGGGTGACGAGGTGCAAATTATGAAGATTTAATTGGCATGGTTGAATGGAGCTGGCCAGTGAGAAAATGAAAACAGGACTGAAAGAGAGACTGAGAGAGAGAGAGAGAGAGAGAGAGAGAGAGAGAGAGAGAAAGCGAGAGAGCGAGAGAGAGAGAACAAGAGAACAGGGTTTGGCAAAAGGGAGTGGAAGAATGGAATACCTTCTGGGAGTACCATCCTGGTGAGGCTGAATAATCACCACCTTGACTGTGATGGAAGTGCGTAGCAAGTCGATCATCTGCTCATGAGTAAGTGTGGCTACAGCCACCTCACAAATCTCCACCAGGCGGCTGCCCTGGCGCAGGCCTGCTTTCCATGCAAATCCAAATGCCTCAACATCAGCCACAATGCCTTCAAAGTTGACATGGAAACCCAGCTGTCCCAAGCCATTTCGACGAAGTGCCATTTGTGTGGTCTCACAGCCATGGGTGGTTATCTGATATCATGCAGAGATAGGGATAGGGGAGAATTCTGCAGTATACCGGCAGTAAACTTCAAAAAGCAAAAGTACTAAACAAAAAAAGAAGCAATGCAGAACATGCAACTGTCAGTATACACAAAAATAACTATATTTGTGTCTTTTTCGTACACTCTGCACTGTTAGATGCTGCAGACTACTTTTATGCTGTTGCCACAGGAAAGTCTGTATTTTAATACCACCTTACTAAAATGTATTGCATGATGTTACTTTAAAATAATACAAAAAAAATAATTAAAAGCAGAGTTTCTAGATTCTGCTGCAGGAGGCAATTGTGGAAATCAGTCAGTCTGTATTTTGACATATCACCTTTTAAAACAGAAAGTCATTGTGACAGGCAGAATCAATGTCAAACCATAGAGATTTAAATCTTCTAGCCATGCAAGTGCCCATGAAATGGCTTAAAACTCTTAAGTCAGGAACCTTTTTCACCAAAGAGCCATTTTTTCATTTTTGGTTACTGCATTTTTTTTTTTCGAAAGAGTCATTGCAAAAACCTCGTCTGTCTGTGTGTGTATGTGTGTGTGTGTGTGTGTGTGTGTGTGTGTGTGTGTGTTATATCCGTGCTCTTTTCCCTCTCTGTCTCATGTGCATTCATGACAGCATGGTCTGGAATCTGAGAGTGAGAGATTACCATAGAAATGTAAGTGGTTTGCCACTGATTAGTGTCATGACACTTACGCACAGCAATGCATACATACGCTGGCTAAAACAACTTGAAATATATTATTGTAAATTGACTTTTCACTAACTTTGGTAGGCTGTACAACAAAAGAATTGTAATTGACTTTGGATTTTCTGCAGGAAATTGATCTCTAGTGATATGTCTAACGGGTGAGACAAAGAGCCACATGTGGCTCGTGAGCCATAGGTTCCCGACCACTGCCCTTAAGCCTATTCATGGGCACTTCAATGGCAAGATAAAAGAAAACAGTTGGGTAAAGTACATGTAAATGCTGTTAGTATTCCAAGCAGTTTCCAGAATTTCTGTTAATGCATTAGCTTGGATAAATTTGGATAATTTTTCTGCCTTGTTTTGCATGCATGAGACATGAGTCACAGATGACTGCAACTGGCTATTGTTGCTCTGACTAATCCCATCCCTCCCAAACTCAGAGCTGGTATAAAAAGGATATTCAGGTGGGTACTGTGCCCTCTTGTTGTCTGCAGCCTCGTGGTGTTGTCTGCTGCACAGAACATAGTGTTGCCACCCATCCTGGCTTTTCAGTACTTTAGATTATCCAAGGGAGTTACCTATAGATTATTAGACTTCTACCCAGACCCATACGAATCTAGCAAAACTAGACTCAAATTATATGTGCTTGTTGTCTTCTGTGAAGGCTTTCAACTAGATTTTGGAGTGTGGCACTGTTCTCAAATTCAGCATGAGCCCTCAGATCATGCTGATGAAGTGTACCAAGTTTCATTACGATTGATCAAAGTATGGCCAAGATACAGCCTCTGATCCAATTTTGGGTCAACATCGTTAAATTTGTGACATCATAACCTTTGAACAAATATGAATATCAAAATTCTGGTCAGTCAATTTTGTGCGGCTCTGTCCATCTGAGCCAATTTTGGTAAGAATTGGACAAAATTTGAATGAGGAGTAACGAAAATACTGAACACTCTACATTTCAAAATGGTGACTACTATAATGGGTATGTAAGATATGTAAGATGTAAGATATGGATCTTACTTAATGTAAGATATGGATTGTGATCACCATAAGGCAGGGCAAAGTGTTCAACAATTATAACCATTTGAAAAGTGAATTTTTTAACTAGTGGTGGCACTATAGGGTTGATCATAGAGAGCCCTTAATTGGTCCAGATACTATTCATGGTCATTTCTATGAGTGTGCCCAATTTCATAATTTTCCTACTTAAGTTTCATAGGGCTGCCATAGACTCCCAGTGAGGAAGAGACAGAAGAAAAAGAAGAAGAAGAAGAAGAAGAAGAAGAAGAAGAAGAGGAAAACTAATAGATACAATAGGTGCCTATGCACCTTCAGTGCTTGGCCCCTAATAACAAACTATACTAGATGTGTAAAACTGGAAAAATGATTAAGGCTACAGACCACTACTGTAGCTCCAAGCACTCTTTGAGTCTGACTGGTGCCGATATGTTTGTTTTATATGTCATTCATATTTATTACCATTTCAATGATTGGTATTTGGTCATGAGGTTCAGCCCCATTGAGAGGTCTCCCAATCATACCGAGAAGCCATGCATCCTGGTGGGACAAGGGAGTACACCATCCAATAAATGTTGAGATTTTTTTCCCAAGCAAAACCCACTCACCTATATATGCACTGACTCCCAGTGAACCCAAAATGACATTAAAAGCCTGTTGTCCAATGAGCATTAATCTTTGCTCCCATTGAAACATCATGCACTTGAATCTCTTGAATCTCCCTTGGATCCCATTGAAACCATGTGCCAATTGAGTTCTATTGGCATGGTGTTTACGGAAACTTATACTGATGTTTACAGAAACTTATACTACTGTTGCTGGACTAGTTTCAAGAGTTATACTGAAGTGTTTAAAAACCCCACAAGCACTGCTGTACCTGATACACTCTTTACTGAGCAATACCCATTCCTCTATCTGTAACGTTCCTCCACGTTTACATTACATTTATGGCATTTGCCAGATGCCCTTATCCAGAGCGACTTACAGAAGTGCTTTGAAGTCTCTATCAGTGAATACATCCTGATACTAGAGTAGGTCTTTAGACATTGTTTGATGACTGCCAGTGACTCAGCTGTTTGGAAATCTAGGGGAAGTTCATTCCACCACCTAGGTGCCAGAACGGAGAAGAGTCTTGATGCATGCCTTCCTTGTACCCTGAGAGATGGTGGGGCCAGTTGAGAAGTGCTAGAGGCTCAGAGGGAGCATGGTGTAGTGCAAGGTGATAAGTGATTTAAGGTAAGTGGGTGCTGGTCCAGCGTAGCAATGGGGTGGTGTGGGAGAACTTAGAAAAACTGAAAAGTCATGCAGATCAGATGCATTCTAGATCACTTGCGAGGTTGAATGACACTCAGAGGCAGACCTGCCGAAGCAAGTTGCAGCAGTCCAGTCTCAAAATAGCAAGGGACTGAACAAGCACCTCAGTGGCCTGTGTGGATAGAAATGGACGAATCCTTCTGATTTTGTAAAGGAGAACTCAATATGAGCGTGTCACATTAGCAATGTGAGAGGAAAATGACAGTTGATTGTTCATGGTTACCTCAAGGAGGTGTGTGCAGTGACCACAGGGAGTTATCCAGGGAGATCGCAAGATACTGACATGAGAATGAATCACCTGGGATGAACAGCAGTTCAGTTTTGCCGGGATTAAATTTTAGGTGATGGCCTGCCATCCATTATAAGATGTCTGCCAGATATGCTGAGATCTGAGCGGAAACATGAGTGTCTGAGGAAGGGAAAGATAGGATAAGTTGAGTGTCATCCACATAGCAGTGGTATGAAAACCTATGTGAGGATATGACCTCACCATGAGATTGAGTATAGAGGGAAAACAGTAGAAGACCAAGTACTGAGCCTTGTGGGACACCAATGGAGAGTGTATGTAGAGCAGATGTGGATCCCCTCCATGTCACCTGCTATGACTGACCTTCTAGGTAGGAAGCAAACCACTGCCATGTTGCGCCACGAATTCCAAGATGGAGGATGAGGACTGATGACAGTTTGGCTGATCTAGCAGCATGTAGCTTTTCAATGACGGCCAAAAGGGCAGTCTCTGTGGAATGTGGTGCTTTGAAGCCAGACTGGTTAGAATCTTGCAGGTTGTTCTGTGGGAGATAGAGAGACAGTTGATTGTAGACAGTGTGTTCAAGCATTTTAGAAAGAAAATAGAGAAGTGATACCGGTCAGTTGTTGCTGATGTCAGAGGGATCCAGAGTGGGTTTCTTCTAGATGGGAATAACCCCTGAATGCAGTTGGTACATGAGCAGATGTTATGGAGCCATTGATAATAGTAGTGATGAAGGGGAGGAGGTCTTGTGAGAAGCATTGTGGAAGGGACTGGATTCAATGAGCAGATGGAAGGATTGTAAAACAAAGTGACTTGCAGGATCTCTTCTGTTGCTAGATTAGGAAAATTTGTCAGTGAAGGAGAAGGGGAATACTGAGTGTGTAGTGTAGGAGTTAGAGTAAAAGTAAAGATCTGGCAGATTTTTTCAATATTCCCATCATAAAAGGTGGCAAATCGGAGATGTGGAGTGGGGTAGCATTGCTGTCTATACCAGGACATTTCCTCACTTGTGTGTAGGGGGTAGCTGTTGAATGTCAAGGAGAAGGAATGCAGAAGAAGGAGAAGGCAAGAGGACTGGAGATTGTCAGAGGGGAGGTTAAATCACCCCTGTCAGTTTCTTGTGGAGTGTGAGAAAAAGCATAAGCAGAGAATAGAGCAGCCACTGTAGCTGAGTTCTGTGGAGATATCCAGGTTTCAGTTAGTTCCAGAAAGTTAATAGAGTAACAGGAAGCTAAAGCTGAGATGAAATCAGCCTTCTTTATAGTAGACTGGCAATACCAGAGCCCACCTACAGTGCGTCCGGAAAGTATTCACAGCGCTTCACTTTTTCCACATTTTTTTATGTTACAGCCTTAATCCAAAATGGATTAAATTCATTATTTTCCTCAAAATTCTACAAACAATACCCTATAATGACAATGTGAAAGAAGTTTGTTTGAAATCTTTGCAAATTTATTAAAAAATAAAAAACAAAAAAGCACATGTACATAAGTATTCACAGCCTTTGCCATGACACTCAACATTGAGCTCAGGTGCATCCTGTTTCCACTGATCATCCTTGAGATGTTTCTACAACTTGA
>JANDJT010000169.1:27564392-27575488 GCA_024331685.1 Stegophilus panzeri | reverse complement strand
AAAAATGTGAGGGGTGTACTCACTTTTGTGAGATACTATATATATATATATATATATATATATATATATATATATATATCATTATATTTATTTAAGTATATATATTTTTTCCACTACAAAGCAGGTCTGTTGTCAGAAAATTTCATAAACATGATAGGACAACTAAGATGATATCAAGTGTACACTATTATAACAGACCAGGTCAAACTCAGGCTTTCATCCTGATCATCTGATCCTTAAGAAATATTTTCTAGGAAGCATCTGATACATAAACTCAGAAAAGCAGCAAGCAAATCCATAGTATAGTGAAAAGATACATACATATGAATAACACATAGCAACAAGCCCCAGCTCATGAGTCATAGACTGTTCCTTTCACTATTTGTGCCAATGTCAGTCTTGTGCTGTAGTTAACTGCTCACCTCAAGCCGGTGGACGATTTGCCTGATGTCTTCTCCAAAGCCTTCCTGGGCTGAGAACATCATACACTCGCCACGTTCATAGAATACTTTAATGCTCATGATGGTGGAGGTCCAGCCTATCACATCACGACAGGAGCAATTGAAGACCACATTTTTTGACTCTTCCTGGATCAGCACAATGAATTCATTGGAAATGCCAAGCAGGCACTGAACATCCACTGATTGGCTGAAATCCCATGCCACCACACTCCACATGATGGCTCCTATGCTGTGGAGGTGGGCATCCCTACGTGGTAGGACCCGCTCTTTTTTCTTGGCACCCAGTGTGATGAAGCTGAACTTCAGAGCCGAGTCCACAGTAGCTGTGCTCACAAAGTTCTCAGCTAGGTCTTTAAGGTACTCTTGGCGTGTTCGGGTAGCCATAGCATAGAACTTCTCTGACTTGTGTGCGGCATTCTCACCATTGATTACCTTGGCAAGCAGAAAGTCCCTGAAGACAGATGACTTTGGGAAGGTCACACCTTTAGGAATTGGAGGCCCAAACAAAGGCACATCTTTTGATCTTGATACAGCAACACTGCAAAGGGGAAAGAGAAAAAAGGGAATCACATAGGTGTGACCCAATAAGGAATATCATTAAAAGATCAACATAATCAAATATTGGAATTTTAACTATCCAACAAGACTTGAAATCTGAGTGATAATTTGCAATAGAAGCCCAGGAAAGCATCAACCACTTTTGGTCTTTTTCAGAACTACAGGCAGGAGAACAAGGGACTTTGTTACTCCTCCATTTTAAATGAGGGTCACAAAAAAATGTCACTTAAGTTAGTTGAAAACTATTCATCAGCTTCAAGAGTCTCTCTATGATCAAGAGCTTTAATCAGTGCCATTGCTTTTACCACAGTGAGTAAAAAAGTGCATACAGCTAGCATACCTGTAGCAGACGTTTTCAGTGCATGGATTATGGACTTTAACAATAACAAATACATGCTGGAAGTGGGAGCGAATGTTTTTAGGTGTGAAGGGCAGGGCTCCTGGTTCTTGAAACACAATGGTAACAATGTCATTTCCGATGTGTCTCTTTCTGAGCAGCTGGAAGGATGGACAAAGGTGAAGAAGGACATAAGAGTCTTGAAACATTACATATTAATGGTTACACAGTGTTATCAAATTATAATATGACATGACTAGTCCATTCACTCTAATCATTCTAGTTTCTAATCATTTGACTTTAAACTGTAATATGGCAAAAACTGTATAAATTATAATATATACATTATAATTAAAAAAACAAAAACAAAAAAACAAGCACAACTTTGTTTATAGTGACAACAAAATATATTTTAAAAAAAGAATGTCTCTTAGACATACTGTACCAAAAGTGGACCACCACTGACCTAGCAAGCTTGTTGCTGCATTAACAGTTTCCTCATTAGCTATAGTACAAGAGCTAGCAAAGGACTAATATAATTTGTATCACAACAAGATATTTAAAAAAAAAAAAAAAAGAATATCTTGTTAATGTTACACAATTGATGTATTTTAATATTTAGCATATGAAATTATTGTAAGAAGAGCATGTGTGAGGAAGATGCACATGTAGGTGTTTGTAAATTCACAATGAAAAATTTTCTTGTAATGAAAAATTGTCTCCACATGTGGCTATAGTGGAGCACATGACCCTGAGCAATGATCAAAAAAACTGTCCATTACCAAAACAAGACTGTCCCCTGGCTATATCACAGTAATCCTGCTTATAAAATATAAACTTAGGCGCTAAACGTAACTATTTTGTTTACATGTTTATAGATCAGTCTATTTTCATTCATCTCTTTGCTTTAATTAATGCACTCTGAGATTTGGAAAAGGGGCAGGACTTCCAGGAAGTGTATGTTAATATTGGAGAGTTCAAAACACTTGTGTAAATCATTCCAGATTTACATGTCAATTGGCTTGTTTCTTGCATTTGTAATCTGTTGCTGTTAACTCCAAAGAGCATGGCATCAGTAGACTGACAAAGCAATACAAACCTATCAGAGAGATAGGTGGCCAAATTGACAAGTTGGTGTACTCTTAAAAATCAAGAACACATTGGTATGCTTATGAGCAGCATAAGGCCCAGAAGACAGAAGAATTCTTTCTCTGGTGTAGAAAAGTAGAAAAACTCCTTCACAACAGTTGACAAGATCAAAACCACCCTCCAGGCATTACGTGTAAGGATGGGTGGGCAATATAAAAAGTGTTGTAATTCCTACACCATTCACCAAATTTGGATGTTAATACCTTTAAATTAAAGCTGAATGTTAAACTAAAGCCGCAGTTTGAGGTCATATTATTATTCATTTTTCCTATATATTGTGGGAGACCACTAAAATAACAATAACTTTATCAATGTCCAATTTTTTTTGGAACTGACAGTAAATATAGAAAGGAGAAAAATTTGGCTCAATTGCCTCTACAATCCACTGCACCACTGACATGCTGCCACCACAAATTAGGTTTCTAAGTCCCTTAGACTATTCATATTTCCATGTTGCTCTGATTTGATTTCAAAATACAAGTCCTTGTAAACCGGGGTGTCCAAACTACAGCCCACGGGCCAACTGCGGCCAGTGGTCCATTTTTAATTGGCCCGCAGCAAATTCTAAAAATATAATGGAATATGGGCCATACATGAAACTTGCGTTTGACTGTATTGTAGTTCTCGGTTTTAACAGTAGGTGGCACTACTGTCTTGAACAAGGCAGCTTATCCACAAAACAAGGATAATCAAAGAAAATTTTGCCGAGATTGACCAAAAATGGTATAACCAAAGAAACACAAGATAGTAAGTGAGTGCAATAAATTCCAGACACGATGGAAAAATGAATACTTATTCATAGAAGTGAAGGGGAAGTGTGTCTGTTTGATTTGCAGTGAAACTGTTGCAGTGATGAAAGAGTATAATGTATGCCGACACTATGAAACCAAACATCAGACCTACACATCCTACACCGCTGCCGATCGACAAGAGAAAGTTGAGAAAATGGCAGCTAGCCTGCTAGCTCAACAACAGTATTTTTCCCGTTCTAACAAAATACAAGAAAATGCCACAATTGCCAGGTACGAGGTAGCTCAACTCATTGCCGGACATGGGAAACCTTTCTTAGATGGGGACTTCATAAAACGGAGCCTTATTAAAGTCGCAGGAATAATGTGCTCAGAAAAGATGCAGGAATTCAACAACGTGAGCATGTCTAGAAACACAGTTGTGTGGAGAATCGAAGACTTGTCAGCTAACTTAAAACATCAAGTGTCAGATAAAGCTTGTGCTTTTGATTTTTTTACTCAATTGCATGTGATGAGAGTAGAGATGCCACAGACATCACACAGTTGTTAATTTTTTTGTGGGGAGCTGACGATAACTTTTGCATTACGGAGGAGCTGCTTGATCTTAGGAGTCTAAAGGGCACAACAACGGATAAGGACATTTTTGAAGCTGTGTCAAATGCAATTGACAAGATGGAACTTAAATGGGAAAAGCTGTGTGGGGTTACAACGGATGGGGCTCCAGCTATCACAGGCGAGTGCAAAGGAATGGCCTCTATGGTGTGTGCCAAGGTGAAAGAAAGTTGAGGTGAGGCTGTTAAAATGCACTGTATCATCCACCAAGAAGCCCTCTGTGCCTGGACAGTCCAGCTTGAGGATGTGATGAACATTGTTGTGAAAACTGTCAAAGTAATTCGAGCACAAGGGCTGTACCACAGAGAATTTCAAGCTTTTCTATCTGATGTCGATGCTGAATACAAGTTCCTGCTGTACCATTCTGAGGTACACTGGCTAAGTCATGGCTCTGTGCTGCAGCGTTTTTTTTCCCCTGAGATTAGAAATTGGGGCGCAGAGTGGCTTAGTGGTTAGCATGTTCGCCTCATACCTCCAGGGTCAGGGGTTCAATTCCCACCGTGGCCCTGTGTGTGCGGAGTTTGCATGTTCTCCCCGTGCTGCGGTTTCCTCTGGGTACTCCAGTTTCCTCCCCCGGTCCAAAGACATGTATGGTAGGCTGATTGGTGTGTCCAAAGTGTCCGTAGTGTATGAATGGGTGTGTAAATGTGTGTGCCTTGTGCCCGATGCTTCCTGGGATAGGCTCCAGGTTTTCCCATGACCCTGAAAAGGATTAAGCGGTATAGAAGATGGATGGATGGATGGATGGATCAGAAATTGACCAGTTTTTGAAAGAAAAGGACCGACCTCTTCATGATCTCAGTGACCCTCTACGGTTGGCAGACCTTGCATTTTTGGTTGATCTTACTGATCATCTTAACACACTGAACAAGAGTCTACAAGGCAAAGACAAGCTTGTGCCGCAACTTTATGCACACATGAAAGCTTTTTGTGCAAAGCTTCGTCTCTTTGAGACACAACTATGCAACTTCAATGTTGCGCATTTTCCCACGCTGTTTGAAATCAAATATGCTTTTCCAAAGGCCTTTCTGCTGAAAAGGGGAAATATGTGTCTGTGATCACATCTCTCATGACAGAATTCAGTCGGCGCTTCCAAGATTTTTCTGTCATTGAGAAAGAAATCAAGTTGTTCTCGAATCCCTTCCTGGTGGATGCAGAAGAAGTGGAAGAGAGTCTGCAGTTGGAACTTATCGAAATACAGTGTGATGATTCTCTGAAGAATCAACATCAGCTCCTCTCCCTACCTGACTTCTACCGGCGCTTGGAAAAGGCCAAGTTTCCTCTGATGAGAAGCTACGCAAAAAGAATAATTTGTCTGTTCGGCTCAACATACATATGTGAGCAAACATTTTCTCTGTTAACTCTGAACAAAAGCAGATTGAGGACCAAAATGACCGACAGCCATCTCTGTGATGTCCTTCGCATCTCAACTACCAAACTTACTCCTGACCTGCTAGCTATCCTTCAGTCCAAAGCACAACATCACTGCTCCCACTAAGTGCAACACTGTTCCCACTATAGGTGAGTTAAAAAATATATATTACACAGTATTCATGCATTGATAAACTCAATTATTTAATAAATTCAGTCAATTAAAGTTTTCTAACATACGCTGATGTTAACAAGCCCAATAACTTATTTGTATAATAAGCTTAAACATAGCCATCCCCTTTCCCCCTTATTCTTCCCACTTTATACAGGGCTGTGAAGGGAGATCACCATCCTTGTCACGTCACGAGACGTAAGGGAGTAGGATACGGATGCAAGTGCAGTTAAACCGTTTTATTAAAGGAGACAAAGGCAGACAAATCCAAATCATAATCCAAAAACATAGTCAAGACAGGCAAAGGGTCAGGCCATCGGCAAACAGGAAAACACTGGGCAAAGCGGAAATCACAATGAGGAAACGAGAAACAAGGTCATACACATGGAACATGGAACATGAAACAAGAAACTAAGACTGGGATCTGGGAGCGTAAAACACCAGCGTGGACAAAGTGAACTAATCTAACGTTAACCTAAATAATCTATAGAACTCTATCTACTATAATACTCCGCGAGTTGTACAGGGAAGCGAGCGGTATATATCCCAAACATAATCAGCGTTAAGTGCTGGCAGCTGAAAACAATAAAGGCACACCCCCGAAACCACAACCAATAACAGAACAGGGAGGAGACAGAACAGAAACAAAACAAACGCACGTGTCCACAGTAAACAATGTCATGGTTATCAACATCCGAAGAGCATGCGCTCGCTGAGCACTCGTGCACGTAGCTCGTGCATGCGGCGCGCCCTCTGTCTCTCCGAGCGCACTGCCAGAAGGGGAGATCGTGACAATCCTGACTAAGAAGCAATCTGAGTTGCTGTTTTGAGAATGAACTGCCAACTCTTTTTGTAACAAAAATATGAAAACCCATTAATGGAAAGTCGTGATGTAGGCTTTTTTTTTCTTTAAGCATAATCAATTATCAAGCATAATTTACCTACATTTGATTGATATTGCTAACTGAGGTGATATACTTCACCTCTAGTGAGTGGCCCAGCCCTTTGTATATTTTTCTGTATGTGGCCCTCAGTGATAAAAGTTTGGACACCCCTGTTGTAAACCATCATTCAGAAATATTCAAACTGTGGGGTGCACCCCACTAATTGAAGGGGGTGAGGAGTGAGATGAAAAATTCCAAAAAATAAATAGTTAAATGACTGCCAGGTCTGACACAATCTTTAAGTTTTTTCCTTAGGCGCTCTGCATTTTAACATCAAAGTATACTAAATGAGTTATTACTCATAAGGGCCAAGTTATACTTCTGCAGTAACACATATTTGTGTCTATGCAACAGGAAAAGGAGAGAGGAAAATGGGTAAATATGGCACACAGAGGTGTAGAGATGCTAGTGTGCAGTTCCATGAGCTAACTGCATGTTGCGTGGATCTTCAGTCCATTGCTTTGGGCAAATGATGATTGGTTGGCTGGGAGGCGTGTCTGGTTGTACCTTTGAAATGGTTTGATGAGATGTTGTGACATTTCCTATAAATTCAGATTAATATTGTTTAAATCAGAGTAATACTGTTCAAAGAACATCTGAAGTGTAAACAGTTAAATTCTACACAATAATGTGTAAACAGTAAAAATGTTCCTCATGAAGTACATCTTTCCATCCAGCTCTTCTACAGACAAGCTTATGCTCCAAAACTGCCCCGTAAAAACCTTAAAACATATTGTGACAGAAATGGATGAAAAATGCACTGTAAAAACCACAGTTTAAACATATTCACTTTGTTAGTGTGTCTTCACCTCTATGATAAATCTCTAACACTGAACAGCTAGTATAAATGAACACAAACAAGTCCCCCCCCCGTCCCCGTCCCCCTTGTATTTCATGTTTGCTTCCTACTAAAGGACATGCTCATGTTACATGCAAGTATGAATACTTCACATTATGCAAGCATGCCTGCATGAACATGCACAGAGAAGTATAAATCAGCCCTAATATGCCAACAGAGCAGTCTTCTTTTTGTCATAACAAATTGACAGTAGTGGGAAGATTGTTCATAGCCCCACCATTTATTTCAACTGTTTAATAAATGTTACTCATTGAAGTCTTCATTCACAACTCCATACATTTTAAGGGTGTTTTCACACTTGAGTCCTCTTTAAAAGAACCGCACTCAGACCCCTTTAAGTGGACCAAGAGGTGAACCAAGTGAAAAAGGACCCAGTTCTCTTTACGTTCACATTGTCCCTGTTCCTGAAAGAGGACTCAGATCCTTTTTTGGTCCACTTATGCAGTAATGGAGTCACAGACCTTTTGCAATACTGTGCTAGATAGCTGACCCTAAACATGTTCTAATTTTCCTGTACAACATGGTTTTAAAATTACAAAAGAGAAACAGAGAACAGTAAACAAAAGAAAGAAATCAAAGCAAAACCCAACAAATGGATGCAGAGGATTAGGAAAAAATAATATGCTGAAGCAGTATTTTTTTAATCTCTAGGGCTTCAACTTATGATGCTGACTTCAGTGATGATGATAATTGAGCTATCTCCTCAAAGGTTTCTCGCTCATATCACATAGTTTGACATCATTCTTTAGCACTAAACACCTTATGATTTTTACAGAAGTGTATACGAGAAATCTTGAATGGAAAAATCAAGTGAACCTGGAAAATTTGTGTTCACAATGCACGTTTTTTAGTACCATGTGCTGAAAGCAAAAAGTACTCAGACCACCTCCCAAGATGGTCTTGCTTCAGTTAATTTTAAAAGGGTCTGAGATTGTTTGGAGTGTTCACACATGGGCCAAAAATCCCTAAAAAGGACCAAGTGTGAATGCACCTTAAACTTCCAGTTAAATACTGATTAGTTCTTTTGTTTTAAATCATTGGTCACTCAATGTTGCTATTTGACAGATATAAGCTGATGTACTGTTAATTTGCTCACCTTTCCAGTTGCCCCACTAGCTTCCACAGAGTTAATATTACACCTAGTAGTAAAATATGGGAACTACAATCAATCAGTTATTAGAGGTCCACAGAGACACGCACTGCCCCATGCTGTGCCCCAGTGAGGGAAGAGCAGTGGTGTCACGTAATTGAACGTAATGGAGGTTAGGACAGATACAAATGCAGATAAGGGTTTTTTTTTTTAAAGGGAGGCAGGAAGACAAATCCAAAATATGAGACAAAAGCGTGGTCAAAAAACAGGCAATAGGTCAGGCGATCGGCAAACGGGCATAAACAAGGCAAAACAGGAAACGTGAAGAAGGGCGAGAACAAGATCAAAACTATAACACATGAACCGAGAAACAATCACTTGGTATACGGAAAACTCACATAATACTTCGCAAAGAACAAAGAGACAATGGGGTTTAAATGACAAACGTAATCAAAGGTGAACACAAAACAGCTGAGACTAATGATGGCACATACGGGAAAACAACCAATGACAATACAGGGGCGGAGACAGGACATAAACCATAACAAATGCATGTGTCAAAAGTAAACAGAGTCAGTGTCACTGACAAGCCCGGAAGCACACCGCATGCTCCAGCGCTAGTGCAAGGGGAAATCGTGACAGAACCGCCCCTCCCAAAGGCGCTACTCCCGGAGCCCCAGAAAACACTCCCCTCCCCAGGAGGTCCTGGCCCTCTGGGAAAAATGTTTTCACAGCCCCTCAGGTCCCGAGGCAGGCATTATCCAACAGACAGCAGGAGCCTAGGGGCAGACATAAGGCCGGGGCAGGCTCGCCAGGACCACCAGACAGCACCCAGTCATGGGAAGCTGGGTCATCAGCAGGGCAAGAAGGCAGGGCGACGTCCTCAGTTGAACATGGAGGCAGAGCAACGTCGTCAGCGGAACAGGATAGCGGAGTGACGTCTGAAGCAGAGCCTGGCATAGTGACATCTGAGGCGCAACAGGGAAGAAAATCGTAGCTCCTGGCCACACCGGGAGGCGGAGCAATGTCTTCAGCTGAACAGGGAAACTGAGCAGTGTCCTCAGCTGAGCAAGGATGCTGAGCGGTGCCCTCAGCCGAGCAGGATGGCAGAGTGACATCCTCAGCCAAGCAGGATGGTAGAGCGACGTCCGTAGAGAAGCCTGGCATAGTGACATCCGAGGCAGAGTACGAAAGCAAAGCGGAGCTCTTGGCTGTAACCGGAGGCAGAGAAATGTCCTCAGCTGAACAGGGAGGCTGAGTGGAGTCCTCAGCTGTATAAGGATGCTGAGCGGCATCCTCAGTCACGCAGAGAGGCTGAGCGTCCTTCTCCCTTGACTCTGCAGGCTGAACTTGGTTGGCCGTGTCGTTAGTCTCAAGCATGAGCATAACTTGGTTGTTTGTGACGTCGGCTTCAGGCATGAGGAGAACTTGGTTGGCCGTGTCAGCAGCTTCAGGCGTGAGCAGAACTTGGTTGGCCATGTCGATGGCTTCAGGCATGCGCAGAACTTGGTTGGCCATGTCAGCGGCTTCAGCAGAACTTGGTTGGCCATGTCAACAGACTCAGGTGTGAGCAGAACTTGGTTGGGAGTTGGGAGGATCTGGGAGTCCTATACCAGTCCACTGGGGTAACTGGATCAAATCCAAAGCTGGGACACAATGAACCCGAGCCACTGCCCTTTGTCCAGCTTGGGGTTCGCCAGTATGGCGTCTTCTCCGTCTTCCTGCTGCGTCCATGGTGAGGCAAAGTATTCTGTCACGAGATCCACGTAATGGAGGTTAGGATGGATGCAAATGTGGATAAGAGTTTATTTAGAGAGAGACAGGCAGACAAATCCAAAACATGAGACAATAGCAAGGTCAAGAAACAGGCAATGGGTCAGGCGATTGGCAAACAGGCATAAACTAGTCAAGGCAAGAAATGAGAATGAGAAACAAGAAACAAGATCAATGAACATGAAACAAAAACGAGGAATAGGATATAAATGCTTGGTATGGTGATAACACTCAATACTTCGCAAAGTCATTGTATTCAAACAGTCTCTTTATACCGTGGTTGTGAGTGCTGTGAATTTGACGCAGGTGTGCGTGATTAGAATGAATGTGAGTGTTCTGGGAATTGCAGTCCATGGAGGCCATGTTTGTAGGCCGCAGTGCAGGATGGGAAATGTAGTCACTGGTTTGCTGTGATATGACAGACATGAACAGACCTAAGTAAAGTTCAGCATTTTGTCAGACATTTAGTGAGGATGTGGAAACCATTAAAGATAAAGGAGGTTACAGTCATTCTCAAACTCTTGCCTTTAATATTGGTAACATTAGAAGATGAATAAAGGTATTAGGATAATATGTGTTTTACCAATGGATAATGGGCCTCATTTATCAAGGTATGAATGTATTTATTTATAAATCATCCCTAGGAGCAGTGCTCGAAGTGGGCTGATACTCACCAGTAATTCATAATTACCCTACATCAGAGGTTCTCAATCTTTTGCAACTAAAGACCCCCCAAGCCTTCCCAATCATGTGGCACGTCTCCCCCCTCATATTGGAGGAGACCAGGTATATTGATTATCTATTCTATATAAAATCTATCTATCTATCTATCTATCTATCAAAAACAGATTATCGATTAGATCAATAATCTGTTTTATATATATATATATATATATATATACACACACACCTAATCTATATAATTTATATATACCTATATATATCTATATAATTTATATATACCTAATCTATAATCTGTTTTTGATAGATAGATCAAAAATGTGTGTTTATATACACTATA
>JANDJT010000169.1:27539919-27550436 GCA_024331685.1 Stegophilus panzeri | reverse complement strand
ACATTAATGGCTGTGTGTTGAGTTATTTTGAGGGGACAGCAAATTTACACTGTTACACAAGCTGTACACTCACTACTCTACATTGTAGCAAAGTGTCATTTCTTCAGTGTTTTCACATGAAAAGATATAATAAAATATTTACAAAAATGTGAAGGGTGTACTCACTTTTGTGAGATACTGTATATAACTATTTCATTTAGCACCTGAAGGGCAGTACTAAATGAAAAAAAAGATCTTTAAACAAAATAAAAACAGTTTACACCAATCACCATGCTCAAAAGTTTAAATCCCCCTGGCTCTTAATGTATCATGTTACCTTCTTGAGCATCAGTGAATGTTTGCACAATTTGTAATAGTTGTGTACAAGTCCCTCAGTTGTCCTCAGCGTGAAAAGATGGATTTTGCTGTTGGAAATGGGGCAAATATGCAGAAGATGCTTGAAAAGCAAAGAATGTGCAGGTCCTGGAGAATTTTTCTGAAGAACAGTGGGCAGTTTAACTGCTCTGGACAAACAAGGGACTCCTGAACACCTCTCACAAAACAAAAAAACAGTCAGGGATCATCCAGGTAACGACACAGAGTATTAAGAATCAAGGGTATGTAAACTTTTGAATGGGGTAATTTTTTAAATAAATTTTCTTGTCTTGTGGACTATATGTAAACATCTGTTATGTGAAATAGCGTATTCAAGACAGTACTAAATAAAAAACAGCATGGGATTTTTAGGGATTTTAGGATCCCTCTTATTTTGTTAACAGTATTAAGATTTTGCAGATTCTGCAAAGGGTATATAAACTTTTGGGCACAACTGCATATAAATAAAACATTACATTCATCAATTGTACTTTACATATTAAAATACAAAAATTTGTATAGGAACAATTTAATAGGAACAATTTCATACCTCAGTGGTGCCACACTGATAGACCTAATTAATGTTATGTCTCAGCAACAAAGAACTTACTTCCTATTTCCCGGTGGATAAACTGGTATCACTGTATTGGTACAGTAGTACCCATCCATCCATATATTTTCTGTACTGGTAAGGACAGAGGCCTGAAGTGTAGTCAGCGTTCCAATTCATCTTAAAGGGGGTTCATTGGAGTTAAGGCCAGCCCCTGATATATTGATATGTCAAATTTGCAATATATCAATATATCAACTTTGTCCATCCTTATGAGCCTTGGAATTCATGACACAGCATGGAAATGGTTGGCTTTCTACTTGGAGAGACAGTCATATCAGGTGACACTGAGGGGATCCACATCTTCCCCATACAGACTTTCCACTGGTGTCCCACAGGGCTCAGTGCTGGGTCCTCTATTGTTCTCACTGGCTGTCTTCAAATGACCTACCTCTTCACCAAGTATTTAAATTAGTATTTTGATATATATATAAAAAAAAAAAAGTCATTGAGTTGTGTGTTTTTCATACTGTACTAAACTCCACAACAGAGTTTTAGACTCATGGGTAGGTGGTTTGTGTTTTTTTGAGAAGAATGATGTCTTCTATTCGTAAGTGTGTCATCCATACCAGCTGTTAACTAAACTACATAAAACTAAACATATATAACTTTCTTCAATGAGAAATAAAAGATCCTTACTGCTTAACAATATAAAAAAAAATATATATATATATTTTGATGAATACACTATTTTGGCTAGGTCTTGAATGTAATAAAATTTTTCACATTCATAATGGTCTTCTTTCTCTGCATTTTACAATCTTTGGACATGAAGTTTTAATGTTGTCTTTGTTTGTGGCAATTGCACAAAGCAGATGCAGATGTCACATCTAGAATTAACTGTAGACCATTTATTAGCATGTGTGTGCATGCACTAATGGTACATCAAGAGAAGATTTCTATAACATTTCATCAGTGCTGTCATTCTTAGTTTTAACCTCATAATTATTCAATGAGTTGGAATGCAACAAAAATGGCATAATTGTTCAATTACTTGTGGTCTGTATTTTATGTACTGTATAATGTACATAATCCATATCGAAAGCTGTTTCTTACAGACGTGCAGGCAGACATATGATTGATTGGATGCCTCAGGGTAAGCTGCTGTGCTGTTTTATGTTACTGGATTACAGTGTGCCTGGCAAAGCGCAAAGTCATATATTAACAGCACTATGAAGAAAAGAATGTGAGCTTGATTAGCTTATATAGACCCTCAATTAATCTAATGTACTAGTGAGAGTGTACATTAAGAAGCAATTGTTTTGGCTAGCCTGGATTAAACTTAAATATTAAAGAGGTAAATGAACAGGTCACAGAGAAGAATAAAAGACCATACAAAAGTGGCTTTGCATCCTTTCTTTTGCAAAAAAAAAAGAAAGAAAATAAATAGCATAAACAAGCCATAGAAATGATTGAGATAATGGAGCTGAGTGCCACTCCTGCAGTTAGAACAGACTGTTTTCTATGTTGAAAGGAAAAGGAGAAAGAACACTGAGTAACTTCCCATATCAATCATTATCCTTTCAGAGAGTTCACTACAGTCCAGAAACAGTCCCAGCTCAAACCCAAGTCCCAGCTCCTTAAAGATCAAATTCAAACATATCTATGATTTCAAGATGTAAAATCTTACTGTAAATTACTGTAATTATTTGTGGATAATTTAAAACAAATCATTGAATAAATAAAAGTTATTCAAAGACTTATTAATTTTTATTCAGTGGACTCAACAGGACAACAAAAGGCATTATGAGTTGACGTGGAAGCTCATTCCACCACTGAGAAGTTTGAATACTGAAGCAATGAAATGTTGTATTCCAAGCATGTTGATACATTATAGTCTTATGAGACACAGACATGTGTTTTTTATTCTCACGTCTTTCTTTTTTTAAAAGACAGCAATTTGACAAGAGCCAGGCCTGTTTGCATTAACGATTTTGCTGTTTGTTAATTATATGTAATATATATATATGTAAGACATACAGTACAAATAAATACAAAAGATCAAATATACTATAAAGTCAGTGGTGAAGGAAAAAAAATATAGATTATTACTACAGTCATGAGTACATGCAAATAATAAAGCAAACAAGCTGTGATCAATGACACCTAAAACAATGTAATGCAGTTTGGTCACAGAATGAAGTTTCAACATAAAATACATCTCCAAAAATATGTGAACTCTGTGTGTCAACATTAGTAGTATATAAATGATCACAATACTGTGATTAATACATTTAGAATTACCACATTTTTACTACAGTTACTACATTTATCTGAAGGGTCAAGCTTTCCCATCAGTATTATTCAAGTTTGTAACACCTGTGTTACAACCCAATATCTTGGGACGCGAAGTTTTGTGTGCTGTGACATTTTGTGTGCAGGTCTGAACTCCCTCCCAGACTTTCCAGCTTGCCCTAGCCTGCCTTGCTCCCGCATCCAGGATAACCTCACTGATTGGCGGCCATACTTAAAGAGGAAGACGGAGTGAGAATGTGTGGGATGTTGGAGGTGTTTGTGTGATTTGTTGTTAGGAGATTGCTTGATTTGTGTTGCTTGCCCTTGTGGCTAAATTCTGTATTTTGACTGCTGTTCTGGTTTTGACTTTTGCCTGGTTTTTACTTTGAGTTTGGTTATCCCTATATCTGTTTGTGTATTCTCTTCACTTGTGTGTGTATATATATATATATATATATATATATATATATGTACATGTACAAGTATGTATGTATATATGTATATGAGTATGTATATATGTATGTATATATGTGTGTATGTATATATGTATATGCATGTATATATATATGTGTGTGTGTTCACTTGGTTCACTGGCAGTAGGGGTGTGGCTGCCATTTCTTTTGGGAAGTTAGGGAAGAATATTTGTATTTTCTTTTCTTTCCTTTTAGGTAAGCTAGCTACCTAATCATAGACTCCTTTTGTTTATTATTTTGGCCTTGGCCCACCCTGAAGATACACCTGTTTTGGTTAATTTGTACAATTATATGTATATATTGTCTGATATAATATACCCCCTTTCTGAACAACCTTGTTATGTTGTTGTTCCTGGCTCCCTCATTTAATATTTAAAGATCAATCAACTTGAATCCCGAGCTGGTTACTCTGTGCGGCCCAACCTAGACTTGGCCGTAACAGTGCTTCTCCTGAAAATTTGTCTTTGGTCTGCGTCAAACATGTCTGCTGTTACTTTGGCCAAACACTTCTATATTTGATTATTCTGTCCAGAGCACATTATTCCAAAAGGCCTGGTCTTTGCCTATATGCTCATTGGTAAACGGTAGGCTTTCTTTAATGTTCTTTTTAGACAGCAAAGGCTTTTTCCTGGCATGCCACACATGCAGGTCAAATTTGTGCAATCTCTTTCTGATTGTAGAAGCATTCACTTTGACACCAACAGCTGCAAGACTTACTAACAGATCCTGTGATGAAATTTTGTCTGTCTGCTCTGCGGCTGAATTTGCTGGGATGGCCAGTCCTGGACAAATTGGCAGTCGTGAAAACTGTGCCACTTGTAGATTATTTTCCTTACAGTGGAATGATGTATTTCAAATAATTTAGAGATCTTTTTAAATCCCTTACCAAACTCATAGGCAACCACAGGCTTTTGTTCTGAAGGCCTTACAGAACTCTTTACAACCCCAATTCCAAAAAGTTGGAACACTGTGTAAAATGTAAATAAATCAACAAAAAGCTGGAAAAGTGTTACTAAAAAGAAACAACTGGAGGAACATTTTACAACTAATTAGGTTAATTGGCAACAGGTCAGTAACATGATTGGGTATGAAAAGAGTATCAGAGTGGTAGAGTCTCTCAGAAGTAAAGATGGGATAGAATGTGGATGGAAGCATATGTTGCTCTAAAACCTGTGTATATACCTTTCAGAATTGATGGGTCAAGCTGCCCATTCCACAGGCACTAATGCACCCCCATACCATCAAAGATGCAGGCTTTTGAACTGAGCACTGATAAAAAGCCATATGGACCGTTTCCTCTTTAGTCCTCTTTAGTTTAGAGGACGTGGTGTCCATGGTTTCCAAAAAGAATTTCAAATTTCGATTCATTTTACCAGAGAACAGTTTTCCACTTTGCCTCAGTCCATTTTAAATTAGCTTTGGCCCAAATAAGACAGCAGTGTTTCTGGATCATGTTCACATATGGCTTCTTTGCATGATAGAGCTTTAACCAGCATGTGTGGATGGCACGGTGATCTGTGTTCACAGACAATGATTTCTGGAGGTGTTTGAGCCCATGCAGTGATTTCCATTAAAGAATCATGCCTGTTTTTAATGCAATGCTGCCTGAGGGCCCGAAGATCATGGGCATGCAATATTGATTTTCGCCCTTGTGCAGCAATTTCTCCAGACTCTTAGAATCTTTTGATGATATTATGTACTGTAGATGAGATATTCATAGTCTTTGCAATTTTACGTTGAGCAGCATTATTCTGAAATTGTTCCACAAATTGTAGATGCAGTTTTTCGCAGACTGGTGAACCTCTGCCCATCTTTACTTCTGAAAGACTCTGCCTCTCTAAAATACTATTTTATACCCAATCATATTACTGACTTGTTGCCAATTAACCTCCACCTGTTTCTTTTTAGTAACACTTACTCTTCCAGCCTTTTGTTGCCCCGTCAAAACTTTTTTGCAGCCATCAAATTCAACGAGTTGCAGCCATCAAATTCAAAATTACCTTATTTTTTTCTTAAAATTGTACACTTACTCAGTTTAAACATTTGATATGTTTTCTGCATTCTTTTATGAATAACATATGGGTTTATGAGATTTATGGGTTTATAATCACTGCATGATGAAATGTTTGTCTTTTGCTTGTCCAAATATGTCAAAAAAGCCTACAATTTCCATGGGGTGTACTTATTTTTTCACATGACTTATATATAAAAATTATTTGTGTGCATACTCTTATTATCTAGCTGTGCCTTGTACTTATTGAAGCCCTTTAGTCGCACTCTCTGTCCAAGCAGGTCCAGGAATTCCTCCAGTGCAGGTCCACCACTCTCATTATTGTACATCTCTTCCTCTGTGCTCTGACCTGCCTTACAGTACAACACACCCACCTTGTGCTGGAAACTTAGCTGAAAAACAGACAGGCAGACATGCATTTTGCAAACATGATTAGTCAATATTTTGTAATATTACAGTAAAAAAACTACATTTACATCTAGTTAAGTTGTAGTATATTCAGAATTTCTCCATGAGGCCCATTTCTCATTTTTTCATATAATTTTCAATACTGATTGACTATAGCAGAACCACTGCAAAGTATAAGAATAAATAAATAAATAAATAAATAAATAAATAAATAAATAGGCCAGTTCAACCCATTTGCCAGTCCAATTATTTGTAAAGTGTTAGACCTGACTATTTGTAGGCCTATTTAATCTTTATTTAGTAACAAATTTCTGCCTTTTCCTCTTTCAGTGAAGAACTAAAAGTGCAGATTCCTACCATTTCTGCCCTAAAATTTCCACTGGCGTCCCTAATAAATATAATTATTTGGTGTTAACGATTATATATACTTACTTAATGATAGCTCAAACACAGTGATAGATTTTATTTCACTTTAACGAACTCAAAACATTCTCCATTTACCTTAATAGAAAGTGAATGCACCATGTCATTACATCTTTAAGGCCAGAAAATTGAGTCAAAACAAGGGCACCTGCCACATATATTACTAATGTGAAATGAGGGGAAGGGGGGTGGGGCTTCCATGGGGTGACGGTTAATATCGGAGAGTTCAATTCCTGCAATAGTGGGGCACATACATAGATTAATGGAGGTAATGGAGGCGCAGACAGAAACAAATGCAGGTATGGCAGTTTAATACAACAACAACAACAAGTCCAAAGGATAAGGCAGAAAACAATAATCATGAACAGGCAGAGGTCCGGCAAATAGCACAAACAGGGCAGGGCAAAGAGACAAACGTAAACGTAAGCAAAGTAAAAAAAAACAAAAAAAAAACAGAATAAACAGACATGATATAAGGCTTGGTTAACAACAGAGACAAGGCAACTGAACGTATACTTCACAAAGACTTAGTGTTTGAACAGTCTCTTTTATGTGTGGTGTGATTGTGAGTGTAATTGGGAACAGAAGTCTCCGTTTAGAACTCCGGAGAAGGTGAACATGTGTGTGTGGGAAGTGTAGTTCTCTTCGGCCACGTTTGTATTTAGTGGTGCAGTTACAGCAGACACTAAAAAACATCATTCGCAACTTCAATCACTAGGATGCATGAAATTGGGTTAAGTGGTTCAAACCCCTGTTATTTGCACTACGACAGGTCCTGAAATTCTCCACAGGGTTTTCCCCATTCAAATTATTGTACGGGCACAAGCCTTGTGCCATCTTAGATGTCATTAGAGAAAATTTGGCGGAGGGACCTTCTAACAGTAGAAATGAAATTCAGTACATTCTGGACCTAAGAGCAAAACTCCATACCTTAACCCTCCGGGCCCTGAGGGTGTTTGCAGGCCCTGTAGAAGTTTTGGCATGCCTTGACATTTGTATTTTTTTTGGTTGCTTATAAACATATTAATGGCTAAAGTCTGTATCACACTGTATTCAGCACAAACAGGGCTACAATAAAATGTGAGCAACATGTAGTAAATGTTTGTATTTTTGAGAAAATTACATTTATGCATGGTTTTTGAAAAAAACTAAAATTTTAACGTCACTGAAACAAGGCCATATAACAAATACTAAACATTTGTTCACAAGACATTGATCTTTTAGCCTAGATCTGGATCTGTAGCCTAGAGATTTTGCTACATAATGATGTGAAAACCATCCTGATCACTCTTTCATACAAAACAATATAGTCATTTAACTTTTGTAAGATACTTTTAGTGTCAGAAAGGCTGTATGCGAGGAGGCGTGAATCATCATGAATACTGATGTGATTCACACCTGAGGAGACAAAGACCCCTCCCCTGGGCCTATCAATGAAGAATGTGAAGGTGGGAACTAGAAGAATGAATGTGAGGAGACTTACTGATTGAATGTATTGTTTGTAGCTTATTTCACAAAATGAAGTTTAAGTTCAAAGAAGTAATCTGACTACACATTTTCTTTACAAAAAGACTTTACTTAAAAACGTCAGACCTACACTACTGTTCAAAAGTTTTAGATTGGTAAGATTTTTAAATGTTTTTAAAATAAGTCTCTTCTGCTCACTAAGGCTGCAATTATATGTATAAATACAGCAAAAACAGTGATATTGTGAAATATTTTTACAATTTATAATAACTGTTTTCTATTTGAATATATTGTAAAATGCAATTTATTCCTGTGATCAAAGCTAAATTTTCAGCATCATTACTCCATTCTTCAGTGTCACATGAGCCTTCAGAAATTATTCTAATATGCTGATTTGCTGATTTATTATTATTATCAATGTTGAAAACAGTTGCAAGATGAAAGAAAAATAACTGAAGTGTCCAGTGCACATAGGGAGAGACGAGTGTATTACAGAAGTATTACAGAAGTATATAGTATTGCAAATAAGCGTTACAAACTTTTAAGTGAATAGTTCACAGCACACAGATTTGAGAATAGAGTTACATGTCTTTGTGCCATTTTTAAAAACAGTTCTTGTTCAAGTGAACATCACATGCCTCGCATTTCTGTGTTCTGCCTTTTATCGTGCTGTACTTTGCAAAGCATGCATTTCCTAAACCAGCAGTGGCAATATTCTTTACATTTGATGTCAGCTCAACTCCTGGAACTGGTACATGGTCACTATCTTCCAAACGCTCAGGAAAGTGAATGAATCTGATGATGAAAGTTGGTGCTTTTTAAAGCATTGTTGGGGGTGTTTACCATTTTGCATAGATCGCCTTGGCACATTACCGTATGAATAGCGTGCTCGGTGAGTGGGTGTTAACACATTAACGATAATTAGCTGAGCCAGAAGAAACTGTGCATCTCTTTAGTTTCATACAGATTAAATTGCAGGATAATATTTGTTTTAAATGTGAGTTGTTTTATTTAAAAGTAGCCGTGTTCGTCGGGCGCTAAGAGTTAAGTCACTTAACACAGGAGAATTTGCAGCAGGGCCAACAATGACAGTCCTGACTCTATGACAGAGTACTTGACTATGGCAATTTACACTTGGAAACAAGGTACTCATTTTACTACCCACATCAAGTTGTAAATTATACGCAAACTAGCAAGAGGGATGAGCTGTGACCGGATTCACCCCGGTCCCCTATGGAGACCACCTCTCACCATCCCAGAGAGCACAGGTTGCAAGGGGACTTTTCCCATGTGTTTTCACCTCTACCCGGTAGCACAGACCTCACAGACCACCACACTGAGACTCCCCCAGGAGTGGTTGTATGCAGCTACCCATACCAGTTACCTGAACACAAAAATAATGTGGTTTGGGATGAACTCGAGTTGAGGAGTTTGAGGAGTCCCACAGTGATTGGAGCAGCCCAGTGGTCTTGGTGCCCAAGACGATGGGTCAGTCTGTTTTTGTGTAGTCTTTAGACAAGTCAATGTGATGTTTAAATTTGACACATACCTGATGCCTCACATTGATGAACTGCTCGATAGGTTTGGCATGGCTCATTTGTATTTGACACTGGACTTAAACAAGTGGTATTAGCACATTCCTTTGACTCCAATATCTTGAGTAAAAAACAGCCTTTTCTATTCAATTTGGGTTACACCAACTTGTCACCCTTCCGTTTGGGTTGTTTAGAGCCCCAGTAGCATTTCAACATCTCAGGGACAGAACATTCCTCCTGCACATTGCATATGCTGCTGCGAATTTAGAGGACATAATCATTTATAGTATTGATTGGCAGTGGCATTTACAACATCTCAGGGCTGTCATGAGATCTTTGAGATAGGTGGGACTCACAGCAAACCAAAATAAGTGTGCAATTGGGTGGGTGGAAGTATCACCCACCCATGGACAGGTGTGTCCCCAAATTGATAAGACAGCAGTGATTGCAGCCTGCCCTAGACCCAACACCAAAAAGTGAGTGGGTCAGTTGCTGGGGCTATCTGGCTTTTATCGGCGGTTCATACCAAATTTTTTGGACATCACCAGACCACTGACTGACCTCACTAAATAGGGAGTACCATGTCCATTCCAGTGGACATAGCTATGTGAGCGGGCTTTCTACCAGGTAAAAGCGATTTTGTTGGGGGGGGGGCACTGTTGCATTTTCTTTTTTTTTTTGATCAATTCAGACGGTGAACAATTTTAAATTGGACAACTGCATGTCTGAGACATATGGAGGAGGAGAAAATCCCCAGGATTACTTTGCGCCAATCATAATCAGAAATTGATTCGCCTAAGTCCGTCTCCCATTTATTCTTAAGGAGATCTAGGGACGACAAATCATGCAGGCCGAGTAGGTCATAGATATCCCTTATTGTCTGCTTCCTGGCCAGTTTATTCCAACAGCGAATTGGAAGGACATAATGGGAAGGTGTCTGAATTTAAGGCCACAAAGCTTCTAAGCTGCAAATATTTATAAAAATGCGATCTGGGAATGTC
>JANDJT010000169.1:27452359-27464461 GCA_024331685.1 Stegophilus panzeri | reverse complement strand
GAAGAGTAGCCCAAGAGCCAAGGACCACTTGGAAAGAGCTCCAGAAACACTTGGAGGCAGCAGGTGCCATCATCACACAGAAAACAATAGGCAATGCACTCCACTGCTCACGCTCACCCCGCAAGACTCCATTACTAAAGAAAAGGCATGACGAAGCTCATTTAAAGTTTGCTACAACTAATTTGGACAAGCCTATGTAATACTGGGAGAGTGTAGTCTTGTCAGACAAGAGCAAAATTGAACTATATGGCTGTCATACTACACACCATGTTTGGAGAAGAAATGGCACTGCACATCACCCTTAAAACACTATATCAACAGTGAAGTGTGGAGGTGGAAGCATCATGGTGTGGGGTTGTTTTTCATCGCATGGTAGTGAAGATTTCATGTGAATAGCCTCATTGGAAATATATTTACTGAAAAAAATGTTGATGCATTCACTACTTATTTCTCCAACTGTATATGTCACTTTTACAAGTTATTACACCAATATCAACAAATATTTAAATACAACATTTGACAAAGTTGGATGATTTCAATCTTGTGCTGATAAACCTCTGTAGAGGCAGAGGCATGGACGAATGCTGATTTGTGACTGGAGGGTGGAGCAGGAGAAGGCGAGTGGTAAGGATAGCATACCTGAGGGGAATGTTTACTAATAAACATAAAGGAATAAAGCACCAGAGTGTTAAGTCTGCCTCTGTTATCCTTCTCCTTGCCTGACTTTAAAAGGTGTCACACTGATGCCGAAACCTGGGAGGAGAAGGAGGCGCCATGGAGTCTTCACTGCTGGCCGAACTTGTCCGGACCCTCGCCACCCTGCACCAGAACCAGCATCAGGCCTTGGTGCAGCTGTGCCGCGAACAGGAGCAGCACATAAAGGACCTCTTTGACGCCCGGGCCAAGGATCGGCAGGTGCTTCAGGGCCTGGTACAGCAGGAGGGAGTGCCAGCAGCTGCACCGGCAGCAGCGGCCCACATCATGCTCACGAAGATGTGTCCGCAGGACGAACCGAAGGCCTTCCTGGAGCTCTACGAGCACTCTACGCTGCCATGGGGCTGGCCGTTGGTACAGTGGGCCTGTTGCCTCTGTTGTCCGGAGAAGTTCACAAACCATTCCAGACAAACCATTCCAGACAAATCACACTCAAAACTGAACACGGTGTGCCATATAACAAATAAAAAATCAATTACAATGTGCAAACTTCTATGTACAATTCTAATAGTCCTGTGATTGTTGTTAGCAGACCCTGCTCGATATGATGTTTTTACCTTACAAATTCTACATTCTGCCTTTATTTTAAGATTATTAAAATGCATCCAAATGCTACTTCATTTGCGACTATCACTCACCTTGTTTTCTGACCCAAAATTAAGGATGATCTTTTTAATTGCAAATACAATTTGCAATTAGTTCTTAAAATTGTCCATAAAACACTTCCATAGCAGACATTGTACGTTCATGTAAACGAACATGCAAAAAGTAATATGCGATTAGCATTTTCATTTGAATCATCTCACAATTTATGCATACACAAATAGAAAACGCAAAAATTTCAATTTAAAAATAGTCCAGAAAATACTTCCATAGTATACAGTATATGCTTATTTAAAGCTTAAATATACTGTACATGCTTAGATATTGAAACAGATTTTATTTTAACTGTCAGTAACACATTAAGGAAAACATTATTTAAATCACTGTAATGGCTTTGAACCACTATGTTATCACATTATGGTATCTTGTAGAGCTACAAGTCCTGTACCTATTCATTTGTTAATTGTGCATGGGCTTTGAGAGATTTGAACATTTACAAAGAAGTAATCCTTCTAGAAAGGTGGACAATCATATAATGCAGTACATGTAATGTTGATTCTCAAACCTACAAGACCATTTTTTACCAGTACAAAAAACAATTCAGGATATCTTAAATTTATAACAGTAGAAATATTAATTCCTACTGCATGAAAATGCTCAAACCAGTAAAATACAAACCTAGTAAACTCCCTCAGAACTTGGAACGCACCTTGGACATATGTGGAAAAAGAACAGACCAGGTGACACAGAACAGTAAACTTCCTTAAAAAGCCCTACATTTAGACATTTACAGGGATTTGCAATGTCTGTATGTCGATGATGGCTGTCTTATTAATACTGCCTTTCATATGTTAATTTGCTGGGTGATGGGTGCTTGTTTTCATACCTGGTATTGGAATGAACTCCCATGCAATATTTTTATGACAGTACCAAATGGATTTTCATGGATGGTTAACATAACACACATACAGCATAGTTGATATACAGTATGTCATCATGTCACGTATTAAACATTATGAAGGTGAGGACGGATGCAAGTGCAGATAAGAGCTTTTAATAAAGAGAGGCAGGCAGACAAATCCAAATCATGAGACAATAGCATAGTCAAGAAACAGGCAATAGGTCAGGCAATCTGTAAACACGCATGAACTAGGCAAGGCAAGAATCGTCAACGAGGAACAAGACGCAAGATCAAGGAACCTAAAACAAACTGAGGAAACGGGTACAAACGCTTGGTCAGGTAAACACTCAATACTTTGCAAAGTCATGGTGTTCAAAAAGTCTCTTATATAGCGTGGAGGGAATGAGTGTGAGATTGGCAACAGGTGTGTGTGATTAGAATTCCGGAGAAGGTGAACGTGTGTGTGTGTTTGTGTGGGCGGTGGGGGTTGAAGCGTAGTCCATGGTAGCCATGTTTGTAGGCCGCAATGCAGGATGGGAAATGTAGTCACTGGTTTTCTATGATATGACATCATTACGAATGCATCACTTATTTTAAATACAAACATACAAATAAATCCTCAATGACTCAACAGTTTGCATGTATTATGTATAATAAAACGTGTAGTAATTTTCCTACACAGAAAGTGTCTTACAAAAGATATTTTTATTTTTAGAATGGTCTTAAGTTCTTGTTCAATACCAGTAACAGAACCAGAATTTGGACCCTGCACTGGCTGATTCCTCTCAGCCTTTCAGTGAAAGCTTCTTAGTTTAATGATACAGAAAGCATAATATATATACACACAGAAACATTGATAAAGAATGATAAATGTCAATTGGAACAGGTCACAGATAAAATCAAAACATCTATTACGTAGGTTCTAGTGATATAAGAACTAAAGATGTCTAGTCTACCAGATAATTAGAGAAGAAGAAGAACTGAGAGAGAGAGAGAGAGAGAGAGTGAGGGCAGGGCGAAAGGCGGAAAGTTGCTCAAAACAACACATACCAAGAACACAAAACAATTTTGTTCCAGTACATCATGACGCAAACTAGAGACCTTCAGAATTGAGACAGATCATGCCTGAAACTTATCATTGCCCTCTTAGGCCCCAAAAGGGACCTGTGCATGCTCTCTGTGGACACTAAAGAGCAGTGTCCTGCTCGACAACCAGGGCGTAATTATTAGTCGCGGAAAGCACGTGCAGCACAGACATGAAACATTTTAGAAAACATGGGAGGAACAGCAATACTAGGAGAACGATCAGAAAAGACAGGCACAAAAGAGTGCATTACCCAATAACCCCATCCCCCCACAGGGATGATAACCAGGAAAACCAGGAATCATCCACCTCAGCAGAAATCATTACGGCCTGTTTCATGTGATGTATGATGTTAGTTATATTATGTGAGTTCTCTGGGCTGTAGAAACAACATGTTTTAACAACACATTTTACAGACACCTCCACTCTCGGCAGTGAATAGGTCTAGGACCAACCTATTCTGAACCATGACCTCCCGAAGGGCCTTCAGTTCATTACTGATTAGGGTTAATTCCTCCTCAGTGTCATTAGCCAAAGAGAGAAGCCATTGATCTTATTTAAAGTAGCTGTTGTGCCACCATCTAAAAATAGAGACCACCCTATGCTAGTACCAGGGGTGGTTCACGGGTTGGCTAACGTGTACCCCATGAAATTGCTAGGGACACCACATTTGGTTATCCTATGTGAGGGAGGGGCCCAGGGATCAGCGTTATGAATAGAAACACTGGGTATCACGAAAGCAGGATAACAACATCCTGTCCAAAGGAAATAACTCAGGATTTCCGTAAAGGCTCTTTGACCACATACCCATAACACAGTATTAGTGTTATACAGTTTGGTGAATGGGCACTTACCATTAAGAGGGAATTAATTGCCAATAATGGAACATCTGGGTGCTAATCCCTGAGAAGTGGGTTGCACGTCTACATAGGTCTGGCAGACAGAGTGCCCCAACACTAGAGTAGAGTTGGTACTATTGGTGCAGATGCACATATCATCTATTTGCCAGGGTACACCAAAGACCTGAGATGTACTCCATGATACTTGTGGTAATGGGCTACAGGATGTGCCGGGAAGATCCCAACACAGATTATTAGTATGATTACAGTCAGGTATAGGTTAATTTTAAGGTGCACCAGCCCTAACAGTGGCGGTGAGACTATGGGAATGGGAACTATGCAAGAGTCATTCTGCGTATTGGTTGATGTTGTGCAGTGGCATAGAAGACCACTGATATGATCCCATGTGATGGCAGATCCAACATGAGTCACTGTGCATGTCCAAGGTTTTGCGCAGTTACTAGTAAAAACGAGCAGGCCAAATGACCTCCACACCGTTGTGTGGGTGTAAGTGTGTGCACGTAGATGTGTGACACCATTAGTATGAGCATGTACACGCTGAGGCAGTCATGGCAGAAGAGCAAGGCTTGAGTTTCTCTATCTGGATCACAGTGAGAACAACTAGGACTATGTCCAAAAAGATGACAGAACCAATATCTAGGGACATTCTTGGTTCGGGCTGACATGAAATTGAAAGATGCCTGAGAGTACACACACTATAGAATCCAGTACTTCCAAGTATTAATTACCCTAAACGACCTGAGAGTACACACACTACAGAATCCACTACTTCCAAGTATTAATTACCCTAAACGACAGTCACCTTTTACAGCCACGCAATGACAAAGGATCAAAATAACACTGAAATAACAGACTCTGCATACGTATGTCTAATACAATCACGTCCAGATCACCTGTAAAGCAAACACCTGGGTTACCCTTAGTCCATGAAGTGGGAAATGGTCTGCCCATAATGATCTCAAGAAGAGACAGTTTAGTTTTCTTATTAGGAGTCATACGAAGTTCGCATAGGACGGCTCTAAAACCCCCTTAGTAAGGCGTTCCTTGATGGTGTGATTTTTTTCTTTCCACAATCTCTGAGCTCTGGGGATGACATGGAATATGAAAATGCCAATCAGTGTTTAGATACCTGCACAGTTTCTGTGTTACCTTGGAAAGAAAAGGTGTCCCATTGTCACCATCAATAGTTTGGGGGATACCATACCGTGGGATTATTTCTTTTGTGAGAATTTTAACGATGGTATTGGCAGTTTCCTTTGAGCATGGAAAGGCTTCTACCCATTTAGAAAATTTATCCACAATAACTAGAAGATATTTGAGACCTCTGATAGGTGGCATGTGTGTGAATTCAATTTGTAGTGCCTGAAAAGGACCACTAGGTGGTGGTAATGTATCATGTTTGGTGGTTTTCCCTTGTACATTTACTCTTGCGCATGTTAAACATGCATTGATGAGTAATTTAACAGTTTTGTGAGTGTCTCGAATACAAAACCTTGATGTTATCGCAGAGATTACCCCTCTTCGTGCAACATGAGAAACATCATGAAAATGGCACACGTGGAACAGAAGGACAAAAGATGGAAGAGCAAGATGGCCATCAGGGCAGCGTATTAAACCATCAGTGGGCGATGGGGAACAATCTTCCAAAGACCAAAATGTGAGGTTATCTGGAGAGGCTTGTGTTTGTAAAAAAGCAACATCAATGTCACAAGGAGTCAGATAATGTGAAAACGTGAAAAATGGAGACATTATTCTGGACAAAGGGGCTGGGCGAGCCCTCTTTTGAGGCCCACCTAGCTACTTCATCAGCGAATGAATTACCAGGGGTCTGTTTTGTGTTAGAGGAGTCATGACCTTTAACCTTAACAATAGCAAGCCTGTCAGGTAAAATTAAGGCTTCTAAAAGATCAGAAATGAGCGTGACATGCAATATGGGTTTACCATCAGCGGCGCGAAAACCACAAGCATGCCATATCTTACCAAAATCATGTGCGACACCAAAAGCATAATGTGAATCAGTGTAAATAGTAACAGTCTTACGCTTAAAGAGATGACAAGCACGTGTGAGAGCAACAAGTTCCACAGACTGAGCAGAATTAAATGGGATAGAGTGAGCCTCATGAACAATATTTGGTAATGAACACACAGAGTAGCGACATAAGAATGTTGAGTCATTATGTTTAGAACATGATCCATCAATATATACCTCGTTCCCTCCTTCCAGGGGATGCTGTTACAGATCAGAGTGGAGTGATGAGGAGTCGTGTATGTAGGTCAAACAGTCATGTTCCAATTAAGCTTCAGGTGCGGGCTCCTCTGAGCAGGCACGTAGAAGTCTGTGGAGCAAGACTGCAGGGCTGTTAGTAGTGGTTACAGATTTAATGGTTAGGTTTTGTGTGGCGCAAAGGATAGCTTCATATCCTGATCTACGCTGTGCAGTCATGTGTGTGAATGTTATTCAGGATAGATAAGACCTGATGAGATGTGTGCAATGTGAGTGGGTGTGAAAGAATCAATTTTTCAGCGTCTGTGACCATGAGAGCGGTTGCAGCAACAGCCCTTAAACAGGCAGGCATACCTTGTACTACAGGTTCTAGAGATTTGGAAAGATATGCTACTGGGCGATAGCTACCACCGTGTTCCTGGGCCAGGACCCCCGCTGCAGTGTTCCCATCTTCTGAAACATACAGATGGAGCACAAATGAGTAGTCCGGGATTCCCAGAGCCAGCTTAATGCCTGTTTTAGATAAATAGAAAGAGTTCATCATCTCCTTAGTCCATTCAGTGTTCTGTGGCGAGTCAACCTTGAGCCTTGAGACAACAGTGTCTGAGAATTTTGTCGTGGTATGAGCAGTCAGAAATGAACTGATGACAAAAGTTTATAAGTTCCAGAAAACTCAACATACCTCTTTGTGTGGCTGGAGGTGTGACCTCGACAATAGCGTGCACCCAGTCGCTGGTTAGACAGCGCTGTCCCTGAGAGATATGAAAGCCCAGATATTGGACCAATGTCTGACAGAGCTGAAGTTTAGTTAGGGAGGCCTTGAAACTGCACTGAGGCAGGTGGGTCAAGAGTTTTAGAGAACCCTCTGCGCAGAGCTCATGTCCTTTAGCTGATAAAAGAATGTAGTCCATTTAGAAGATGTGTCCATGTGTATTGTTGATTTTTTTTTTTTTTTTAAATAAAAGCAAATATAGGCTGTGTCTGCTCAGATACAGAGACGCTGAAAAAAATGTTACATAAATCAACTACCATGAAATGTGTGTATGTGTATGAGGAATAGCAGTGAGAATAGAAGCCACGTCAGGTACAAGAGGGCTTATTGGAATTACTATATCATTAATTCACCTATGGTCCTGAGTAAAACATCGTCCTTTCCCATTTGGCTTGCGTACAGGGTTAACAGATGTGTTGTAGGGAGATACTGTATGAAAGACCACACCCTGTGCGAGTAACGAATCAATCACCGGCTGTATGCCTAACCCCTTTTCTGCTGATAGCGGATATTGCTTACAATAAACGGGCCGAGTAGTTTTGATCTTCAGAGCATAAAGGGTTACCTAAATGAGGCCTACTTCATTAGTATGCGTTGCCCATAACATTTTAGGCACCGCCTCTAATGCTTCAGGCAGCGGACACTCCGTGCAGTCAGTGTCGTGCTCGTTATCATCCACATGACAGAAAGAAGAGAAACACAGATTAGATGGGGTTAACAGAGTGAATCTACCATCATGCATTGTAAGAGAACACTTCAATTTAAACATTATGTCTCTACCTAGTAGGTTGAAAGGAAATGATGGAATGAGGATCGAAAGGAGATGTGACATGTAGGGAGTGTGTTTATAAATGTGATGTATTAACTAAAAATAATACACATGAGACGCATATCTGAACTTCAGCATTACGTTTTTACTATGAGAACTTCCTGACTAAATTTCCCAGCACTAACACATACAGGTACTTAATCTCTAATGTCCCAAAAAACTATAAGCACCATCATTGTGATACAGTACAGTAAAGAAAATGGAATGTTTTCCGGTTAAAGGCAAATGTGTATAATAATCTAGAGGATTCATGGGCATGATGTTTAGTGTTGGCCACATGTGAAATATTCTGTTTCCCTCAAGTTCTTTGCTGCAAAAATGTACATAACTCAGCATAAAAGTTAGCGAAATGATCTGGGTCGGCCCAGGCATATTCAAATGGTCTACTTGCTTGACCTGTGCCCTGGACACTATCATGGGTTAAACCTTTTACTGCTTTTACTGGTTGAAGGTTGGGAATTGCAAGTTACAACCTCAGGTCGAATGCAGCAAAAGCCACTGTGGTGGCCAAAGTGGCTGTGGTTACCTAATCTGCGCCACATGCACGATTTTCACAACGAATACATGCCAATGTTGTGCATGTGCACACATTTTTAATGCTTTACGACTCAACCCGATCTGTACGCATCTGTGCCATTTCAAAATATTACAGCACATTTTGTGACTGATTGAAATAAGTCATACACCGTGTGAAAAATTATATTAACTCAATTATGAACAGAATCAATTTACACAGTGAATTCCCATTTAACTGGAATAGTTTTATGGATTTAAAACATCTTAATAAAAATAAAACATGTTTATGGAAATTGGAGAGCTTAATTGGTCATTTTGATACGTTTTAATTACATAAAATATTGGAGACCATGCACTTTGAATTTATTTATTTGCATTTTGTTTATATTATTCTTTTTGATGAAAGACTTTTATTTTACTAAAGTTCTTGCGAGCATTACCCGGAAGTAAAAACAATTTGCATTTAGTGCTGTAACGCTGTATAAGTAATCGGAAAAATGTCGGAGCATGAAGAAGATTATATGTCTGATGCTTTTCTTAACCCCTCGTGAGTTGTCCCATATTCTTGTGGATGTTTAATTGTCTCTACGTATCTATTAATCTTACAGTCATTTGAAAAGTATTGTTTTTAGCTACGAGAGGTGTAACGATACGCTCCGGTCACGTTTCGATTTAGTTCACGATACTGTCTTCACGTTTCGATTCAGTTCGCGATACTGTCTTCACGTTTCGATTCAGTTCGATTGGCAGAGTACTTCGAATGAACGAAATCCGAATGAGAAAAAAATATATATGTAGTAGTATTGTAGTAATTTTAATCGGGAACAGAGCTCTTTAATTGTTTTAACCTTTATTATGTGGTTGTGTAATTATATAAGCTACAGTATAATATCTCTTGGTGGTTGTGATCTGGATTTATCGGTTGTATTATTTTTTTAGAGATATCAGTGTGTATTTTTTATTCCTGTGATACCATTGCAAGAAGTACATTATAAAATGTTAAAATGTACTTTAACATTTATAAAATATAAATGTTGTTTTAGTTGGTTTTCTATGGTGATTATTACTCAGTCTGTCCATACTGAATTGTAGGATTAAGTATAAATTTGGAAAATAATAGAGGTTGACTTTCTAAACCCTATTATTGCTATTTCTGTACTAAATAAATGAATAGAAATGTTACTTAGGCCAGCATCTTAATATTTAGTCAATTTTACAGTGTCTTTTCTGTTCATAAAATATTAGAATATGTTAATAATGGATTTTGATAAGAATTGTTTATCCTTTTATTGAACAGTTTATTTTTTAATGACATTAATAATTATGGTACAAATAAATAATGTTTTAAACATGTAATTGAGGATGAAAGTGAAGACCTGAACCAGTGAAAATATGTTTACAAAATTATCATACATATTTAAAAAATGCGTTTCAGTCAGTCTTGACAAAAGAGTAAGCCATGCTTATGATATAAAAAAGAATATGATATAAACGATCCTAGATTTAATAACCATCAGCTGGTTGGTAGTTCGTTAGTTGTTTTATTTTATTTTATTTTATTTTATTTTATTTGATTTTTTAACCATAATATTAACCTAGCCACAGTAACACAAGTAAAATTTAAAATAAAATTTTTGTTCTGGCCTTAGTAGTGTTTTAGGTAAGTTTCTCAAAGGTTTTACTGTCTTGAATCAGTAAAATACATTATGTTCATCACTAATGTTTTAGATTGGACGTTCAGCCTGGCATGCCAATGGTGAAACGTTTAAAGGAGACTCTAAGACGAGAGACTTTACACAAAGAGAAAAATATTCTTAACCAGCAGAAAAGCTACAAGGAACAAGAGCAGAACAGACGAGATGCTGCGCTGCAGAGCTCTTTAAGCAGTAAGAATAAAGGGTTTGCATTGCTGCAGAAAATGGGCTACACTGCAGGACAAGGTCTGGGAAAAGAAGGTCAGTACTGATCCAACAACAACAATAATAATAACTGCATGCAGCAATTATCTGGGTTCAAGCACTTTGGGGCCTTTAAGGACATGAACAAAAATATATTACTTAATATTGTTCAAATCTATAAGCACCTAAATAAGAGAAAAACACAATAATTTTAAGAAATATCAGACTTCATTAACCTTGTCTAAAAGCTGCTGAACATTGATTGACCAATGGCAGCCATGTTTTTCAAGATTCACAACTGTCTTCATAGACACTGATGGGACATTGGATAAAGACACTTTGTGCTAGATTTCAAGTTGAAATTTCAAGTGCCAATTAAATTTTTTGTCCTGTTATAGCACCACCAAATGGCCAAGCTCTGCCATTTTGTGCATGTGACTTGAGATTGAACCTATACATAAGTGTGCCAAGTTTGGTAAAAAAAAATCTCATTCTCTTCAAGAGTCCTAACCATTTCAGTAAATGTGGCCATGCCCTCTTCAAATGTTTTTGCCTGCCATGAAACAAAATGAAACATGAAACAACTTTTTTTTTTTTTTTTTTTTTTAATCATTATTGATCTAACAAGTTTTATTTTGGTTAAGTGAAAAACCTAGGGCTATAGAGTTTCAGCTATAGGGTTTCAGCACTTTGTGCTTGAACCCCTAAAAATTGTTGCAAAAACAATAGGGTCTCAGCACTTGCTTGAACACCTAATAATTGTGCAATGGACGTGACATAGGTTTACTAACCATCGTCTCCTGAGATCACTCTGAGGTGCGAAGTTATGGAAGCTTAAATAGTTGTTCATTTCTGAAGATGTTGTGCTGGGAAGGACACAGCAATGCTCAGTTTTTACATTTACATTTATGGCATTTTGGCAGACGCCCTTATCCAGAGCAACTTACAATTATCTAATTTTTACAGCTTGGCAGTGCTTGAATTTGAACTTGCAACCTTCCGATCAGTAGTCCAACATATAGTTCATTTCTTCATTTGTTGTTGAAAATGTTGTGTATTAAATACCTTATGGTGGACACTCATTTTGATGTGGAGTGATGACATGTTACTGTCTCACTGTACTGACTAATGTAAACAGTGCTAACATAATGTAAACAGTAACTTAATTTATTCTGCAGTCTGTTGAATTTATTGTTCAATACCCAGACATATAGAATTGAGAAGCTTATATCGAACAATACGATACGTTATCCTGAATCATTACAGCTTTAGGTGCTAGATATAAAAGGAGAACAGTAAGGAAAATAAAACAGAACCTTGTATACAATATTGCAGTTTTTCTGGGTCTGAAATACCATGCTTAATGCTAACAAATGCTAACTATGTTATCTTGAAAACTATGTTTTCAAGCCTGTCTGTTAAAATATCATGGTCTGTGGTGTCATATATGCTTAAAGGTTTATACTAGAGTACCACATATCCACTATCACTAGTCAAGTAGTAGGTCACTGACCACTTTGGGCAGCACTGATTATGTACAGTGCATCCGAAAAGTATTCACAGCGCTTCACTTTTTCTACGTTTTGTTATGTTACAGCCTTATTCCAAAATGGATTAAATTCACTATTTTCCTCAAAATTCTACAAACAATACCCCATAATGACAACGTGAAAGAAGTTTGTTTGAAATCTTTGCAAATTT
>JANDJT010000169.1:27400539-27414430 GCA_024331685.1 Stegophilus panzeri | reverse complement strand
TGGGGCCTCATTCTAAAATCACAAGATACCAAATGTATAACAGTTTTGTCTTGCTGCCATCACAAAATAAAAATGTTTAAACCTTAAGTAATGTAGTCACAGAGGGTATGTACATTTGCCACACTACATTAATGGTGGGGATCCTTATAGACTGTGGAACAGGAATGTACTCAGTGTGTCTCCACCAATTTATTTCACATTGAAGTACAACCATTTTTCCTTTTTTTTTTACCATTATGGACGAAACACCCGTTTCTTTTAAAACATCATCTTTAAATGTTGAACATACAGATCTATGTGAAGGACCACCGATATTAATCTTTGACCTAGACCTGTTAAGATAATGATGGTTGGTGATGACCTTTGACCTGTCTCAGGAGTGATAGCCTAAACAGGTGATATGCATGTATGTGTGTGGGAATGTATATGACCATACTATGTATGAATACATTCTATGTGAAAGAACGTGTGTGTGTGTGTGTGTGTGTGTGTGTGTGTACGCACGCACGGTGCCCTGTGATGGACAGGCATCCCATCCAGTGTGTATTCCTACCTCCTGCCCAGTGTTCCTAGAGTAGGCTCCTGATCTATTGTGACCCTGACCAAAATAAAGCATTTAATGCAGAAGAATAAAAGCATGATTATACTTCATGTTTTCAAATCCACATACAATGAACTGAAAGTGGTGTTTAGAATATTTATATTTTAATAAAAACATTTCACACAGTAACCACAGCTTGAATTTTGTTTCTAGGCAAATTCTCATAAAACAAAGAACTTTGTTTGGCATCTCCTTACAAATGAACATAAGCAGATGTGAACATTTACTTGGATATGTGCACAAAAAAAAAAACCCTGCATGAGATCTCATTACAACTTCATGTAGACTATTTGTAAATATCTACTTCCCATTGAAATCTTATCATAAAAATGTGTAATTCAACAAAATTACATTCAGACAATACCAAACCTCAACCTGCTGCCAGGCAAAACAGAGGCCTAAAAGAAGAAATGGAACAATGATAAGAGAAAACACATCAATGATGAAGACACATTGTGTGCATGTGTATAGTACAGTTCCAGCAGTTTGAGTTGCTGCTCAACTCAGTTTCCTTTCCTTGGCTTGCTGTGCTTCACCGTGCTGTCTTTGGTGTCCTTTCCAACCCACAGTGCATTCCTGACAAACCGAGATGCTGCATCTTTGTCCAGACAAGCTGCTTGTTTCTTATCTGTGATCTCCTTTATCCTGTTCATGTTGGTCCGGATTCTCTCCTGTTGAGTGTAAAGTTAGGTATGATGTGATTTTTTTCAATCAAAAGTTATTGATAAAATCCTAAATAATAAACATCATGTTATGTAGTATTATAACAAGTATTACAGCTTCAGCATTTTATCAAAATCCATTGTCAAGTTCATGTGTCACTGTTTGGTCACAATAAATTAGGAGCAAAAATAATGGGCAGTAGTCTTACTTTCCCCCCCCCCATCTCATATGATTTCAATAATATTTATTGGTAATATGTACATGCATTGAGCACTTTCTTAGAAACACCTGTACACCTATTCAATGCAATACAATTATCTAATCAGCTAACCCTAACTGCTGATTTCCTTGGATTTTTACACACAGCAGTCTCGGCTGGTGTAATGGTGTGGGGAATGTTTTCTTGGAATAGTCTGGGTCTGTTAATACCAAACAAACATCGCTTGAATTCCACAGCCTATTTGAGTATTGATGCTGATCATGTGCATCGCTTCACAGCTACAATTTACCCATTTTCTAATGGCTACTCCCAGCATGATAATGCGCCATGCCACAAAGCAAACATCCTCTTAAGCTGGCTTGAGATGTGGTTAAACGTGTGATTCGCAGCATGAAAATGCATCTGAAAAATCTGTTGGAATTGCAGGATGATGCATCCATGTCAACATGGACCAGAATCTCAAAGGGAGTGTTTCCAATATTGTGTGGAATCCATACCATGAAAAACTGAGGCTGTTCTGAGAGCAAAGGGAGCCCTAATCAGTATTAGTAGAGTTCCTAATAAAGTGCTCAGTGAATATATTTACCCAATGCACAATTTTAAATCAGAATATTATTTCAAAAGCCTACCAAAGAAACTTTGGTATCCTTATTGTGTGTGGTTTAACACAACTAGTTAAACAGATGAGAACAGAATAAGCTGAACTGAAGGTGTGAAATATAAACAGTAATTACAGATTCTTAGTAATTAAGCATATCAGTATGTTTACATGGCAGACAACTGATGTACAAAGCAATATTCACACAGAATTAGAATAAATAACCCATATGACTAATTATACTTTATTTTAATTTCAAGTTCAGAAAAATAACAAAAAATATTCTTCGAGACAAAAATACAACACCAGAAAATTCTACTCACAAAAGATGACGTCCAAAGCACAAAATGTGAGGATGGACAGAAGTAAATTCTCAATTACAAGCACATGTAGGCTGCGTCCAAAATTGTGTACTGTGATAGTACGTACTGCATTCATTGCAGTCCCTACTGCACAGCTGTTGAAACAGTACGTACTAATCAGTGTGTGTATGACGACTACAATCCCGGCCATACTACATCTGCCATGTTGGTATTGTCATGTGACCTTCCACGTCATCATAAACACAAAAATCAGATTAAAGTAACCGCACTAACGGCAAAATGCACATCCGGAAAATTAATTGAATTAGCAATTTAATGTGGGCAGTGTTAACAGGCTAAGGTAAATTTGTTGCTGTTAGCTTGGCCAGCTAAAGCATGATAGAGATCACAAAAAGGTTTCAAACACTTTTCTTGTTTAAACATTCAACAAGTTAATTTATTCAGGTATTGTTAAACAAGTCCTGTCTAACCAAGGTTTAATACTTAAAGAGCCAATGCACTGTCTTCTGTGATTTTTTTTCTGAGCTTGTCCGCACCAGTCCCATTACATTATGGGATTTTTGACTCGCGTAGTGTCCATCGGCTGCATACTGCAAAATCTCTCCAGAAGCAGTACGTCATTCGGGTATTTCTCACCTACTGAAAATTCGGACATACTACCCCTCTGGCGTATTGCTTTTTGCCTACCGTGTAGTAGGGTAGTACGTAGTTTCTGGTTAAATTTAAATAGTGCCATCTAATGCAACAGTTATTGCATAATAGAACAGTGACAAACACTAAATCAGTGTTTCCCATTAATTATCTAGATTGTGGCAGCCCACCACAGTCTGATTTGTCCCACCACAGTTTCATAATGTACCGAAAAAATTTTTTTTTGCGCTGCTGCTTCGGCAAAGTATCTCTCACTCCAAGTCAATCAGACCCTCCTCCCGGTCAATCAGATCGTTTCCCTCCCCGCTGCTATACGCACGGGTGCTCACATAACGGAACCACCTGGCTGCATTATAGCAGCAGATTCATGGCAAATATTTGAGCACATTATTGATGCTCACGCGCAGTAAATTACAATTGTGAGAGGAAAAATGTACACATGTGGAAAGGGGAGAACTCGTAGGTACAGATCTGTAAGCACAGGCAAAAGTCATTCCCCACACTCACTGCTCACGTGAATACTTTTTCTTTTTGTCAGCTGTGGATGGGCCCAACTGGCTTGACTGTAACCTCAAATATTGGCTAATTTTTATGGAAATCAGTTCTAATTGGCTGCCTGCCACTGTGACGAATCATTAGCGAAGTTATCCATTCTTTCATTCTTTCATTCTTTCAGGACATTGCTTCATTAAACAGCCACTCATGAGAGTCGTAAAAAAAAAAAAAAAAAGAGAGAGAATCAATAACTAGAGAGTCACAAGAGTGTCAATAACACGCTCGGATTTTTGACATGGATTTGCCGCCATAAGCATACCCCCAAAACTAATTGTTATTCGCTGCCACAGATTTCTAGTTAGAAATGCCAATCTGCCCACTCTTCTGGCAAACTTAATGCTGTATTGTGCAAGATCCGATTTAAGAAAACCCTTAGTCCTTGGCCCTTTCATCCACCCAATCACAATCAACCACATATTCCAAGTATACCACCAGCATTATTGCAACAAAGACCTTAAAGCAACAATTTAATAAAAAAATAAATAAATAAAATAAATAAAAATAAAAAAAACTGCCAGTAGAGTGTATCATATATTCAGAGTGGTAAATAGCAAAGGTGATAGAAAAAGATTAAGTATTAATCTTTAATACATAATAGATTAATTACATTAATAGATTACTCAGCAAAATGTTTTTTTTTTTTTTTAAATACATTATCAAAAATTATTTTTATTTTAGAAAAACATTTTTCACAAAGATCAATTCTGATTCACACTCATTTGGGTTTCGATTTTGTATTTGCTGATTTTTCTGATGCAGTGGGGTTTTTTTGCTTCTCGAATATTTATTTTGCTTCAGTATTTTTTTTTATTGCTTCTGACTTTTGGCACATTTTGGTGCTAGAGGTTTTCAGAAGGCAGCGTAACTAAAAATCTCTATTGGTCAACTGATTTGAGTGGGAGGGGTGCTTTAAAAGTTAGTCATGTCCACATTGGTGCAGCGTCTGACATGGCTTGGCTTCTAACGCCATGTTCACACATACAGAAATGTTATCTCTGCAAGTCACCAGTCGCTTTACTGTGAAGTCTCCAGTAGGTAGTAGTCACCCAATGATTCTTCCCAATCACACAGCATGGCCTACGCACTCTTGAATGACTACAGCATTGCTACTACATAGCAGTCAATGTCTCAATCCTCAGAGAATAGGGAAAATGTTTTTATAGTTATACCAGGGTTTTCAGTAGGTGATGAACAAACAGAAAAGCAATTGTAGTTCGATTATAGCACAGCACTGTTGCCTGGTCACAGTCACAACACAAAACATAAGTCATAACTTTATATTAATGCACTCTTTCTATATTTCAATAGTAACAGCTCAAAACATTTTTGGATGTACTTTTAGTAAAAAAATAACCAACTTCATACCACCCCATTGTTCATTTTTTTTTTCTACAACAACATTCCTCTCCGTGATTTACTCCTTACATAATGGTTTGGCAACCCAAAATTTGTAAATCAACAATAATCTGATAATCAGATGCTGGATCATGATAACAGTCCAGAGCAAAGCCGGCCCTAGCTTGCAGTACATTTACAGTCAGCTACATAAATATAATAAGCAGGATCTAAAGACAGTTGCAGTAAAAGCTTGACAGCGCCTCACCAGAGAAGAAGCCCCATGTCTGGTGATGTATATGCCTTCAAATTACAAAAGATTGTCTGTCTAAATGTCCAAATATTTATGGACCTGACTGGCAAAGGTAGCATATTTGCAATGTACGGCCACTTGTATGGAAGTTTAGCTGTAGCACATGCAGAGTTGTTGGCTAGTTCCTACAGCAAAATGGAGTATTCTTTAATCAACACTACTTTATACTTATAAGTGCTGAAGAGTACAAGAAAATCTGATATGGCTTCTATTCATCTAGTATTTCACGGACTGGTTTACATGGTTCAAATGCATCTCTGGAGTACAGCCTATACACAATACTGCAATTAAATAATCAATACACCAGTTCTGCACTCATAAGGTTCAGATTCTGGACATTAAATCAATGGGCAAGCTGGATAGGAACAGATTTATTCATAAATCATTCATAGGAGAATTTACACAAGAAATCTGGTATTCATGAAAATTCTGTAATTTCAGAAAAACTTTCACGTCCTACACGTGCTTCTGTGTGTATAAATTAATGCACAAGTAGACTAACTAATGTAAACTGCAACTGATCAATTTTAAGTGATATAATTTGCACAGATTACTGCAGATTACAGATTCCCTTATCCAGAGCATCTTATATTAACATTATTTGTAGTCCATCAAAAACACCTCCTCATACTAGTTCACTAGGTAAAGGACTAATGCTGTATTTGACTCGCAACTTGTAATTCCCAACCTCCAACTAGTAAAAGCCAAAGAAACACCCCCTCAACTTCAACTCCGGGTAGTTTTTTTTTAACTCCTTTTAGTTCCTTCGCAGTTTGTAGAGTGACCTTAAATCAACATGGGTGTGCATAGTGTGTACAGTTTAAAACACCACTTCTCTACTTTTAAGTTAGTTTATTGCAGTATTATCTTTAGATCGTTTAATATGCAGACATACACCAAATCAGCCATAACATTTAAACCACCTGCCTAATATTGTGTTGGTCCTGCTTGTGCAGCCAAAATAACTCGAGGCCTGTCGAGGCATGGACACCACAAGACTGCTGAAGGTGTGCTGTGGTATCTGGCACCAAGACGTTAGCAGCAGATCCTTTAAGTCCTGTAAGTTATGAGATGGGGCCTCTATGGATCGGCTGATTGGTCCAGCACATCCCATATATGCTCTTGGGTTAAGATCTGGGAATTTGGAGGCCAGGTCAACACCTTGCACTCTTCATGTTCCTCAAACCATTCCTGAACAATTTTTGCAGTGTGGCAGGGCTCTGCCATCAGGGAATACTGTTGCCTTGACAGGGTGTACCTGGTCTGAAACACAGTTTATGTGTACGTGTCAATGTAACATCTACGTGAATACCAGGACCCAGTTTCCCAGCAGAACATTGCTCAGAGCATCGGACTGCCTCCACCAGCTTGCCTTTTTCCCCCTTGGTGCATCTTCCCCAGGAAAGAGATGCACACTCACCTGATCATCCACATGATGTAAAAGAAAACGTGATTCATCTTACACCTTTTTATCATAGCCAGAATGAACCTTTTCTGCAATCTGTGCTACTGTAGCTCTTCTGGGGGGATTTGATCAGACAGAATAACCTTCACTCCCCATGTGCATCAATGAGACTTGTGCACCCATAAGCCTGTCACTGGTTCACCAGCTGTCCTTCCTTAGACCACTTTTGGTAGGTACTAACCACTGCATACCAGGAACACCCAACAAGATGTGCCATTTTAGAGATGCTCTGACCCAGTCATCTAGCCATCACAATTTGGCCCTTGTCAAATTGCTCATTTTTCCTGCTTCCAACACATCAACTTTTCAATTGCTGCCTAATATTCGTTTTTTTACATCACAAAAACCTGCCATTTTAACAGGGGTGTGTAGAGAGCTAGAGACAGCTGTCTATGGGGGAAAAGCAAGCCATTTTAAAAGGTTAGAAAAGAGGGAAAATCTATCAGAGCCATCGCACAAGCATTGGACATAACCAACACAAGAATTTGGAATGTCCTGAAAAAGAAAGAAACCACTCTTGTACTAACAACCAGACATACAGCAGGTTGGGGGGGAAAACAGCAGCTGATAACGGTCATTCTAAGGGCTGTAAAGAAAAACCCCAAAACAGTTAGTAACATCACGACGACCTCCACAGGGCAGGGGTGAAAGTATCACAATCCAACATTCGAAGAAGACTTAGAGTGCAGAAATATAGAGGCCATAACACAAGATGCAAACCATTCATGAGCAGTAAGAACCAGAAGGCCAGAGTGGAATTTGCAAAGTAGTACAGAGATGAGCCACAAAAGTTCAGGAACCAAGATTAACCACTACCAAAGTGATGGAAAGGCCAAAGTGTTGCAAAAGAATGGATCTGCTCATGATCCAAAACATACAAGCTCAGCAGTCAAACATGGAGGGAGTAGTGTCATGGCTTGGGCTTACATGGCTGCTTCTGGAACAGGCTCACTCATCTTTATTGATGATGTAACATGATGGTAGCAACAGAATGAATTCAGAAGTCTACAGAAACAATCAGTCTTCCAATTTACAGAGAAATGTATCCAGGCTAATTGGGAGGAATCATGCAGGAAGTCAATGTCCCAAAAATCACTGCCAACACAACAAAGGACATCAGGGACGACTAAAGGGAGAAACCCCCAAAATAAACAACAACCGAAAGCTGTAGTACAAGCCTGGAAAGCAACACAAAGCAAACGTAACAGTTGATTGATGTCAGTGGGTCACCGGTTTTATGTAGTTACTGCAAGCAAGAGATATGAAACCAAATGTTAAGTTTTATTTGGTTTAAGACTATCTGTTCCCCTAAAAATGGGGCTGTCTACCACCAAAGGTGCCATGTTTTAAGTTGTTTAACACATCTAGATGTAAATATCAGGAAGTGAAAGCTGAAATTCTGATCTATCATGTCATTTATTTATTTATTTATTTTTTATTTCAAATGTACCTGACCTAGTGAACTAGCATGAGGATACACACACACACACACACATTACATGACCTAAAGTCGATCAAGTTAAGGTTTACATTAGTAAACTAGTATGAACAATTTACACAAAAAAACATTTGTTTCCAGCTTCATAAATGAGGTCCAATGTCTCCAGCGCTATGAGGTATGATCTGAATCAAAAGCCCTTGTGCTAAAAAACTAATTCCAAATTAGTGACATGCACAAAAAACTGCTTTTTAATGTTCATGGGCTGCCATGTTACCTTTATTATCTGTAATATATATATAATATAATAATAATAAAATAATTATTTGTCACAGCACAGACTGAATAAAAGACTGATTCTTACCAATTCCTGTTTGATTCCATGATCTTTTGGATTCACTCCTTGTGTTACCAAGTACACTAATAAAAAAGAAATGAATTAGTTTAGACCTTGCCATAAAGTATGGGTAGTAACTGTGCTGTAAAGACTGCTGAAATACGCACTCCAGAATAGAGAGTTGAGGGCGTATACTGACATTAAGTCCAGTTTGGCTTGCTCAAGGGGGCCAAGCTAGAACAAAAAAACAAAAAAAAACAAAAAAAAAAAACAATTAAAACAATTATCTAATGTCCAAAGCCCTAAACGTTATAAATGCGCATCATATAACCACTCTTATGCTATGCATGCATTTCATGAAATTTCGTTTGCTGTTGCAACATTTATATACATTCAACCTTTAGGTTGTCGCCCTTCGAGACAGACATGAGGGTTTGGATCACATTTTGGACTGAGCTCACAGAAGACAAGAAACCAGTCAGGTATTCAGCAATTTCGGTTGGGTAATCCTCCAGAGAGTCTTCATCAGCCATATCTATAAACTAAGGAAATCGGAGAAGAAAAAGAAATTTACCTTATTTACCACCGTAATGAATGAAACGGTTTAGCCAGTGCAAATTAAAATGAAAAGGCCCATTTACACGTGTGCTGTGATTTCAAAATATAGCACGACTTACACATAAACAATTGAAATGAAAGCTCTATTATAAGATTATATTATAATTATTAATATTATATTATTACTGATTATAAGATTTACTCACAAGCAACAAATTTAGGATTTATTTCACCTCGCAAAAGACCGCAGCTAGAAAAGCTAGGGACACTAAACAGAAAGGCAGACGCACCTATTTCCGCTTACGTCATGATACATTTCAAAATAAAGGATTGGAGAATTAGGAACAATTAAGCAAATATATAAATAAATACATGAGAAATTGAAACAAATTAAACAAACTCAAACACATGTATAGATAATCTCTATTTTCGTTTTTTTTTTTTTCATTACTGAGCTTAAATCACCCAGATAGCCAAGTAGTGCTGGCGCGAACCTGGCACTAATCAGGGAGTCGGCCATTTTAAGGACTGTCTCAATTGCAAAACCCTTCCAGTGCACTGGAACGTTCGCGCCCTAAAAAAATCCCACAATGCACCACAAACCCAGGGAGCATCAATGCTCACTATGGGTATTTCTCAACCAGCTCCCTAGCTCCATAGGTAGTGAATCAGTATTTTTATTTTTATTAAAAAAATATTAATTACCAATATATGTACATATTTCATACTAGCATATACATCTCACAACAAATCTCACAACAAACAAAACAAAAGAAAACAAAAACATATGTAAGTTAAAACGTTTAAATCCGTATTCACACTACGATTTTGGTCACGATTTGGTCGTCTGAGACAAAGTTCAAGAATCCTAAAAGAGTCCTATAATCCTAGGCCTAGGCTTTGATCGCTAGTTCGACATGTTCCCCGACAGCCAATTAATGGCCGTTGCAATCAAATTTTTCCTCCGATTAAATTCTGGCAGTGTCAGAAGATTTGAGGTACTGTAGAGATTTTGAGTCCTGTAGTGTGGCTTCTCCTACTCAGCATGAGTCTTCTTGCATGCATCTGTTTTTCGCGTCTTGACTGTTGTACAGTCTGACATTAATGACAACTGAGATCCTACAGTGTGACGTGTTTTACAGTCGTGATCATGTTCGTACAGTCTGACATTAATGACAACTGAGATCCTACAGTGTGACATGGCTTATAGCTGGGATCATGTTCGTACAGAATGAGAAGCAACAGTCGCAAAGGACTATTAAAAATCAAACAGTGTGTGTCCGGCTTAAGTAAAAAAATTATAGTAACCTAATGTCTCATAAGTCTTTTTTGTTTTTAATCTTATCTAAAGAAGTGAACAATTTGGCTTAGCTTTAGCCCATTTCTTGACATGACTGTGATATAAGTAAAATAAATAGTTGTATAAGAAAAAAAAATACTTTTGGAATCAATGGTATCTTGTATGAAGAAAAAATGACATAAAACATTTCTGTTTGTTTTAATGTTCCAAACAACCTGAAGTTATGAATGAAGTTAGACACATCTGTCCAAAATATTTTTAAATATATACACTGAAAGGAAAAGATGGGTTATAGATTATTTAGCAACACCACAAAATTCACAAGAGTTTTCCATATCCAGGTTAAAATGTTCAAATAACTCCTTGACAGGGTAAATTTTGTGTAATATTTTAAATGAAACCTCTCTAATTTTATTATTTATAAAATATGTATTTGTTATTGATCATACTTTTTTCCACTTAATGTTTTCAAATTTAGATGACCAGAACATTGTTGAATATAGCATGTTATTCCTCTTTCATATATTTATAATATATCTATTGCTGCATTTATCTTTTACAATATTAATATCAACAATAAATATTGTATCACTACAAGTGGGAGGTTGTTGGTCTACATTAACAGAGGAATATTCAGAATTTTGTAGCAATGAAACAACTTTACTTGGGATTGCATAAAAGATAATTGCATAATCAAATGTATTTTAATTATTTTTAAGAATTCTGAGTATGATTAAAGCTGATCTTGTTTATTAGGTTTATTAATTGACTGACTGACAATGAGTATTCCATAGTTGTACCGTGTCTGATTGAAGATAAATATTTTTTTATACAAGATATCTCTATTATTCCATACAATGTGCAGATGTGGTGAAAAGATGTGGTTATATATTAATTGCCAAGCCAGCAGTGCTTGCTTATGGAAGTCTGCAGGAGGGAACTGTGGCAGCATGTGCTGTTGCAGAAATGTCAATTAATACAATGTGTCCATCAGCAACTGTAAGAAAATGAAATCAAGTACATTCTCACACAAATACAACCAATATACAAAGACATAAGGAACATCTAGTAGGGGCATTACAATTAAGATTACAGTACACACCATATGCAGTAAAATAAGAAACATGCATAATACACAAGTTATTTTAAAATTCCCTTTTTAGACCATGGCAGTGTTTGCCATCTTGATTGTTTAAGGATAAATCACTTAAAGCACTGCATACATACATGCATGCATACGTGCATACATACTTGTGTATGAAAGTTACCTCCAGTTTTTTAAACCAAAAGATGAGTTTATCCGTTAACTCTGAGTAAACTTACCCAGGTAACTCGCATTACCTGCTTTCTGGAATACCCCCCAGCAAAGATCATTCCAAGAGCAGGACGTGTACTAGTCCATGAGGTTGTAGAGGAAACCATGGTAACTTCTAAGCAACTACAGGCCTCTCTCACATTGGCTAATGTTAATGTTCATCAGTCCACCATCAGGAGAACACTGACCAACAATGTTGTGCATGGCAGGGTTGTAAGGAGAAAGCCACTGCTCTCCAAAAAGAACATTGCTGCCTTTCTGCAGTTTGCTAACGATCATGTGAACAAGCCAGAAGGCTATTGGAAAAATGTTTTATGGATAGACTAGAAAATATAAAATTTAACTTTTGGGTTTAAATGAGAAGGGTTGTGTTTGGAGAAAGGAAAATACTGCATTCCAGCATAAGAACATTATCCCACCTGTGAAACATGCTGATGGTAGTATCATGGTTTGGGTCTGTTTTGCTGCATCTGGGCCAGGACGACTTGCCATCATTGATGGAACAATGAATTCTGAATTATACCACTGAATTCTAAAGGAAAATATCAGGACATCTGTCAGTGAACTGAATAAAAGAAAAAAAGTTAGTGGGGCATGCAGCAAGACAATGTCCCTAAGTGCACGAGTTGTTCTACGAAAGAATGGTTAAAGAAGAATAAAGTTAGTGTTTTGTTCAACTCCCAAGTCAAAGTCCTGACCTTAATCCAATAGAAGTATTGTGGAAGTTGCTGAAGCAAGCACTTCATATGAGGAAGCCCACCAATATTCACACCAACATTCACACACATTCACGAAACTCACACTCACACTCACACACATTCACACTTTGGGTCAAATTAGCATAGCCAAGCCACTTACAATGTGGAGAGGTGGAAGCAAGCAACACTGTGAAAATATTAAAATGTTATTAAAAACAAGACCATTTTTACTAAACAGAACAAAACATTAAGGCTACATTATAACACTTGGTTTGTGTTTTCTCTCTCTGTGTGTGTGTGTGTGTGTGTGTGTGTGTGTTTGTTACTATATGTTCAACAGTGTTATGAGATGAATGTAAATAAAATGCTCCAGGAAGAGACAATATGTCATGTAATTTTTGCCAATTAGTTATGCAAAACTAGGAAAATCCTGGTGTATTACCTCTAAATGGGATGGGAGAAGCATTACAAGTTAAAATTCAACAGTCATTCCTTAGTCGGGCTTTGTTTTTGTTATTTATGGTAGAATTAACCCACAAAATGCCATTAGGTAAGACTGGAAAAAGTTCAACATAGGTAACACATGAGTCTTGAATAATCTAATGACTACTTGGTCTAAATGTATATCCAGTTCATAAACAACAGTGTTTGCTTAAATGCACTATAATGCATGAACAAATATTCAACATTAGCTAAAGCTACATTAGTCTAAAGGTATATTCAATACATAAACAACTACTGGCACGGTATTTGATGTGAGGGACTGTGACTTTAGCAAGTTAGCGTATTTCAAATGCCAAAGGATTTCATAAACCAGCGGTTACAACAGATTGCCATTTGGACATCTCATAAATCTTTGTCAGAGTCAGAATTGCATAAAGTGCGGAAGTCATTAACCAAGGCACCATCAAAAACAATGCTTAATATTAGGGGATAGCTAACCCTTTTTCTACAAGCCCCAAAACCTTATTAAACATAGCTATGAGCACACACAGAGTTTCCTTTATAGGCGCATTTATCTGGTACAAAGAAAGTCTCTTTACTTACCTTCCCCACTTTTTAAAAAAATTATTCCTAGCTGGGTGGCTCACTAGTTGTAAGAAAAAAGACACTATCTTCTAACTTGATGAAAAAAATGCAAGTCTTTATTAGAATAAAAAGCACTCTGGGTTCAGCAGAGTCAGACTGAACCCTGAACATCCCCAAAACCCCACAATTTACAGTGGGGGAAATTATTGAATGGGTCAACATTTTTTTCAGTAAATATATTTCCAATGACACTTTTCACATGAAAATTTCACCATCAGTATTAACTCAAGATCCATCCATCCATCCATCTTCTACCGCTTACTCCTTTTCAGGGTATTAACTCAAGATATCTGGAAATATAAAGAATTCACAACATTAAAGTCCATAAATAAAGTGGAATGACACAGGAAAAAATTATTGAACACGCTAACTGAAATTTATTTAATACTTAGTGGAGAAGCCTTTGTTTGTAATGACAGCTTCAAGACGCTT
>JANDJT010000169.1:27368767-27384733 GCA_024331685.1 Stegophilus panzeri | reverse complement strand
AAATGCTGATTTCCTTTTCCAGCAGGACTTGGCACCTGCCCACAGTGCCAAAACTACTAGTAACTGGTTTGCTGACCGTTGTATTACTGTGCTTGATTGGCCAGCCAACTCACCTGACCTGAAGTCAATAGACAATCTACAAGAGACACCAGACCCAACAATAAAGATGAGCTGAAAGCCACTATCAAAGCAATCTGGGCTTCCATAACACCTCAGCAGTGCCACAGTCTGATTGCCTCTATGCCACGCCGCATTGATGCAGTAATTTGTGCAAAAGGAGCCCCAACCAGGTATTGAGGGCATAAATTTGCATATTTTTCAGAAGGTCAACATTTCTGAATTATAAATTCTTCATTCTAATATTTAGAGGTACTGGATTTTTGATTTCCCTGAGCCGTAAGCCATAATCATCAAGGTAAAAAAAAAAAAAAAAGACGGCTTGAAATATTTCACTTTGTGTAATGAATCAAGAATATATGAAAGTTCCACTTTTTGTATTAAATTACGGGGAAAAAATTTACTTTCCATGATATTTTGAGATGCACCTGTATATTTAACAAAGATGTTTTTGATAAACCTGTGTTTTGTTTGCAATAGCTTGATATTCATGAGAGCAGAGTATTTTTGTGACTTTTATATAAAAGTCAAAAGGTTAAACAATAAAGACAATTTTCACAGCCTTCTTTGCTCTTATTTACCAAGGATGCCAGATTGGTTGGCCGATTATTTTTCCGATTAAAAGATTAATCAGATGGGGGGCAAACTTTCAGTTTAGTAGAAAACTAATGTGTTCCATTTGAGACAATATTACCTTTCTAAAATTCATACACTAGAGCAGTGGTTCTCAACCTTTTGTGAGCTTTGGACCCCTAGCATATTTCGAACAATCCACAAGGACCCCCCTCACTCCACAACAATTTTAGGCTATATATTAAACATATATAGTCATTTCTATATATGTTGCTTTATTTTTTATTAATATTTAACATTAATAATATTAACATTAAAATTTAATCAAAACATTTCAAGATTTTATTTTTTACATTTTATTGTTGGTGTGACATTTAATTTGACTCTCTGAATTATCCTTTGTTTATTTTATCTATCAATGCAACACTTGAACTTGAACTTGAACTACCACTCATAGGTTTCATTTCATTTGTAAATAAATTTAAAATAAATCCATCAATGAACGATCGTCAGCTCAGTTAACATGATATTTGTGAATAACCAAATTGATTAATTTTAAAACATCTCATTTGAATATGTTTTGATACATTTAACAAAAAATATATATATAATATTATTTGAAAATTTTCAAAACTTTCCAACAGACCCCCTGCAATTACACCACTGACCACTAGGGGTCTCCAGCCAGGGATCTATCAGAGCCTTATCTTCACAACACTTGTTTGTGGAAGTGTATCATGGCATGAAAAAAGGAGATTTCTGAAGACCTCAGAAAAAGCTCATCACATGGGACGCTGTTACAAAGCCAGCTCTAAAAAGTTTGGACTCCACCAATCCACAGTCAGACAGATTGTGTACAAATGGAGGAAGTTCAAGTCGATTGTTACCCTCCCCAGGAGTGGTCAACCAACAAAGATCACTCCAAGAGCAAAACGTGTAATAGTCCAGGAGGTCACAAAGGAACCCATGGTAACTTCTAAGCAGCTACAGGCCTCTCTCACATTGGCTAAAGATAATGATCATTAGTTGCAGTTATTGCTGCACAAGGGGGTCAAATGTATATGAAGTTCACACCTCTTGCAATGAAAAGAAACCACCAAAACTAACCTTGTAGTTTGTTCTTCAAAGCGGCCTTTGAGCTTGCGTAGAGCAATTTCTTTTTTATGGATGCATTATCTGGAGCCCTACACAAAAAGTTACATTTTATTTGGCTTAAACGATTACAAAATCAGCAAAATGTAAGTATGCATGTCCATATGCAGGTTGTATAAGCATGTATGTATTTTATACACTCACTGTCCACATTTATGCAGTTATCCAATCAGCCAATCGTGTGCCAGCAGCACAATGCATAAAATAATGCAGATACGGACCAGGAGCTTCAGTGAATGTTCACATCAAACATCAGAATGGGGAAAAATGTGATTTCTGTGGCTTAAACCATGGCATGGTTGTTGGTGACAGACAGGCTAATTTGAGTATTTCAGAAACTGCTGCTCTCCTGGGAATTTCACACACTCTTTCACACAGAGTTTACAGAGAATGGTGTGAAAAACAACTGAAGCTCTTGACCTGTATCTGCATGTGCTGCTGCCACTTGATTGGCTGATTGGATAACTGCGTAAATGAGCAGATGTACAGGTGTTCCTATTAAAGTCGATGGTGAGTGTATATGCTGATATATATGAATCAAATTAGGATGAGAGAGAGAGAGAGAGAGAGAGAGAGAGAGAGAAAGAGAGTGAGAGCACTGGCAGAGCTTGCAAGACACGAACACATGCAAGCACACACACCATGGAGCGTGAACTTGAATTTGATTGAGTTCAAGTTCAAGGGGAAAGCTGCGAGCTTGGGATGGACCTGTTTTCTGGTGAGTTGCCTTGTTTCTGGTGAGTTGTAGCAAAAGCAAAAGCAAAAGCACAGACTGAATAAATGCAAGCCCGGAGCTCGGCTAAAATTCCACTGGCTAAGTCTTCCCCCACAACCTCAGACACCGGCTTCTACAGGATGATATGCAAATTATGATATGCAAACCGTTTGTTAACTTGACTGGAGAAAATATTTAGTATACTCTGCAACATAATCACTGATTTTTTTTTAAAATGAGAACAAAATATAATTAACATTCCAACACTGAATGTAATGTATATTTATTGTGTTTTCTAATTAAATTTAAATAAAATGCTCTATCTATCTATTTATCTATCTATCATTAGGTCTAACTGGACCATAATCACTTTGCTTTTTTAAAATGAGAATAAGATATAATTAACATTCCCAGTTAATGGAATTTATACTCAGCCATAGCATTAAAACCACTGATAGGTGAAGTGAATAATATTTGATTATCTTGTTACAGTGGCGCCTGTCAAGGGGTGGGCTATATTAGGCAGCAACTGAACAGTCACTTCTTGAAGTTGATGTGTTGGAAGCAGGAAGAATGGGCAAGATTAAGGATCTGAGTGACTTTGACAAGGGCCAAATTGTGATAGCTAGAGGACTGGGTCAGTGCATCTCCAAAACAGCAGGTCTTGTGGGGTGTTCCTGGTATGCAGTGGTTAGTACCTACCAAAAGTGGTCCAAGGAAGGACAACCGCTAAACCGGTGACAGGGTCATGGGCACTCCAGGCTCATTGATGTGCCCGATGAGCGAAGACAAGCCCATCTGGTCCGATCCCACAAGAGAGTTACTGTAGCACAAACTGCTGAAAAAGTTAATGCTGGCTATGATAGAAAGGGGTTAGAAAATACAGTGCATTGCAGCTTGCATCTCAGACCAGTCAAAGTGCCCATGTTGACCCCTGTCCACTGCAGAACCTACAGTGGGCATATGAGCATCAGAACCAAACCATGGAGCAATGGAAGAAGGTGACCAGGTCTGATAAATCATGTTTTCTTTTACATCATGTAGACAGCCGGGTGCATGTTTGTCGCTTACCTGGGGAAGAGATAGCACCAGGATTAACTATGGGAAGAAGGCAATCTGGCAGAGGCAGGGTGATGCTTTCGGCAATGTTCTGCTGGGAAACCTTGGGCCCTGGCATTCACTTGAATGTTACTTTGACATGTACCACCTACCTAAACATTGTTGCAGACCAAGTACACTCCTTCATGGCAGCAGTATTCCCTAATGGCAGTGGCCTCTTTCAATAGGATAATGCTCCCTGTCACACTGCAAAAATTGCTCAGGAATGATATGAGAAACATGACAAAGAGTTCAAGGTGTTGACTTGGCCTCCAAATTCCCAGATCTCAATCCAATTGAGCATCTGTGAGATGTGCTGGACAAACAAGTCCGATCCATGGAGGCCCCACTTTGCAACTTACAGGAATTAAAAGATCTTCTGCTAATGTCTTGGTGCCAGATAACACATCACACCTTCAGGGTTAGGGTTAAGGTTGTGGAGTTCATGCCTCGATTGGTCAGCGCTGTTTTGGTGGCACATAGGGGACCTACAAAATATTAGGCAGATGGTTTTAATGTTATGGCTGATCTGCATATATTTACTGTATTGTCTAATTAAATTTAAATAAAAGTATTTCACTTATCTATCTATCTATCTATCTATCTATCTATCTATCTATCTATCTATCTAATAGACCATTATCTATTTATCTTTGTATCTATTTATGTATTGATCAATTGGTCTATCTACTGTATCTATCTAACTATCAGCCTCACTTAATTACTTAAGCAATGGTAACTATTATTATTTAATGTTATGTTCATATTTGTTGATATAGTTCTCTACTAGAAAGAGAGATTTTTCATGGTACAAAGCTCAAAGAAATGGTCAGCCTTCAGTCTACTGCACCTCTTGCAGGAGATACAATAAATTTTGTATGATGAATATTTGTTGACAAGAACTGATCTGGTGATTTTAATAGCTAGGCATAAAGAAAGTGCAACAGTAATGTAGTTAATGTTTAGTAGATACTTTTTTTCACTCCTGAAAAGCATGTGTGCATTTTTAAGAAATTAGTAGGAAATTCTGAATTTGAAAAATTGGAAAAAAAAAAATAATAATAAAATAGAAGAGGTAGAATTTTCTGCAGTGCTTGGAATGTGAAGAGTTAAAACAGAAGTGTGTGTGTGTGTGTGTGTGTGTGTGTGTGTGTGTGTGTGTGTGTGTATCAATTATTATGATCAATGAAAGTCCAAAGGAAGTAGTTAATATCTTGTGCAAAGTATAGTGGTGGGGAAATTTGGGGAGGGGAGTGTTAAAGTGTTAATTATGTACCACATGATGAAGACCAGGTCCTCCTTTTGACTATCCTTGGTCTCATATTTGCAGTCATACAGGGCGTAGCAACAGTCCGTCAGAGGCAGCATGCTGACAATCTTTTCAAAGACATTTTTTTCATTCACAATGTCTTTGACCTTCAGTGTGGATTTGTGGTCCACAACAATGCTCTTTTGGTCTTCACTTAAGCGCATTATTATTAGTTTAAACCGCTCCTTTTCCTCACTACCTTGATAGCGGACTCTAATTTCGTCATAGCACTTGATTACCTCATCACTTACAGCCACACCAGAAGCCTGGAGAGAAAAGAAAGAGCAATTTTACATCATGTGAAAAGTACAGGTAAGCTGCATCTTTTTCAAAACTAGATTATAATCAGTAGTGAACTTAAAACAGAAATGAAGTGGCACAGACAAGAATGTAAATTCTTTCTACATTGCACATTTCACCAAATGGTCACAACCTGACCAATCTGAAAAACAAACTGAAAGCATACAACCCTTTCTTTGTGTCACAATCCATTTTTTCTTTAGCACATAATAGACAGAGGCTCCGCCATTTCTTTAAAGGAGAAACTTGTATGGAACAAGTTTGGTTTGTTCTTCAAAATAGCCTGTTTAATCAATTTATTACAGCTTTATTAAAGTTCATACATATGAAAAAGGTGGCTTAAAAAAATAAAACATATGTATAAATATGCTAAAGAGTTTACAATAATATGTTAGGTTTATTCAATTTACAACAAAATTATCAAACTAGAGCTGAAGAAGAACAAGGCTTTGGAACCTCAAAAAATGTTCTTCAAAGTTCAAAATTTTAAAGATAAGAAAAATCGTCTTTTATGAGTAGATGTGTGTAAACAATTAATTTTTTTGTTTTTTGTTTTGTTTTTACATCAAGAGAGTGGTAAGTCTTTAGTTGCACATTCCTTTCTACTGAGAACACGTCAGCACTAGCAGACAGGCACACCTTAACTCACCCATGTAAATGCAGCTCATTTATACCTCATTTTACCATGAAATACCTCAAATATATTCTCTGTTAAGAAAACATTCAACAAATTCTTATTTAGGTTACCACTGCTTTTAAGACCACATAATTTCAGTTGTTTGACATTTCACTGACAGCGTGTTTTTATCAAGAATCATGCTAAAAAATAAATTATGTGGGGAAAAATACTACTCACCATGTCTAACAATCCTTCTTTTGGAGGGACGTACTGAAAAAAATGAGTGGCTGCTGCAAATGGAAAAGTGGTGGATAGTGAGAAAACGAAGAGTTGAAGGAGCTGGTGAAGAGATGAACACACCTACTTTAGACTCCTCAAAGTGTTTATGCCTGCAAATGGATGACAGCCTGAGGACAAATTTAAACTTCCGTACATTTAGAATTAATTGAATATTCTAAATGAATCCAAATCTTAACTAATTTGCTATCTGGATAAATATATTGTCTGTTTATGATAAGGGATAAACATGTAATTTTATACAACAATTGAGTTTACAGGTAATGATTGCCAGGGTAAAATAAGTGCTAATAAATGCAGAGGCATAAAAAAACAACTCCCATATAAGGAAAGCCAAATACAGGTAGGTTTTAGACAAGAGAAACACAGACAGATCCTTATTTGGCAACAGAGGCAGAAATAAAGTTGGCAAGCAAGGAAGTAAGGAAGATCAAAATGTGCATGATTGGCATTATGAAACTGAGATGTTTAAAGAACAACAAAGGTCTATTATTATAGTGTACACTGAGGATTGGTGTCTATGTGTAAATCATGTTTACTCATTTCAATGTATTGCTGATTTCAGAAGGATTGTTTTGTAACTTTAGAAGCTATATTTGTGTGTTATTGTATAACTACTATATATGAAACAGTGTAATAACATTTGATAAGCTTTTCTGATAACATAACATTGTCTTATTTCTATAATTTAGGTTGGTAGGCTGTTTGCTCATGTTCAAGGGTGTGGAATGTGCAGGTGAGCTTGCTAAGACTGGTTCTTTTTGGCTCAGAAACGTGTGCAGCATTCCTGATGATGTATCTTTGGGTGGAGGAGGAGATGGTTTGTTAAGATACACCAACAAGAAGTATTTCATTAAGTGTTGAAGGCTAAATGGTCAGGCCTGGATGCTTAAAACAATTTCAAAACATTTCCTGTCAGAATTGTACAACAAAAGTGTAAAATTAAACAACTAATCGGTCATTCCATCACAAATGGTCAAATCAGATTGCGCGACAGTTTTTAATTTTCCTTAAAAAAAATTATTTTACTTGGTTTAACAGTAGCGGCAATCTTTGTGTCATGGCACACAGCAAATTTTGATTATACAGCTGTTTACGAAAATCTCAATATCTCGGCTCAGTATGGGCCTAGCTCCTTGGAATATTGGATCATTTTCCTCAATAAATAAATGACCAAGTATAATATTTTTGTCTCATTTATTTAATTGGGTTCTCTTGTCTACTTTTAGGACAAACATCTGATGATGTTTTAGGTCATATTTATGCAGATATATAGAAATATCTAACTTCACAAACTTTCAAGCACCACTGTAGAGAACTTATTTCTGTCAAAATTTCAGGTTCATATCTGATCCCCCAACAGAGATATTCAACCCAAAAGTGAGGGGAATTTTTTTTTAAATGCCACTTTCTCACCCCCATAAAATTAAGCAAAGTCTCAAACCTGAAATGTTCTGCATGCACACTATACTTGCCTAGGTACCCCATAAAAAATAAGACTGAGACTCGAACCCTTCCTATTATAAACTGACCCTAAATGTGGAACTGTGAGCCATCTTGAGCATTACATTTGGACTTAAGTTCTAAGTTGAGTTAGGCTGTGTGCTCATGTTCAAGGGTGTGGTGTGTGCAGGTGAGCATGCTAGGACTGGTTCTCTTTGGCTGAAAGAATGTGTGCATGAGCATTTCTGATGATGCATAATTGGGTGGAGGTGGAGATGTTTTGTTAAGATACACCAGCAAGAAGTATTCCATTAAGGCTTAAAGGTCAGGCCTGGATGCTTAAAACAATTTCAACACATTTCCTGTCAGAAGTGTCAAAAAACAAATCATATGTTTTGTATAGTATTAAAAAAAACACCTGGTTTTATCAGAATAACAACATTTATAAATGTTTATAATATTTCATGGTAGAAATTTTGCCTTTAAAAAAAAATAGATTCAAAAAGATTCTATTCAAAAAGATTCTATTCATTCTAAGGAGGAGAGTATATTGTCAAGTAAAATATTTCTACTGGAAAACTCCCCATTCACTGTGTTATGAACACCTTTACACTTGCACTTTACATTCATGCAGTTATCTAATCAGCAGGAGCACAATGCAAAAAAAAAAAATCATGCAGATAAAGGTCAGAAACACTTCAATGAAGAAAAAGTGTGATCTCTGTGACTTTGATCATGGCATGGATGTTGGTACCAGAAGGGCTGGTTTGAGTATTTCATAAACTGCTGATATCCTGGGATTTTCACACACAACAGTCTCTAGAGTTTACACAGAATTTTGCGAAAAACAAAAAAAAACTGAGTCAGAGACAGTTCTGTGGGTGGAAATGCCTTATTGATAAGAGAGGTCAGAGGAAAAGGGCCAGATTGTTTTGAGCTGTCCAGTTTCGGTGAGTCTGTGCCCATGATAGCCCCAGATTCTTGTTCTTGGCTGACAGGAGTGGAACCTGATGTGGTCTTCTGCCGTTGTAGCCCATCCACCTCAAGGTTTGATGTGTTGTGCATTCTGAGATGCTTTTCTGCTCACCATGGTTATAAAGAGTGCTTATTTAAAATACTATAGACTTCCTATCAGCTCAGACCAGTCTGTTCATTCTCCTCTGATCTCTCTTATCAACAAGGTGTTTCAACCTGCAGACCCTCCACACACAGGATGTTTTCTTTGTTTTCGCACCATTCTGTATAATTTATGAATAATTCTTCCTAATGATTTTTTTTGTTCATACATATGCAATTATAAATAAATTGAGTAATTTTCTAAGTTTTTTATTTATTAGAATAGACTTTGGAAAATGTAGATGTGCAAAAATAGTAACAGCACCAATTATAGCAAATAGTGCAAACAATGGTTCTTTCAAATAAAGAATATTTAAAGAAATGATTTTTAAAAAAATACTATTTGCACTATTTGTGCTGTTGCTATTAATGGCGCTGTTACTATTTTTGCACAACTTGGCGAACCCTTCTTTCTCAACAGAGTAAATGGGAACCCAAATATCCCTATTACCCTACTACACAGTAGGCAAAAAGCAGTACGCCAAAGGGGTAGTATGTCCAAATTTTCAGTATTCGTAAAACAGTAGGTGAGAAATGCCTGGGCGACCCACTGCTTCCCTGAGATTCTGCAGTATAGAACCATAGACATACCATGTATCCAAAATTGCATACTGTGACAGTAGCTACTGCATTCGATTCGGTACACTCTTACAAGAAACAGTTCAATATAGAACCTTACAGGATTCTATAGAATGCTTCATATTTGGAACCCCGAAAACATTCTATATAGAACCCTTTTAAGGGCTTCAATCAAAGAACCCTATAAGGTTCTTTGAAAAACAAAAAATAATTACACAGCTACAACAAATGAGAGATGCAGTATTGGATACCCTACAGGGTTCTTTGTGTCCTGTGAAAAGTTTCTATATAGAACTTTTTATGGGTTCATTCATTTTCATGGATTTGATATTTTATTGTTTTGTCCTTTACTGAAAATAATATTATATTAAAATATTATGAATATAATGTCAAATAAATATTTCATATTATTGACAGCTTAAATAACCACAGTAGAATTACATTTTTAATTAATAAATATTTAATAGAGTAGCGTGGGGTAGATTTTGTTATGATTCGAGACTCGATGCGGAAGCAATTGCAGATGAATGTCTTTATTTACAACCAGAACTTAAACAGGGATCGCTGTCTAAACTGGAAAAGCTATAATCGAGGTACTAAACATGAGACTAGGTTCAAAGCATGGAACAAACACATGGCACGAAAACACGACCGCTAGCATCCAGGTAGCTCACATATACTTGGCATCTATACATTTATTTCTCGAACAAAGGTCAAACATAAAACAAGGTCTAAACATTACACTGGAATCGTGGCATGAAACGAGAACAGGACATGGAACCTTAACTGTATCGACATCTATACACTCCGTCACAGCTTTACGCATTAACACATTTAATTTTCGAACAAAGGTCAAACATAAAACGAGGTCTAAACATTAAAATGGAATCGTGGCATGAAACGAGAACAGGACATGGAACCTTAACCGTATCGGCATCTATACAGTCCGTTCCAGCTTTACTCATTAATGCATTTAATACTGTACGAAGTGCGTAGCAACACGAGGGGTTTATATAACGAATGTAATTTACCTTGAACGCTGACAGCTGGTAACAATTAATGCACACCCTCAAAAAACAACCAATGACTAAACAAGGAGGAGACAGAACAGAAACAAACGCACGTGTCCATTGTAAACAAAGTCTCCATAGTTCATACGCAATCCACGAGCGTGTGCTCGCTCACGTTTGTGCACACGCGTGTCCTCCGGCTCTCTGTGCACGTTGCCGCCGCAGCGCCATCTGCAGGCGAGATCGTGGCAGATTTCAATGACTGTAAACATGACAAAATATCAGTCAAATAATGAAAATATTTTTATATAAACCTAAATCATTAGTGCATAGTATGAGAATTTGAGAAATATGTTAACTATTAGAATTACTATTACTACGCAAATGTGGCAGGATAAGTGATTTAACTATCTGAGCCGCAGTACCTGTGAGTAATCATACAACTTTACGTCTGGTGTTTGTTCAACCCAAGGGTAAGTACCCTTCTCCCTTTTTCACATTGGGACTTGGTAGATTTAGTTTGACACTCTGATCTTTGTGTTAAGGTAAAAGTGGGGACTTGAGCATCTAAATCTTCTCTAAGATAAATCCCTAGCCGAAGACGCTACATATGACACTACTGCTGTTTTGCTTGACCGTTGTTTTCTTGATTGCTTTGTTTTGCTTTGTTTTGCTTTGTTTTGCTTGACTGCTTTGCTTATGGGCACTTTGCTGGGCTATTTCACTTACGGTCTTTGCTTTGGTCATGTTGCTTAGCGGCACGCTTGGGCTGTCTGTTTACATGCCTCGCCTCCACTGTGTTGCATATCAGCTTTACTTTTTGCTGGTGTAATATTTATGTTGTTTTTCTCTGTTTGTGCTGTCTTCTTTCCTTTTTCTGTTATTTTTCATTGCTCTAGTGTCTGTTTGTTGCTACTTTCGTTGACTTTAGTTTTGGATATATTTTTGGCTTGCAACCACATGTAGTGTGAGGGGCTAACTGTTAAATTGGTGCGTTTTCCAGCCTCAAACCTGTTCTTTCAGGTTTGTTTTCCCACACCATCACCTTACTACTGATGGGGTGTACGTTGTGGCTTTGTCCTATTGTCTCCATGCTATAGTGGCTATACTTTTTTTTTAGTTACGGTTTACCATAATTCTGGTTCTGCTTAGGTGCTGTTTAACTGCCTCTATTGCATGTGGTGGTGTCGGTGGGCCTGGGTGTTCTAGCCACCACACCACGGTGTCTGTAATATTTTTGGTTTTTGTTTGTTAAGTGTTTTTGTGTAATTTGGGGTTAATTGGTGTTTTTCTTTCTCTCCAGGAGCCAGTCAGTCTTGGTGTGGGACAGGGGAGGCTAACTACCTTCATTCGGTGGTGTGTGCTTCACAGTATGTTCAGTGTGCCAACACAACTTCCTTATGGTGTAGGTAGTGTTTGATGATTTTGGTGTGAATTAAGGTGGGTGTGGATGACCTCCTGAGCTGTAGCTGACCTGCCTTGTTCCATCCAAGCCTGGGCCTGGAGAAGTGCTTAGTTTTTTGAAATTCTTATGGAAGGGCGATTTTATATTTGTGATAAGTGTTAATGATGCTTAAGTGTTATAATAAAACAATTTTTATATTCATACTCATGTCTCACACTCATGTTCTTTGCCTCGATTGGTAAAACTTGTGTGCCTTTATTTGGGAGTATTTCCCTGGTTCTCCCCCAGGGTGGCGTAGTTGGATTTACTAAACTTGGATAAAAGTTTCCTTCCACTTGAGAATGCCACACAAACAACAAACACTAAAAGTAATTTTAGTGTTCAATGCTTTAAGACTAATATTAAGTCCTTAATATGTACAAACTGGCATTAAAACATTAACCACAAATAAGGTTCGCTATGGCTAATCTCTCTCTCTCTCATTTTTTTTTAAAATATATTTTTTAAAATATATAATCAGCCAGTGAAGACCAGAAGCAGGGTTTTTTTGTTACAAACCTACGTAGGTTTGTACAGGAAGTAAGGCTGTGTCCGCAATCGCATGCTATGACAGTACGTACAGAATTCAAGGCAGTACCTACTGCATTGCCGTTGAAACAGTACGTACTAATCAGTATGTGTGTATTATGACTGAGCAATTCCATGCATTTCAACCATACCTTTTAAAAAATATTGTTCTTCACAAAAGAACAAACGCCTTTTTAAGTGGTCCATTTTGGTCTGTATTTTACTGCATTAATACGCTGTAATAGAATTTTTAAGGAAATTGACTTGTTTATCCATCACATATGAGGTGTGCACCAATACTAAAATAACATTTTCAACCAGCCATATTTCATGTTTTGAAAAGAGGGTTCAAAAACCTTTTTTTTTTTTTTTTTTAATTTTATATTAACAATAAGCATTTTACAGAAAGATGAACAAATGTCTGAGATATAAATACACTCACTTTGTCATAACAGCAATGTCTTTTGAATTTATAAGGGCTATATTTAGGACATCACAACGCTTCAGTGCTGTCATGTACGTAACGTTTTCAAGATTAAATTTATATCATATAATAATTACCAATATAAATAACTTAAAACTTTCTGTACAAAGCTAAATTATGTCCATGCTAATTATGATAACTCATCTCCCTTTTTTGCTCTGAACAACCATAATGTGTTACAGACATGACCGCTATGGACACTTCATATTAAATCGTATGCACCAGCGCACATTTATCATGATGCTGCTGTTAGATGACTGACTTATATTACTGCATTCTTTTTTCTGGCTTACTGTATATTGGAACGTTTTAGAAATGTCATTTATTTATTCTAGTAACATAAGAAATTAAATTCTAACAACAACGGGAGCACCATGGGGATTTACAGATCACTACAATGTTATCGTTCTTATAGTATTTGAATAAATGTGAGTGTGTCAGAGAGATATGAACAGGCCTGCACATATGTTCACTCAGCTGATCACTTACCCCTTGCTCTTTTTAATTATAATAAGTTTTAAACATTATAATAATGAATTCCACAATTCTGAAAGAAATGCAAATAAAAACTTTATTCTTTCAATTTCAACAAGTTGTTTCACAGTAACTGGTCTCATAAACAGAAAACACATTACTCGAATTAACATTAACACCTTAATAAAATTCTGAAGATTAAAGTAAGATTTCTTAACTTATTCAATGTTAATTAATATTAACAGAATTAATTGACTGAATTGTAAAAAACCTCCTGTTAGGTTCACATTCACTCACCACAAACCAAAGCATTTCTAATTCATCATTGAACAACAAATAATATAATATATATATATATATATATATAATTTAAAAAAAATATTAACATTAATTGGATATGAAGCACTACTCTACAAATATATTTTTCTGTGCAAAATATACTTTTTTTGTCAACTCATCTTCATTTAAATCTTTCAACTATGTACTGGCGCTTTAATTCAGCACGAGCAGCTCCAGCACTGCGACTCGACGCCGAAACTCCCGTTTCAATGCTGCAGCGTTTTGAATTTATAAGGGCCATGTAAGATTTTATCAGTGCAGAGCTTACACACTGCAGTTGTCGTCATTTCACACAAGAGACATCATCTTTACACACAGCACGAATACAATGTGTTTTCCCACCCTCTTTTGATTGAGAGGATATAATTGGCCCTGATCATCGGATGTTTTTAAACTATAGCGTGAAAAATTGCCTTTATCGGCCGATACTGATACCGATACATCGGTGCAGCTCTAATATTTCATATTCTACAGAGAAGCCAACCCTTTTCCATTCGGTCTGTATCAATATTTCTGGTTTGTGCATTTTATTCCTATAAAATATCTTGTCTCCCAAAAACTCATATCCTTTTTTTGTCATGTCCATAATGCAGGTGTGTGTGTGTGTGTGTGTGTGTGTGTGTGTGTGTGTTTATTTATATATTTCACTTGTCTAAAATAAAAAACATTTGTATAGACTGATATTTTTCTGATGTCTGGACTCTAGCATCAGGGGTTTAGGAATATATAAAAAGATGGTTCAATATACTGCTAATAAATACATTCTCTGAGAATTTATATTTCAAGATTTGACTGTAAATGTCACGTTGCTCGACTACAATCCCAGACGTACTACATCTGCCATGTTAGCATTGTCATGTGACCTTCAACGTCATCATAAACAGACTTAAAAAACCTTTAGGCTTGGTTGGACAAACCTACCACAAGAACTGTATGTGGAAGTGTACTCTGATGTCAGAATGCCAACTGCCTCAACATGCAGGGTGACGGTTAAACTCCCATTACATAACAACCATTATAGAGAATTCTATTAGAAAAGGTTGTAGCACAGCTGCTATGCTCATACCTCACGAAAATCAGTTTTGCTACATTGAAAGAGCAAACTAGAGGATAATAATTAAAAAAAAAAACTAATATGCACCTGCTGCAAATCTAAGCTAATCAGCATTGTGATAATAAATGTATTTTATTCATATAATCAACAAACTCACTCAACTTAACTGAAAGGCACTGTCAATGGTTTGTCAATGGTTTGTCAATGGTCGGTCCGTCCCACTGTGTTTGATAGACATGCACGTGCGCCCCAAAACCACGCCCATCTGATCACACTAAACTGTAGAAATTAATTCGAATAGGGATGTGGGGATGAATTGAAAAAAGACTGCACTTTGCATTCCATATTTTCTCCTTCACTGTGATGTTTTTAAAAGAATTTTTTAAAGCCCCTAATTTTATTTTCCTTTAGCCTTGTTTACTTTTTTACATATTGTACAAATAATTATACAATACAATAAATAACTGATTTTTTTGTTTATTATTTATTTATCAATTGCATTACTCTGCTGTACATCTGTTTGTATTTTTTAATTAATTTTATGTCATGACATATTTTTAATGCAGTAATGTTTTTAAAACGTTCCACTAACAATGTAAGAATAACGTTTTATGCTAATGTTCTAAGAACGTTTACCAAAGACATCTAACATTGAAAAAATGTTATCATTATCATTATCATGAGTGTGCTTCCTCAGGTTGCCTTTGTTTTATGTTGTATTTTGTTTGAAGATCTAAAACTATTTAGTATGATGTATACACAAAAACAGAAGAAATCAGACGGAAATCAGCAAATACTTTTTCACAGCACTTTATGCTAAGTTGGCTGAAAATGTATTTGACATGTGAGAACAGTAGGTAATTGGTAACATTAAAATTTTCATTACATTTTTTAAATGACATTGTGCATTGGAATGAGTTTATTGTTCCCTGCTGCCTCATCGGCCAATTACTGTCACTATTCAATCATGAAATATGCCATCTCTGTAGCCAAGATTTCACCCCTTTCTCCTAGCTTAGGAATTCCTCAGTAAAAGATACTCTCAGTGGCAGTCTAAACAGTTTATAAGAAAAAACTAAAGTGAATATTTTTTAGTGCCACTTTTAGTGCTATGACAAAAGTCTTTGTGAATACGGCCCGTTTTTCCTTCTGTTTTTCCAGTAAGCTCCCACTTCAATATATATAAATTATTTTTAAAAAATTATGGCCTTTAAAACAAGTGTTGGGTGTATGAATGTCCATCCATCCATCCATCCATCTTCTACCGCTTACTCCTTTTCAGGGTCACGGGGAACCTGGAGCCTATCCCAGGAAG
>JANDJT010000169.1:27258641-27269847 GCA_024331685.1 Stegophilus panzeri | reverse complement strand
TGCCTCCAAGTGTTTCTGGAGCTCTTTCCGAGTGGTCCTTGGCTCTTGGGCTACTCTTCTGACTCCCTGGTCAGAAACCTTGCAAGGAGCTCCTGTGCATGGCTGGTTGATGATGGAGTGATGTTGCTTCTACTTGTGGATAATGGCCCCAGTGGCATTTCTGAAGAATTCAGAAGTTTTGAAATACGTCTGTATCCGATTCCATCAATATGTTTTGCAACAATAAGGTTCCGTAGGTCTTGGGAGAGCTCTTTGCTTTTACCCATCATGAGAGGTTTCTTGTGTGACACCTTGGTTACGAAAAGCCTTTTCATAGACCATCAATTTACTAACCCAGCTGATATTAATTTGCACAGACAGGGGGTAGAATTACTTACGGATTTCAGCTGGTTCCTTGCCTTACCTTGCCTTGCAGAATTGGTTTTTCTTAGCGTATTCAATATTTTTTTCCTGTGTCATTCCACTTTATTACACATAACTTAATTTATGGACTTTAATTTTGTGAAGTCTTTATATTTCCAGATTCCTTGAGTTAATACTGATGTCTGCTGAAAATTTCATGTGAATAACCTCATTGGAAATATATTTACTGAAAAAAATGTTGATGCATCCAATACTTATTTCCCCCTCTGTATTTATTGCCTTACTGACTGAACAACTGACTAGTGGCTCAGCTGCCTAAATTACTGGCAGACTCACAATTGGCTGTGCTTTCGGGGCATAGCAACCTTTTTCCTTGACACTTTGATTCCTGAAGGCCGATTTATAGTTCCAAGTTGATGTCCATTTGCGTAGCTATTTGCCTATGCAGAGTGAAGGATTATGGGAATTCAACCAATGCAGAGACTACGGAGACATGTTTGCGTGCAGTTCCCCAACAAGCCAACAGCGTGTGGGTCCTTCACTATGACTGTATGCGTAGGTCGAATGCTGACTGGTTGGCTTGAAAGGGAAAGACCACAGCAGAGTTCACCACAAAGATGCATGGATTTATAACATACAGTCTATGGTTTATAAGCAGTGCTTGTGAGTGCGGATGCAACAGGTCTTCCAGTAATGCTCTCTGACGTCGATCCATTATTTATAACCACTACATAGAAATTCTTTGTCCAGACTTTCCCACATTACGAACAAAGCAGAAGGACTAACAACAGCACAAACAAGAACATCCAGCAGAGGATAAATGTCCTGAGTTATAAACAGTGACATGTAAGAGTATACTACTCTCGCATATGTAGTTCGCCCAAAAATGGGCCAGTACACCCTTAACTTCTGCTGCTTGACTTCAGGGAGTATACGGATCATAATGAAGGTAACATTAGTCACAGAAGAGGTGCAAAATTTGCAATCAATACTGGCCCACAGACAATAGGGTAAGAGAACTACATAATTATGCATTTTGAGTGAACTATTCTTTATTCCTTAGTGCATCCAAGCATGAAAATTGGACAACTATTCTCTCACATTGCAAGTCTATGGGCCAATAGTTTATTTTGTAAACTGTCTCGTGGAACAGCTAATTTGCAATATATAGTGTAGACCAGAGTGTGCTACCATTACATTTTATGAATCTTGCTTTGATAATGTTTTTCCTTTGTTATTATGAAACATAGTGTCAATGTTTTATAATAATAATAATAATAATAATAATAATAATAAAACATTTTATAATGTGTTACCTAAACAATGCCCCCCAAACATCCTCAGAATGTAGTAGGAAAAATGTTCTACCTTTGTTAAAACATCACATTACAGGAACGTTTCATAAAAAAATATATAAAAAACATTGTCATCTCAGGCATCAATAATATTCTTAAAACATTTTCACAATGTTGCTGTGAGAATAATTTTCCTTTGTTATTTTGAAACATTGTGACAATGTCTTAAAAAATAACATTGTATAATCTGTTACCTAAACAGTATCCTCAAAACATCATCAAAATGTTGCAGGCAAAATGTTCTACATTTGTTAACGCATCACATTACAACAATGTTTTATAAAAAAAAAACAAAAAAAAAACAAAAACAAAAAAACAACAACAACATTGTCATCTCAGGCCTCAATAATATCCTCAAAATATTATATGAATGTTGCTTTGTTAATGTTCTTCCTTTGTTATTATGGAACATTGTACAAATGTTTTATAAAAGAACACTATAATATATTGCTTAAACAATGTCCCCAAAACATCCTCAGAATGTAGCAGGCAATATGTTCTACCTTTGTTAACACCTCATATTAAAGGAATGTTTTATAAAAAATAAAAATAAAAAGTTCTGTCATCTCAGCCTCAATAACATCCTCAAAACAATTTTCGAATGCTCTTCCTTTGTTATCATGTAACATCTGTGGCCTTGACAACATCCTCAACTTCCTCTGAATGTTGCAATTAAAATGTTATATCTCATCTATCATTTATGTTATATCTTGGTTAGTTATCTATGTTGATTGAACCTAAAGCTAATACTAAAGATAAGAAGCTGTACTTTGTTTATTTCTGATGCTGTGCACAACCATGCTAATTTGATGTTACTCCATAAACGGGAAGGAACTCAGATTTGAGAATACCCCAAGTTGACTTCTCAGTTGCAGTGGCATTTCATGTCATGAAATACATGGTCCCCATTTACTCTGTAGAGAAAGAAGGGTTCACTAAATTGTGCAACAATAGTAACAGCGTCACCTATAGCACATAGTGCAAACAATTTTTTTTCATATTCTTTATTTAAAAGATCTACTGTTTGCAACACTTGCTTTAGATGGTGCTGTTACTATTTATGCACATCTACAAGTTCATTCTAATAAATAAAAAACTTTGAAAAATTTTGCAATTTATTTATAATTGCATTATTTAAGAACAAAAAAAAAAGTAAAATTGTAATCAAGAATCCTTCATAAAGTTGAAAAAAAAAACAACCATGATTTCGCTTTACCTCTAGCATATAATTGAAATTACACAAATTGAATCATCATATGATCAAAAACATTGGGAGAAAAGTTAAAATCACATTCAAATGAAATTGGAAAAATTCAGATCAGAGCGGCTTCCATTCAAAATGTAAAAAATTATATAGGACACCATGGATTACAGAGATCAAAGAGAATGTATAAAACAAAAAGTATGCACTTCAATAATTTTTGGAGCTATTAATATATTTTCCTTTCTTTTGTTTATTTAGAAAGACTGTACCAATCATCAATAATAGCATAGGTCCTCTCAGCCAAATGGTAAATTACAGCTCAGTAACACTACTTACACAAAGCGTTGTGCAATTGCTAATAATTTGGAGTAATCACCTTCCAGTTTGCGTAAATGTGTAGGTATGGGAGCTTTAATCCTTGTTCCTGTTGGGTTCCCATTTTCTTCGATCAAAACAACATTGTTTGAATCAAATCTAGGTGACATTTTTGGTCCAGGCATCTTGTGACCCACAATCAGTGCTTTCTTTTTCTGTCCTTTAATGGCCAATAGGACAGTGTCACCCACTTTGCCCACTCCATTCTTGGTGTATACATGAATGACTCTAGGAGAACGGTGATAGGGGGTGTTTCCAAGACTGCTGTTGTCGACCACCCGTACTCTTGTCATCTTCTGAATAGCTGCCACAACTGTTGAAACACTGAAGAGATGGTATGATGGTATTGGAAAACTTTCTGATTCACACCACAACCATCAAAGAAAGTAAGAACACACCAAGGCACCATCCATATGTATAACATATTTTTGAAAATCACAAAAATCCACATGAGCAGCGTTTTTGAAAATACCTCCATCCACACAAAAACACAAAAATGATTTGCAACTACTGACATGAGCATGCAAGCCAATGCTTAGATTGCGATAGTATCTGTGCAGTAGATATGTCTGCATTGTTACGTATAGTATTGAGGAACGAATAAGAATTTGTACTTCAGTGCACATTACTATAGACTGATTTGACGTTAAGAGCTTGTGTATTGAGTGTTAGAAAAATCTCGTTCATTTATTTCTCTTCAGTAACTGCTTTATCCTGGTCAGAGAACCAGGTGGCCAAAAGTTCTAAAATGTGAAATAACAAACACAAGGATTCACATGTCTGACATGATGATCAGGTGGAACTATGCATAACGTTATACTTAGGTTTAATTAAAAATCTCATTTTGCAGTAGCATTTGTAGCGCCTGAACGGTCATTTGCCTCATGCCCAATCCCATAACAGGCATGTGCAGGTTGGTGCTGTGACATCAGTGTTTTCAAAAACATACTTTTTCCCATCCACGTGGAAACAGTGAACAGTTTCTCCACCTTGAATTTTTACTGAACAAAAACACAGTTTTTGTGTGGATAGGATGCCAAAATGAAGGGAAAAAACTGTTTTCAAAAATATCTGCATATGTGGTGTCAGGGTCTATGACCCAAACAGCTTTCTGGATTACAGATTCATGACAGCCATAAAAAAATAATTTTATAATTTACCTGAAAGACCTGTAGTGTATTGTCGATATCATCTTTGGAAGTGCCATTGATGAGAAGGCCATAGTGATCTATTATGAGAAGCATGACAAAATAAAAACATTATATTACTGTCAACTTTCTTCTATGACTTTTTGTCCTACATTTGTAGTACATCTACTAATCCCTGATTTCATGTAGTTTCTATAAGATACTACCTGCTTATTTATAAATACTGCATTGTTTTTGTCTCTTGCAAAATGCTTTTTTTCCATAAAAGAGTTGTTGTTGTGTACAATAAACCCTAAAAAATGTAGCATTTAATTTGATTTATTGGTAGACTTGGTGCACTACTTATAGGTGACAATAGAGTCACTCAGTTATGTAAGGATAAAACACGACGGGGCATCCTATTATAGGAAAATAATCAACGATAGGGTGGTATGATGTGTTAACCACCCCACAGTTGATTATTTTCCTATAACAGTATGTTCTGCCATGTTTTATTCACTAGCCATTTGAAATTGAAATATCACTCAAATGAAAACAAACTCATAGTACAGCGATCCCATAATACTGCTGAAGTTTTCTCTGTGCACTGTATTTCCATCAAAAAAGTTTTTAGGCTATAGTCAAGTACTTTCTGAAACATCATAATAATAATCACTCAGGAACTCATTTTTGTGAGCCTGACTTTCCTAGTTAGGGGCAGTTAATAACAAAAATTCATGGTGACCCCCAATATAAACAGGATAATTATGCATAATTAATTAAGTACTTAACTAACTAACTAAATAACAAATGAATTAATTAATACATAAAATGTGCTCTCACGCCATTAATTTTTCCCAACCAAATTCACCTGAACACACACTACATCCTAACTACCACCTCCGAACTCATACGCACGAATTTCCAAAGCAAACTTTTGGTCATTTACACGACAACGATGCATGGAAAAGTTCTGCGTACAGACGACAATATTGTCAAAACAATCCCCACTCACACGGATCTGCGAAAAACGACTAAAAACACTGTATTATGCATGCCAGGCCAGTAGTTGATGATGTCACTTTGTAAAGAAACACTACGCGCCTGGGCACATAAGCATCTTCCACAGAGCAGTAGAAAGAAGCCACATTGGCCCGTTGCTGCGATACATCAACATGTCCACCATATTGATCCAGGCAAGACTGCTCTATATACAAATAGAAGTAAACAGGGGAGCTGTGGTTTTCTGCATAAAACGCACAATAACGTTTACATTTCTCAAACAATTTCAATGGTTTATTATCTACGTGGAGTACAAAAAATAGTTCTGTCTCCAGTTACTTAGAATCTTGATAATTAGACTTGGAAAATTATTCATTGTCATAAGGGATTGTGAAAACTCATGCTTTTCAAGCATAGATTTGGCTTATTTAAATTGGTTAATAAATGCTGAGACAGCCCTAATGTAATGTAATATAATGTAAATGTACATGAAATGTGCATAAAGGTTTTTTCACTGTGGAAATGGATTTTTCTGTCTTCAACCCCATCGATTTTCTTGTGCTCCAGGTCAGAATTCTGTTAACAAAGCTCGTTCATTTTTAAGTACTGAAAAAAATCCAAGTAGTGCGTGTTTACGTACTAATAATTGACCATCACTGTACCAAAATGGAACAAAATCAGCAAATACAAATCAAATAGTGAGACACTGGCAGTCAGCCTGTTTTCTAGATTCTGCTAGCAATAAAAGGATACAGATATACTCCAAAACTACTTGTCAGCGTAAAGGTTAATAATGTGGTGTATGTAACAAATGCGTCTCCACTGGTCATAGTAGTGATGCAGTAAATCTACACTGTGCTGGAGAAACATCAATAAACTTGAAATCTTGAGCAGCACAAACACAGTCCTGGAGTGCACCATTGTAGTTTTAAATGTCTCACATTTTGTTTTGAAGTACTCATGTGCATGCCTATAGACTGAACACATAATATGCGTGCGCATGACGTCATCATTTTCACAAATTCTCGTTTGTCTACGTTTACACGGAGACGATAATGGCATCATTTTCAAAAACTTGTAGTTTGAAACCCGCTTTCAAAATTTTGTGCTTTTCAGGCCCCAAAACGCAGTTGTCGTGTGAACGAAAAGCCAAAACGCATTAAAAGTTTTCTGATTTTAGTTGAAAACGTTGTCACATAAAAGGCCCCTTAGTCTAAATGAAGTGACGTAGTGCACCACAGGTTGCTTCTTAACACTACAACTAATTGATTAAAAAATTCACAGCCAATTAGCCTATTTATTGTCGTATTTTATCGATTTTGTCAATTGTCTGGAAAGTCTTTAGGACAGAGGGCAGAGCACTGAGAAAGTATGTTGCGATTTCTCAGTTATGTTACACGCTGCATCTTTTGTTATTATATTAGCTTCAAAAGAGAGACAGAGAGAGAGAGAAAAAGAGGCTGGTGAGGGATTTTTTTTTTGTTAGACCAGTTTACAGCTGGTCTAACAAAAGTTAGAACTTTTCACAGATAGTCCACAACATGAACTATAACAACACACTCATAACAAAACACAAACGATAAATGTCCTTCTTCAATAAAGAGAAAATTGTAATCATTGGCAAACTGCTGTAGTATAAGCGAAATGAAACACTTGCTGTTAAAGGACAATAATACATTTTGTGATGGTTATGGATTATTTTCCTTTAACAGCACACCCTGTGATGTATACATTTTGCCAAGCTGATGGCCTTTAAATGAAAAAGGGTGAAGCTGACCAGCAATTTCTGAGCTAGAAAAATGTAAGCAGAGGCTTGAAATGAGAAAACTAATAAGATCTATTGGGTAGCAACACTGTAAATCAGGATTTATAGCTTTACAGTTAAAGCTCTAATTATAAAATAATAGTACACTATAGTAAATAAAATATAAGTAATCTAACACCAGATTTATTTTAGTGATAGAACAGACCTCAGTGTGGGATCTGCAGAGCTGAAAATAAAATTTCTACAGCTACAAGATTACATTCAGCCGACACCGTATTTAGGATGCAGTACAAGACTTTTTAAACTTTCTAGGTAGCCTGCTAGATAACGGCGATTAAAACCGCATGTTCTCCATGCTGAATACTTAAAATGAAGTCCACATTACAAGCAAATATAAGTAGGCTAAATACCTTCTCATGCGTTATTCACTTCACCTTCAACAACGTGAACCAGCCGTTCCAGTAAAATTACTTCCGAGGCAGCGTTTCAAAATAAAAGTTCAATGTAAAACCTTTTGTGAGCAGGTATAAAATTTATATAATAATTTTTAATTTGTTAAATAATAATAATTTAAAAAATGATCAAAATGATAATAAACCCATTTATTTCATCGATAAAAGCACCATCCGTTTTTTTCATATAAAAATACAAGTTACATCAGGTGTTGAATTTATTTGTCCTCTCCAGTTACAGAAGAATTTGACTAAATCATGTTTGCTTCCCCTCAATTTTGAATCTGACTTCACATCTTTTTGTACATCCAGCTTGCTGTTTCGCTCCTTTTTATATACCTAGTGATATATGTTTGTCCGTCCCTGCATTATATTGTCACAAAAAAAAACCTTGAATAATATTTTAATCAAAGTAAGCTTAGATTTTCATTCTCAAATTAAACTGCTTACATTACAGGAGATTGGATGGAGGTCTGTCCTTTCCAAACTTTTAATTATACGCTTTACTCCTCGCCCTTTGTCAGTTTGGTTTGATCCTGTTGTTTCAGTGTCATGGAGGGCGATTGAGGAGTCTTTTGTCTCACCTTATGAATTGAAGCATCTTGTTTTTCGGGAGTTTTGCTTAGGCAATATAGGGTGAATTAGCCTAACGTGGGACAATTTTTTTTTTTTTCCATTAAATCCACACCAAGTAACATTAAAATCCCCAGGATGTGTTCTAATCAAACAAAAATAGAAAATGCAGATATCACACTCGTAAAAGAAATGGTAGATATAACTGTACTCTTAGTGCCAATTAAGTTGTCTCAGCCAATCTGCTATACTGGCATAAAGTTGGTTTGACGTTGATTGTAAAGTAAAGTTGGTTTGATATGCGGAAATTAAGGGACCGTCTCTAAAGTTACATACGACATTGTTGTACAGGATTCTAACTTCAATAGCATTTGAAGGGAATGACTTACAGTCACAAACCCAACTGTAAAGTGTTCATCTAGTTGTCCGCTATAACACACACCTTTTAGATTTTTGATATTTAACAAAATAAGCTATTAAATCATATGTACATTTGATATGAATTTCACTACGGAATGGGCCCATACACAAAATATACCATAATATAAAGCTCAGTAGCATTTGAAGGGAATGACTTACAGTCACACAACCAACTGTAAAGTGTTCATCTAGGTGTCAGGTATAATGCACACCTTATAGACTTTTGATATTTAATAAAATAAACTATTAAATCATATGTAAATTTGACATGACCAGCTACATCAGCAAGTGCACTGATGACGTCACCGTCTCCAAGACCATCACCACACGCTCCAACCAGAAGCCGTGGATGACTGCGGAGGTGCGAGCATTACTGAGGACCCGAGACTCCGCCTTCAGGGCATGTGACAAAGCAGCCCTAAGAACAGCGAGGGCCAAATTGTCCCGGGCCATCAGAGAGGCAAAGCGCACACGCCCAGAAAATCCACAGTCACTTCACGGATAGCGGCGACACACAGCACATGTGGCCGGGCATTCAGGCAATCAGCAACTACAGGACATCACCACCTGCCTGTGACAGTGATGCCTTCCTTCCAGATGCGCTGAACTACTTCTACGCTCGGTTCGAGGCACAGAATGACGTGGTAGCGAGGAAGACCACCCCTCCTACCAACGACCAGGTGCTGTGTCTAACCACGGATACAAGAACATTGTCAGACCTCATAAGATAACATAATCATGTGTAATGTGTGAAGCGTGTTCCTGGCACAGCTCAATTGCATGTAGTGATGCCTACACACACTTCTATAAGCTAAATGCTGTAAATGTAATAAAAATAAACAATTTAACGTCCATAGTATATTCCAGATATTAAAGTGCAGTAATCCATATAATTATATAAACTGAGAGAGTGAAGTGTGTGTCATTGTCTCCCTGCAGGTTGTGTGATTGTGATATCTCAGATGAAGGCTGTGCTGCTCTGGCTTCAGCTCTGAGATCAAACCCTTCACACCTGAGAGAACTGGATCTGTCTGGGAATGATCTCAGAGACTCAGAAAAGAAGCAGCTCTTCAGTCTTAAACTACAGGACTTGAGCTGATTTACAAGTATTTCAGCTAAACATGTACAGAAATAAAACATACAAATATTTAGACTCATTAACATTGTTCGATATGTTTTGTTTAGTGAAGAAAAAGTTTAAGTAACCTGGTCCTATTTTTATAAAGCGCTATTGATTATAAACAGGTTCATATTCAGTGAGTTACTGGGTATTGCTTTAAACTTTGCACTTAAACTTTACTTTGATGTTTAATGTTCATGTTCAACCTGACAGCTTAAATATTAAACTTGTTTTCAGGTTTAATTTCAGGTTATGAAGAATTTTCATCTGATGCAGACTTCAGAGAAGATATTTTTAATGAAATGTGCTCGACTCACAGTGTGCTTGACTCACAGTTTCCTTAACATTGTTCTCACACTGAGAAATAATCTGAATTAAATGTAATACATTTCCACAAAGTGTAAGCGCAGACAGTGTGTTGAATTGAATTAATTAATTAATTGAATTTACAGAGTGGTGTTGCAGCACTCCTATCAGGAATAAGCACTTACTGAAGATCAATTCTTTATTTTTATTATTACACTGTTATACCACTATTATACCCTAAAGAATCCAGACATCATGGCAGAACTAAGGTTCTGGTTATGGTTCTAGTTGCTCTGGTCTACACTCCAGCCCATGCCTTCCACCACCCCACCACTCTATCACATCATCTGGTTGGAAGACTCTAAAATCACCATGGCTGAAGCCATGACTATTTCCTCAACATGCTATTGCTGCTCTGTGTTCTTTTTCCTGTAAACACTGCTTTGTTTTGTTTTTGTAACATTCTGAAGATATCTAATTGCTGTGAATGTTCATTTGTTATAAACATTCATCAGCTTTGGTGGAAAGCACGAGTCTGAAGAATTAATCTGGTGTATCTGTAAAGAGTGTATATGTGATTTAGAGCAAAGCAGGTTGATATGTGGCATGTCAGCTGCAAAGCTAAATGGCCTACTGATTAACAGAGATAGGACATTAACTCATGAGCAAGACCTAAGTTTTGTTCGATTAAAAAAATGCATTTCATTAATGTATTTTACACTTTAAAAAAAAAAAAATATTAATCTATATACATGTAGGTTTCATTTTCATTTTTATAATATATAGAAAATTGCATAACTGTGTATAACCTTATCACCAGAAGCCAAAAATGAACATTTTTCCTCCAGTTTTGGAGGTGCCCAAGTTAAATGAAATGTATTTGTGGTAACAGACTGCACCCTAGTGGTGAATGGCTCATACGAAATTAGACACTTAACCCTAAGTTTCTCTTCTGATTAAAATAACCCATTTATATTTTGCCAATGCTGTAAATGATTTTCTTTCATTTATTTCCTCCACTCAATTTCTCTATCAAACATTCTGTTTCATCATGTGTAGCAGTAAATGACCTTGGTGTGATTATTGACTCCAATCTATCATTTGATGCTCATGTAGATAATATTACTAGGATAGCCTTCTTTCA
>JANDJT010000169.1:27170608-27192827 GCA_024331685.1 Stegophilus panzeri | reverse complement strand
TTGTCACATGAAAAGATATAATCAAATATTTACAAAAATGTGAGGGGTGTACTCACTTTTGTGAGATACTGTAGGTGATCTCCTTACCCCGTATACTGCCTCAAGATCTCTTCAATCATGCATTCTTCTACTACTTTCAGTCCCTCTTTCATAATTTTAAAACCAAAGGTGACCAGGCTTTCTCAGTAGCTGCTCCCAGGCTCTGGAATAGTCTCCCTTTGCATATTAGATCTTCCCCCCTCTATTGCTATGTTCAGATATTCTCTGAATACCCACTTCTATTCGTTATCTTTTAATTCGGTCTGAGGGTGTAGGATTTTTGTTTGTCCGTTGGTATTTGGTACTATTAAATGCTTGTTTATAAATCTGTTTTACACTACATATACAGCACTTTATTTTCAACTTCTGTTGTTTTTAAATGTGCTTTATAAATAAATAAACTAAACTAAGGGAAGTGGAAAATACCAATTAACCGAGTTGTGTGGGTATTTGTTTATTCTGTTACAGCATGTGGTGTTTTGGTAAACTCTGGGAATCGCTAATAGGTTTTGTTCGTTGTATTTTTATCATTCAAAGTTAATTTCTCTATTTTTTCCACTCCTTTCCTTGGTTCCTGATCTGTCCTCTACCCTACTTCAGGCTGACACAGAAAAGGCCTGCCATGGCAATCAATCCAGAAGCCAGAGTCGCAGAGTTTGTATCTCCTGTTTCCTGACTTTTGTTTAGTTTTTTTCCCATTTCCACTGTTTTCCCCTCTGTTATCGGCTGTGTTCTCTTGTTTCCCCTCTGGTATTCATCTTTGTTCTCTAACCTACACCCCAATCCCTCATTTTTTTTCCTCAGAAGGGCCTGGAAGATGATGCAATGTCAGTCCAAAGCAGTGGAAGTTACAGGGTTTGTAACAGTTTGTTGAATTGAATGTTTTGTCTTTTACTGTGTGCGAAGCATGTTCGGTATCCTTCAATCTCTAAACCTCTCAGCCTTTTATTGTGTTATTCACGGTGAACTCTATAATTCAATTACTACTAGACTTGTGTGATGGTTTTTTTTTTCCTGATCGTGATTTTTCCATTTTAAAATATTACATTAAACTATTTAATTGTCTAGAAATGGTAGCATACAAAATTCCATATTATTATGGAGACGTAATGATATTTTCAGCTGTGTAGTCGGGAGCTTCATCATGAAAACTCGGCTGGAATTTTAAGTGATACAGTAATGCACAGTAAACGGTATTTAAAAAAATAACAGCACATTTCGAAATACAGTGGGGTAAATAAGTATTGAACGCGTCAACATTTTTTTTCAGTAAATATATTTCCACCAATTTTTACCACACATCAGTATTAACTCAAGAACTTTTGTTAAATGTATGTGTGTGCAATGTTAGCTTAGCCAAACATGCGCTGATCGATTTTATTTAATGTTAATAAACTTAAAAGATTTTCAGTTTAAGTGAGGGCATCTCCACAGGATATGAGAGCACTGGAGGAATGGGGAAAGACTTCCATAAAGTGTCTGTTAATATCAACAAATTCATATGTTGCTTTGTCATCTCCCATTTGTTTGGGGAGAGAAATACTGCTCTTTGGCATATTTTTGAGTGATAACTCACACTATTGTAACCTTTCTTCATTTCTGCCTCCATGGTCAGAGGAGCTGTTCAGAGGGCTCATGAAGAGCTCCAGGGTCGGAGTATGCTAAACTTTCTGCCACTCTGGGCTCATTTCTATATCATTTTAAATTTATAATTATGAGTCAGAAGAGTGGGTGAATGGGTGGCATTTATTCCAGTCGGTGTTCTTTCCACAAAGTCGAAATAAAAATATGAGGGTAATTTAAAAAAAAAAGTGAAATACATAGTCTCTTGTAGATGCTCACACACAAAACTACAATAATCCTAAAGCAGTGCACCTAGACATTAGCCCTTTGCGCTCCAACACTAGCATACTTTGGGGTATACGCCTTCCTATGCAAAATGTGTAACAGTTGGCAGGTCTAGTAATATAATCAGCAATAAACAGCACTACATTTTATGGCAGTCTAATATCATGCAGTGACGATAATACTGTTTTATCACTATGAGTTATTCAGTAACTACAGTGAAGTAAAAGGAGGGTGTGTAGTTACAAGATGGGAAATGCAAGTTTGGGTGTTTGCTTGTATTTCCTCATTTGTACGTCGCTTTGGATATAAGCGTCTGCTAAATGAATAAATGTAAATGTAAGAGGCTAACCCTTTTAATTATCACTATTAAGCTCTGAAACTCTGAATCCATAGCTTACAAATGGTGGTTTAAAATCTAGATTTAAAACGTACAGATGGTACTCAACCAGAATAAGTTTTTTGCCGCCGCCGGGTACCAGTCCTGATCTCAACTCTTATCGAAAATTTGTGGACTGTGCTTAAAAGTCAAGGCCAGGAAACCAACAAATGTCACTGAACTTGACCAATTCTGCTAAGAAGAGTTGTTAAATATTCAACCAGAATTCTCCCAGAAGCTGGTTGATGGCTACCAAAAGCGTCTGCTCGAGGAAACTTGCTAAGGGACATTCAGCTGAATATTAGGTGATTTCGACCGCAACTGTATCTCGTATCCAAAACTCTTTGTAAACAATGTGTCCAGACAACACGAACATAATGCACATCCCCTGATTTGATTACTGAATGGATCTTGAACAAAATGTACATGAGAATTACATGGTGTTAGAATTAAACACCATTCAAAATCCACCCTTTTATTAATTTGTTTATTTCATATTTATTCATTTATAGTTACACTGTAAAATCGTCTGCTTGCATTTGCTACCCTGTGGTTAACATTTTGGAGTGGGGCACACGACCTCATCTGTTTGCGCCCTGAACTCGGCAGCATTTGTTGAGCTCACGTTTCAGCCAGTACGAGCTCCTCTTTTCGCTCAGTACCGTTTCCACCTTTGTACCGAGCCTTCCCTGTAACAGTTTAATTTGCATGTTGTGTGTTCATTGGCTTGAATTAATGTGGCTACATTTTGAAAGACATGAAGAAAAATAAAAACGATTAAGTGAAATTAACATAAACAAACATGGTTGAGGAGTAAAGGAGTACAAGCAAAAATGGAGTAAAAACTGCATTTGTTTCATTCAGGTTCTAATAAGCTTTGGAAATAATAACATGAAATCAATCACTGCTGATTCTTAAAATTTATTTGACAAAATAACAAAATAATATATTATGTTACACTTTTATTACTATTAATTTATTCCATTATTTGTTCTCCATGTCACACTTCCAGTCGTTTTGCAAACCGTCCCTTTGCACCACCTAGTGGTAATTTTGTGAATTTTCTCATGTGACTTGTTTGTATTTACCTCTCTGGCCTTGTGGTGGTATATGCAGCGGTAATAGACATTCTGGTTGACTACCTACTGTAGGGCTTGGCTCAACCCTAGGCTTAATTTACTGAGTATTTATTTTCCTTTTCATTTTTAATTTTATCTTAAAAATACCAAATTGATTCAGATACATTTACAGAGCCATAATATCTATCTTGGTTCACTTTGAGTTTGCAAAAAAATTGCACAATTCTCTGTGAACACTTTCGATCCATTTTGATTACTAACAGCACTATCAAGATATCATATTCATGTTAGTTTTGAGAGTTTGCTGTTTAAAATGCCTATTTTTATGATGAACTTTAGTGGTTTAAGTGGTGTCAAGGGGCTGGGTTGAACAATCTTTCCTCCAGATAATCTGTTCCCAGTTCCAAACTTCCAAGATTTAAAATTGAGAATTGTAAATTGAGAATTAAAGAGAATTGTAGAATTAAGAACAATTGCACCTTTTGTTTAAAGAACCAAATGTAAAATAGACATGCTTATACATTGAATTTCTTCCTTATTTTAGTCTTCTGCCTCGTTGCTGCTAGGCAACTCCAGCTTCATGACCAGCTCTAGGAAAAAAAGCTTGGTGGTACGTCTCTGTTTGTGCATTTCTTTTTTTCTGCTAGTGGTGTTTTGTTAAATTTTTTAACCTTTTGAGAAAAAGTGTGAGGGACTAACATCTGTGTTCATTTCTTACTCGCTTAGTCTGAGAGGAAACTCTTGAGTCTCCTGACAACTAACAAAAAACTATGGAATGCTTTGAGATTTTGAACTTAGGAGTACAAAGTACACAGCCATTAAATGCAAAGATTCATGAATAAAGAACTTTAGCTAGTTTAAAGCTTCTGCAATCAATTTATAAGAACACTTTGTAAAACCAATGCATTGAGGAAAATATGTCTGTTTGTCCGGAATTCTAACTGACTTAATCAGGAAACTTCTTTGCAAGGAGGCAGTTCTCCTTGTGTGTCAGTTATTTTGTGCATGCATAGTTAGAAAAAGGTTTTTCAGTTTGGAGGAACTCTCAAAGGTTCTTTGTTGGACTCTTTTAGAATAATTCTAAAAAGAACATTTTTATGATATTGGAACAACAGAAAACCAGTTTGCTTTGCTTCAAGGAAAAATATCTTGCTTTGCTTGACGTAATTATTTTCTTGTTAGGTCTTTGTGTAACTTTTTAGCATTTATTTTTGTAGTTTAATCTGGTGGATTTTAGCAACATCTTCATTAATGTGACTCTTAATCTTATGAAAGCTAAGTCTAACCAATTTTCAATGTCAATTACGGTAAGTTTAGCATGAACACTTGAACGTAGGTGTAAAGAAGTGTGAAGCATGACCATTTTATAAGTATTCAAAAAGCATATGGTTAGGAATTTGCATCTTACTTACCAAGAATGGCAGTTGAAATGATCATGAACAAGGCTTTGGTTAAACAATTGCTGAAAGAGCAATTTAGTACAACAAAACATCTAATTTAATTTTCATCACTCACCATGTTGTTTGGACTATAACTTTAGAGTGGTCTGGTTTGGCTAATCCTCTAAATGTTCAGTCACCTATAACTGCACACTGGCATGGGTGTTTGAGTTAACATTTTTATGTGGTTTACAAAATCCTGATCTCTTCGCAGTCTGATGCCAGTAGTTCCCGCTTGAAGAGCTCTCATTCCACTGTATGTATAATTCACGTGGTATAATTTATAAGACTGTAAATGATGGTCAATAACCTATTTTTGTAATGGGTTAAGAAATACATTTCCCCTCAGAAATCACTTGTTTCGATCATCATTGACATTCATTCGTTTTTATCATCATTGAAGCTCATTTAATTGAAAAGTCTGAAGTTGTTCCAAATTAGTTATATTTCTTCATATACCATTAATCACATGGAAAGGTATGATTTTTCATGGTGTTTGAAATGTATAAGATTGATTACATTCCCCATTTTAATAAGCTTTCAGTTATACCCTAACTTAATAGGAGATTAAAGAGCTCGAGATGAAACTTTAGAAATAGAATACTAATTTGTGATTGATCATTCTCTGATTTAAATGTGAAGATTAGCTTTTATTTACCACTAGGGGTATAAATGATGATACGATATAATATCGATTCTTTTAGCCAGCGAATTCGATTCGATCAATTCAGGGGTCAGCGATCGATATTAGCGATGTGTCTATTTCACACAATCGGTAACATTTCTATTAATTCACAGATGCAACCAAAATATATTTTGAAAAATGTATTGAGCTTTTTTTCCACTATGAAATACTACATATTTCGGTGAAAATAAGGACCCGGAATGAACTTAGACTTTGACGAACGTCACGCCCAGGATGTGGCTGGAATTAGACTGTCCTAAATAAAGGTCCATGTCAGGGCCAGAGTGGAACCCATTTTCAGCCCAGGAGTTTAATGCCCATGACCAGCCCTTTTTTTTGTGGTGGAAGAACTTTGATAAATGAAGTAACAGTTCAATTACTAACTGACGTGTTTCAACAAGTGTGTAAATATAAATAACAAATGACATACTGAGTATTATGAAAAAAATGTTGGTTTGCATTCGAACAAATATTAAGTATTACAGTAAGGAATATACTTTTTTTTTGGCAGTTACCTCATGCCACGGCATGTGGCGATGGTTTGTTTATATCTCTATGGTAACAACCTGGGTATGCGCGCGTGTGTGTGTGTGTGTGAGAGAGAGCCATGTCACGCTCAGAGCCATGTGACCTGAGAAAATGGCACTTTTTAATGCATAAGTAACTGATGTGCTGCTTTAAATACAGATGTAGTGTAATTTAATCAGTAACACATGCCTTTTCTGCGCGTGTGTGAGGTACGGAGAGAAAGCGGGTGAATGGTACATCTGCCGGCCAAATTTATGAGTGGTCCACCGGGAATCCTTCAGATTCTCCCAATTAGCCACTCCGGCTATGGTCCATCTTAAAGAGCCCCTATTATGCTTTTTCAGATATTACCTTTCATGTAGTGTTATAGAGCTGTTTGTGAATGTAAAAACGTATGCAAAGTTTCAAAAGTCAAAGTGCACGACAAATTGAGTTATTGATTCCCAAAAGAAAGAATCGATTCTGAACAGCTGAAACGAGTCATCAGTAATTCCAGATTTACTTCCTGTACATACCTACGTAGGTTTGTAACAAAAAAACCCGCCTCTGGTCTTCATTGGCTGCTTGTGAACAACATGTACTTTGATCTGCCTTCAAACACTACAGTACAGTAGTTGCGTCCTGAAAGAGTTAGGTTCATGTCTAGAAGACGTTATTTTCTGCGCTGCAAAAGCAAAGCCACTTTGCATGGACTTTGCGTCAGTGGTTAGAATTTATTTTAAAATGATACCACAACAGTTCAACTCTGACCTTCGTTTGCGTTCCCGTCATTTCAAATCTAGCTGAAGTCAACCTGGGATTTGCGAAACGATTATTCATTAAAGATAGGGCCGTCCCCACTTAAGTATGATTCATTATTTACGTATATATTTTCTACCAAGTGTTCCAAACGCGTAGTTTTGTGTTGTATACGTGTACAGCCAGTGCACAGCTGTTAGCTGTTAGCCTCTGCTAACCGGCTAACTCACGTTATTGCCAAATAACATATAAACTTACCACTGAGAAACATCCTGTTCTTGTTGTGCTTGCCATGGTGTTTCTGGTTGATCTTCCGATGTATTGATGTATGTACTTGGGCTCAAATTGATAAGGTAAAACTGACATTATTACTGAGCTGAAATTCAGATATGGTAATGGGCGTTTCCTTTCCGACATGCGCTGTAAGCAGTAGACCAATCACAACAGACTGGGATATCTGACCAATCAGAGCACAGTAGGCTCTCTGAAAGGAGGACTTTAGAGTGAACGGATGCCTGAGCGAGTCGTTTGTGACACTGAGAAAAATAGGTGATGCTGCAATGTAAACTATGGGGGGGAAAAAATGAAGGTTTTTTAAAAAAATTTTTTTTAACTTTACATGCATGTAAAACTATTGTATGAGATCTCTAAAACAAAATTAGGCATGTTTATATAGTGTAATAGGGGCTCTTTAAAAGTTAAACATGCATCAATGTTTACAGATTGCATCGATAAATTGGATCGTTGGTTATTTGATCAATACATCAATCCATATCGCTGGATCGTTAAACCCCATCTTTACTACTGTGTACACTTTACACACTTGTCAACATGCACCTATTTTTAACTTGGTTGAATAGTAATGGAAATTATACATTTTTCTGTTGTATAATGGGATAAGCTGTGTAAATATCAGTTTTAGCTGACCATGAACTTCCATGACCATCATTCTTAACATTCATACTACTGATGGTTTCTATTTTTCTGCCTGGCATAGTCTCATCTGTCACACTTGAGTTAACCATATGCTCTCTTCCTTTTAGAGCTCAGTGTATAATGACCTTCACAGGAAGGCTGCTTCCTCCAGGAAAAAACCTGACCTACTGGTCAGTGCTTCTGACTGAGTATATATTGTGTGTATACCCTTTGTCAAATGTGTCTGCTGTATTCCAAGTCATATTTAATGTCTTAATCCCCTCTGCAGTGATCAGGCACTTGTGGAGAACTGTCCATTCATGTTCTGCAGTTTGTGGATTAATGGATTAAATTCCTGTGCATTTTTGCAGTTATTCCTCGTTGTTTTCACTGTTTCTTCTGTAAGAATATAAACTGACGGGTTTGTTCGCCACTTTTTACAGGGCTATTTAATAAGGACAACATATACCTGCCACAATAGTGTGACACTGGGTGTATGGTATATTATGATGCTTTATGTAGTGTAATTAATGTAATTACATCGTAGTACATTAATGTAATTATGTAGAGTTTTATGAATTCTTTTAGGAACAGTATAATTTTAATGAATATTTAAAAAAAAAAAAAAAAAAAAAAAAAAAAATTATGAAAAATGCCTTTGGTTAAATGCCTTTTATAACTTTAATCTTACACTGAAAACATGAGGAGATATAAATTAAGTAAAATGTATTATATAAAAGGATAAACCATTTAACATCCCCCCCCCCCTTTTTTTTTTAAGCAGCAAAACCACATCACAATTCTTAGCATCCCTGCATCTTTGCCAACATAGCACCACTGAATATTTGCCTATAGTGCTTGATAATTAGAAAATACAGAGCAAGGAATTTGGGATAACTACCTATTACAGGTTATCTAATGATCTTCCATGGTCCTGTGTACTTTTTTTTTTTTTTTTTTTTTTTTTTTTCTTTTTTTTTTTTTTTTTTTTTTTTTTTTTTTTTTTTCTTTTTTCTCTCCAGTTGACGGGTTTTCAGTTGGGTTTAGGGATGAACATGTTACAAGCTTGATTCTGTGGTCAGTGAACCATTTTGTGTGGATTTAGATGCATGTTTGGCTCATTGTCTTTCTGGAAGATTCAACCACAACCCAGTTGTTGCTTTTTTGCAGAAGCAGCCAGATTTTCATTTTAAATCTTCTGGTACTCCATGAAGCATCATGGACACTAAAAAACACTGGGTTAAAAACAACTCAAATTGGGTTCTCTTTAGCCCAACGGCTGGGTAAATATAGGATAGAACACATTTTCGGCTAAACTAACCCATCAAGTTGGATTGTTAATTTTAACCCAGCAACCAGGTGGTTTTTTCAACCCAAAGAATGGTTTAATTTTTACAAAAATGCTGGGTTAATTTTATTTCATGAACGGGCTAATATTTTCAGGGTAATATTTACCTTTTGAAAACGTCAAATATACCACATTATAAACTAATATGTCAACATTGTATCTCCTTTATTTATACACAAGGAGGTATTCAGAAATGAGGTATTCTTAATGACTTTTAAGTAAATGACTTTCATAAGTCATATATTTAAGATGAAAACGTCAGATTTTGATCAAAGGAGAAGTTAAAAACATCCAAAAAACTGAGTAACCAACTTACGATCCAGTGGGCATTACAAACAAGTAAGCCAAAGCTATGTAAACTGGACTGTTATCATATATTTTTGCTTGTTCTAGTGTACAGTAATGGTTTTATGGATGAATATATTGATACGTACCTTGTTTCTCCAAATAAATCTAACAATATGTCTGTGTGAAAACCGTGACCTCCACCTGAGGAGAATTCAAAGAGTCCGTGCTGAGTTGCTTTGACCCAAGGAGCTGGGTTGATCTGTCGGGGTGGGGGAGGGGTGCATTGATTCAACTGTCTGTGAAAATGACCCAGCCACTAACCCTCTGGTTGGGTTACACAAAACTTCCCAAGACTGAGAAAATAACCCAATTAAATGACCCAAAAGGTACAAACCAGCGTTTGCGTAGAACGCATAACCCAGCAATTTTTAGTGTGTGTATTCAAACTACATTTTTTTTTCCTTTTGCTTTACTAAACATGTTGTTTCCCAGTTACTGTCCTTAAGTGAAAATAATTCACGTGACCAGTGCATGCTTTTCTTGCATTGATTTTTAATTTTTTTTTTTTTATTGGCAGAAAAGAGCACTCACGCAAATAGTTGATTTGTGTTCTTTGAGCATTCTGACCATCTCAGAGGTCCTTGATAAATTTTCTGTCAAAGGTTTAATTAACTGTAATGTTTGCCATGAGGCCAAGAAGGTCATAAAATACTACAATAAAACATACAAGCTGATTCTGTTATTACATTGGTTTGCCAGTAGAAGGGAATGGGACTTGTGAAGTTGAGGATGTTTTTGCATATTTAAGGAATCTGGATTTAATGATGAAGTAAAACATGTCTGTTATTGTTTTCTGTTGCCTAATGATAATTGATAGTTATAGTAATAGGTGTTTTCTTTCCTAGTCTGTTTATAAATATTTTTTTGTACAAATTTGCACACTTTTTTGATTTGATCACTTTTTTTTTATATATCCTCACCACAGACGGGATTGTATTATGACCAAAGGAAATACAGCAGTCTAAAGAGCTCCAAACCACCTCCTCCTCTCTCCTCCACTATCTCTATCCATCAACCCCGGGTTTGTTTTTCCTTCTGTCTGTTGTCCACATACTGGCTCTATGTTGAAAATATATTTTGTAGTCTGTCAGACAGAGAAGTTATTTCAACACTTTTGTTTTAAGACTATAGGTATGCGTGTGTATTCATGTGCAGTTGTGTACAGTACTGTGCAAAAGTCTTGGCACATGTAAAGAAATATTTTAAAGCAAAGGTGCCTTCAAACATAATTAAATTAAACATTTTCAATATAAAAAATGTCTATAAAGAGCAATGAACAGTAAAACTAAACAAAGTCAGTATTTGGCGTGACCACTTTTTGTCTTTAAAAATGCATCAGTTTTATAAGGAATTGTCTGGTAATTTTTAAGCGTCTATCGTGGATAAAATACCACTGTCACTTGGTTCTGATTTTGCAGGCAATCCCTGACAGCTTTGATTACTTTGTTTGTTATTCATTCTGTTTTTAAAAATCAACTAATTTTTAATTGTAATTATTCTTTTGTCTATGTTTTTCTTTCTATATTACCAACCCAACAGTGTTTTTTATATCAGGATGTACTTATTGATAGAGACTTTGAAGTACTCTGGATAAGGGCATCTGCCATATGCCATAAATGTGGTCTATTACTTCATATGTAACCTTCTTTACTGACATAAAAAACATTTTTCTGTAATTTAATTTTCTTATTGTAAAAGTAATGTTTGGAGCTTTAAAACAAGTCATATAATAAATATCTAAGACAAAATCAGTATTAAAAAATAGGGTACCCTGGCCTTTTGCACAGTACTCTTATGTTGTACTCTAACCCTCACAACCCCTCTCCCACCCCTTACAGGCTTCCAGCACACCCTCCACAGGTCTGATGCGTAGCTACAGCGCGGTCAGTCTATGCTTAAATGCTTTTGCATGTAGAATTACATCTAATTGATAATGTGCTGTTGTATAGGGGCACACCTCGTTCTAAGCTGTGTTGTTTCTGTCAGACCCTGTGCCACCACAAAAAAACATGTATAATGAAGCAAAATGGGTGTATTATTTCTAATATGTGTTTCTACTAGGAATATCTGGGTGGACAAATCATAAATCCATTAGGAAGTCCATCAGACAGATGAATGCTCCGGTGTACATTACCAATGATAACTAGGCTACAAATGGTGCCTATAATATTAGGGCCACTGATTAAAAACTAAAAAAGATTTAGAGAATAATGTTGTAATATTTTGACAATAAAGTCATAGTTTTATTAGTGTTATATATATTATTAGAATACAGTCATAATACTATGACAGAATGATGCATTTCAGAGCAATTAAATATTTTACAAGTTAAGAAATATTCAATCTTCTGGTTAGCGTTAGAAGTTGGGTTGACTGCAACTGAGTCAGGTTCAACTGAGAAAAAAATAAATAAAATCTGCTAGTCCCTGGCCCTTGGGCTGCTGATTTGTCTACCCTGAATATGTTCCCAGTTTTCTTTCTCACCACATATTCTGTATACACTTCTGATCACATGCTAAATTAAATGCATTTTCCCAGTGCAGTTAAAAATAGTATGCATGCTTTTAATTACACTGCAGTTTTTATATAACACACACAAATAAAGGAGACAATTTATTTAAATGGTTTTGCTGAATAGTGGACCTCTTTTATGCCCTTAGGCCTCAATATGTGATGCTGGTCTCTATGGGTCATATGGTTCCAGAGCTGTAAGTGCTGTAAACTCTAGTTTTAAACACGGACCATTTTTGTTACATGGAGCAGGGTTTCCCTTAGCTGGAAAATACTGGTATTTGACCAATAATAACTCTGCTGTAATTAACGATCCTTTCTACACCTCCTTTTATTTCATAATGCATGACTTTTTTAATGTATATATGGATGATATGCTGAAGGAAAACAGTCAATGTTTAAAGGTAGCGACATATATGTAACTGTATAAATGTAAATGTGGTGGCATATAACCACTGCTATGGAAAAAGTGTTTTCTAGCAAATCACAGCTACAGTGGTGGTGTTCAATAAACAAGACTAGAATGAAAATAGGATTCATGTATAGTGGATATAAAAAGTCAACACACCCCTGTTAAAATGGCAGATTTTTGTGATGTAAAAAAATGAAACCCAAGAGAGATCATGTCAGAACTATTTCTACCCTCAGTGTGAAATTACAACATATAAAAATTAAGTGAAAAACAATCAAACATTTTAGGGGAAAACCTAATTGTATAAGTGTGCACACCCGTAAACTTATACACTGACTACCTTTACATGGACAGCAATAATCTAATTATTGACCTTATTCTGAATAAGATAATATTGTGATTAAGGTGTTTACATGAGTTGCTTTTAGATTATTCCTTTCATGTTCCCGTTTTACATGTTATAGAACATAGATCGATTAATAGCACGTCATTACGTCCCCACGCCACGCCGTCTGACGTTCCCTCCAGAATTTCACGTATCAACGGACAGTTCATCTTTGTTATGGTACCGTATACAGTTTTGGGTGTTATTTAAAATTTTTTACGAAAGCTTCAAGTGCAGTTAATTATTTATCATGCTGTATGTGCAAATAGACGACTGCTTGAAGCCGTGGGCTGTGTCCCAAACCATGTACCTACATACTATATAGTAACCGAAATACATGTACTTCACCTACTATGTAATGTTAAGTACACGGTTTCGGACACAGCCGTGCTCTCTTGTTGGCCGTCAAATGGTTGAGCACTGCCGTGTGTGTATGTGTCCTGTTGCAGAATGCGATGAAAACTCCCACACGATGTTAATAGTGTGATTAAGGTTCGTACATGTCTGTAATGCACGTCAATAATGTAACTGAAACAGGAATACTTCACGTCTTAATTCGATTTGTGTTTACTTTGAGTATGACTTTAGTCGGATTAAGGTAATAAAAAATTGCTGTTTACATGGTATTTTCTTAATCAGAGTATTGTCTTAATCGGGTTAATATTGGATTATTGTTGTCCATGTAAACATACTGACTGTTGAAGTACCTTTTGATTCTATAACACCACTTTGGCGTGGCACATCTTGACTTGGCAGTATTTTCTTGCAAAAACATTCTAGATCTCTCAGATCTGTAATCTGTAATCAGTAATCTGTCAGATTGTGCATCTCCTGTGCACAGCCCTCTTCAGGTCACCCCACAGATTTGGATTCAGGTCTGGGCTCTGGCTAGACTATTCAGAATCATTGATCATCTTTTGGTTAAGCCATTCCTTTGTTGGTTTCACTGTATACTTTGGGTCATTGTCATGCTAAAAGGGAAATACCTTTTCATCTTCAGTTTAATAGCAGACACCTGAAGGTTTTGCACTAAAGTTGACTGTTATTTGTAGCTATTCATGACTCCCTCCACCTTGACAGTTCTGGCTGAAGGAAAGCAGCCCTAAGGCATGATGCTGCCACCACCATGCTTCACCATGGGTATGGTGTTCTTTTGGTGATGTGCTTGGTTTTTTTTTTTTGTTGTTTTTTTGCATTTAACATACCTTTTTAGAATTATGGAATTTATACCATTTGGAATTGGTCTCATCAGATCGTAACACATTTTGCCATATAGTTTGGGGGTGATTGAGCTTGGATTTTTTTTTTTTTTGGAGAAAGGGCAGCTCCTTTAATGTTACCGTAGGTCTTTCTGAGGGTGGAAAAGTTCTGGCATGATTTATCTTGGTTGAATTTTTTTACACCGTAAAAAGACAGAAGTGTGTGTAGACTTTATATCCACTGGTTCCCAGTTCTCTTTAATAATTTTTTTTTTATCTGAGAAAATTAGACAGCTAACAAAGTACACATCTTAGCTAAATAATGCTAACACCGCTGGTCACAGGTGTTTGTTTGAGCGATGGATACTTTGGCTGGTCTTATAGGGGGAACGTTCCTGTTGACATGCATACAAAATCCAGATACATTATTCAGTTACAGAATTAAAAATGCTTGTTACCAAATCATATACACTATTCAAATCCAAAATTAAAATTTAGCTTTTATTAAAATTTTGCAAAATAAAAAGTTTGCTTTTATTTCCTCATTTGTAAGTCGCTTTGGATAAAGGCGTCTGGTAAATGAATAAATGTAAATGTAAAATGCATTTATTATATTAAATTAAATTTTCTCTTGCCTAGTCAGATAATTCTTTATTCTATTCCAAAGTTTTACTTACGGCCCAAACAAACCTCTTTCTTCTGGTAAATAGTCACTGTACAATTATGCGGTTGACCAGCCAATGGCGAAATAGTTGCTTCTTAAAAGTTTCCTGCTATAGTAAAAGCAGATGATTCTGATCACCCTAATCGAGACAGTGAGGAACATGTTGAGGTAATAGAGACATATGGTCCTGGTCCACCTGCAAAGAAGCAGAAAATTCATACATTTGAGAATATGTGCTACAATTGAACATAAATTTTACTTGATAGTGCCATTCTTTCTGACAGCAGTAGTAATTAAAATATGACAGAAATTATACTCCACTATACTACAAATTATACTCAAATAATATTACAATAATTGTCCGGTAAACCGCATCGTTCCCGGACACCGTGACCAGCACACAAATTCCTAGCGGAAACATAGAGATGAAATTTGTGCTTTCATCTCTAAAAATAATTGCAAGTTTGTGTCATCTAGTTCATCTTTTTATATAAAGCCAGTTTTATGAATATACAACATGAATGAGTGTTGTATATTCATTACTGTCATAATACTTGAACTTTTCACTATACAAGATTATCTCAACCTTTTAAAATAAGGCCCCATTTTGCAGTCAGTCTGAATGGAATGCTTGTATTCACAGACGTCAGAATACAGCTGGTGCTCTTCTGGTGCTAGTTCCACCCGCAGTAGTCCAGTGGTAAGCACTTTGGACCATGCATTTACTACGACGTGCCAATCCAGTATGTAGCTATACATCACGAACATCTCCAACAGGTGGCAGATTACAGGCTTTGTGTATTTTGTCATTAAATGACAAGAAGCTATAGCTCAGCCAGCATGGGTGCACAGTTTCCCAAAATTTCAGTGTGCTCACCTAACTTTGTTAATATTATCACATAAGACTTGATAGTTTCAATGACCATTTGTATGACTTAAATCAATTAGTTATTATGAACATTATGCAAGTATCTTTGAAGAGAAACCAAGAACAAGTGTGCTTTTTGTCATGGTATACTTACTGTTTTAATCTTGGAATAGGTGCTGTTGCAGAGTCTGCATTAACTAAGAAACATGCTTCTACAGTACACAGAGCTGTTACATTAAAACTATAGGTTTGTTTAGAAACAAAGTGAAGTCCATAAGTATTTGGACAGTAACATAATTTGTGATTTTTGCCTCTGTACACCATCACAATGGGTTTGAAATCAAGATCTGATTGAAGTATAGACTTTCAGCTTTAATTCAAGTAGTTTAACAAAAAATATTGCTTAACCGTTTAGCAATTATAGCAATTTATTTCATAATCCCTCCATTTTCACAGGCTTAAAAGTAATTGGACAAACTAACATAATTATAAATATAAGGATAATTTTTACTATTTGAATGCAGATCCTTTGCAGTCAATAACTTCCCGAAGTCTGGAACCCATGGACATCAACAAATGCTGAGTTTCCTCTCTTAAGATGCTTTGCCAGGCCTTTACTGCAGCTGCCTTCAGTTGCTGCTTGTTTGTGGGTCTTTCTGCCTTTAGTTTTGTCTTCAGTATGTGAAAAGCATGCTCAGTTGGGTTGAGGTCAGGTGTCTGACTTGGCCAATTAAGAACATTCAATTTCTTTACCTTAAGAAGCTTTTGGATAGCTTTTAGCACTATACAGACTGTATAGCACTATACACTTCAGAATTATTCCTGCTACTTCTATCAGTCACAACATCAATAAACACAAGTGACCCACTTCCATAGTGAGAGTTCTCATTAACAGCTACCAAATGCAATATTTGTTTAGTGCAAAATTTTTGTTAACCCCCTTGAATTTAAGCTGAAAGTCTATACTTCAGTCAAATCTTGATTGCTTCATTTCAAATTCCATTTTGGTGGTATACAGAGGCAAAATTAAGACAATTGTATCACTGTCCAAATACTTATTGACCTGACTGTATGTGTTTGTACACTCCGAAAGCACACCAGGGCACAATTCAGATGGCCTGCATTTGTTAAAGCACCCTTAAAGTTCAGTGAGTGACGCATGGTAGTATGTTTTTTTTTTCCTGTCATTAACCATACACAAAAGTACTACATTTTATTTATTTTTTTTTCAATCTCCAAGTCCTCTTCTGATGACGATTCTGCCAGCACTACATCTCAGGATCACATCAAACGTGGAAGGAGGGATAGTGTGGTGAGCTAACTATGACCCCAGACCCAATTCTTTGAACTTGACTAACTTTTTTTTGTTTGGTTTACATTCCTGCTCATTTAAATGTTTTACCTTATAGTCATCTGAACTTTCTGACATGAGTGAGACTGCTGCTGACTATTTCAGCCGTTCGAACCGCAGAGGTAGTATTGTTTCTGACCTAGATGATCTGAGCATCCCAGATCTGGACATTGTAAGTTATGGCACAGTGATTTGCTGCATGTACTCCTTAATGTGTGTCTAACATAAGAGTGTGTCTCAAGGTTAAATCATTTTCTTTCTTTTTCGTTTTTAAATGTGTGCTACTAAAAGTACAGTTTGGATTTCATAAACCTTTTGAATATTTACATGCATATAAATCTAATCATTTTACGTACAACTTACCAACTGCCTGGCGGTTATACCACACTGCCCTTGCAGTAATGAGAATTGTTGGGTATAACCTGTGCGATGATGCTCTAAGCGAGTGTGTCTCAAGTGCTTTGGGCAGCAGAGACTGTAAAGACTGTTCTTTCTTGCTTGTTGGTTGTGTTTTTGGAAAACAGTATGTTGAGGTGCTGTATATGTTGGAACAGCTTTGTGATGCCTTTTACACTCTCTTATCTCTGAACACGACCTGATCCACTTTTCTCATTTGCAGGTAGAAAGGACCAGCATTTTAAAAATTTAAATGAAACATTCTCATGACTTTTTTCTTTTTTCTTCTAGTTGGACGAAAAATGTGACAAGCAGCACTCGGATTCCTTCAGTCGGGTGAGTGTATATATACGGTGATGCTGTTTGGTTGAGGTGACTGTGTTTGTGTCCTATGCATAAAACTCACGGGACTAAAGCGACATTTGATGCGCATACTCCACAGTTTCTGTCGGGGATAACTTCCACAGTTGTTCCCTCCATGACATTAGGACTGCCTGTGATAGAGTCCATTCTGCAATTATGGTGCCCTTAATAAAGATTTGCATTTGCCTTTTTTGCTATAAAGGTCAATTCTGTGCAAATATTGTATTCAACTTTGTTTATTTTCAGTTTATTATTAGGGGGCCAAATACCAAAAGTGCATAGGAACACTTCTTCTTCTGCTTATTAGGGGTCAAGCATATAGTGCCTGCAACCCTATTGTTTTGTTAGGACATTATTGTTTCTTCTTCTTCGTAACAAATCGTACAAACCAAGCCGTAAGTCATAAGCACGCGAGATTTGGTCAACAGGTGGTCCTCCCCCTACTCAGGTGAGGAGCTCAATCAGCCTCAAGGGGGTGCTACAGTGCAACATTTTATGTTTTGGTTGATAAATCACAAACTGAGTATCCTACAGTCAAAAGTCGTTTTTGCTAGATTCTTTGTGTTCTCTTAAACAAAAAAAGGCTCAAGAGCCATTTAGCTCCACCCACTTACACTTTTTGCTAATTTGCATAATATGCAAAACCTACTTTTCTGAACTAGCCCTTGGCTTATATTCACAAAATTGGTGTCATCTTAATCAGGAGAGGGTAAACTTCAGTAATTATTGGAACCGTGCTGGCATTTGTGAAATATGTCTTCAACTATCAATCAGTCAATCAATCAATTATTATGAGACAGAGCCTAATTTACTCAAACAGTTGTAACTCATGATGTTTTACATGGATTCACACATCACTTCAAAGGCATACACATGACAAGATTCTGACATCATATGCAAAATTTATAGCATGGTCATACATAGGGGATGGAGCTAAAGTCAGATAACTGTTTCTGAATGATTCCATTCAAGCTGAAATTTGGAATGCTGCATCAGTGTGAGAATATGTACAGTCGCCTCAGAAAGTATTGGAATAGCAAGACCAATTTTTTTGTTTTTGATATACTCTGAAGACATTTGGTTTAAGATCAAAATATCAATCTGAAATGATGGCTCAAACTTCAGATTTAATTTCTGGATATAACATCTAGATGTGTTAAACAGCTTAGAACATGTCCCCTTTTGATTGAGTCCACCCATTCATCAAGTGTTCAAAAATATTGAAACACGTAACTGACATGTTTCTTGTTGCTTAGGTGTGCCCTGTTTGAGTGTTTAAACAAACAATAGCTCTGAATGTCTACCCTGGGTTTCACCTGTGAAGACTGCATTTGTTGTTTAAAAGGATAAACCAATATGAAGAGCAAAAAATTGAGGCGAAGTTATGCAATAACATGTTTCAGGCTAGTGGGCAAAAAAATTGTATTTGCAATTTGTACAGTAGCTCGCAGTTTACCAGCTGATGTTACAAAAACGTCAATGTTAATTCACCACTCAAATGGTGTTTCACAGCTTCTGTTAAATAATAATAATAATAATAATAATTTATTATTATTATTGTCATAATTACTATTATTACTATTATTATTATTGCTCTGACCCTTCAAGGCATGGACTCCATAAGACCTCTGAAGGTGTGCTATGGTATCTGGCACCAAAATGTTAGCAGCAGATCATTTAAGTCGTGTAAATTGTGAGGTGGGGCCTCCATAGATCAAGCTTGTTTGTCTAGCACATCTCTCAGATGCTCAATCAGATTGAGATCTGGGGAATGTAGAGGCCAAGTCAACACCTTGAAACTTTGTCATGTTCTCAAACCATTCCTGAACAATTTTTGCAGTGTGGCAGGGTGCATTATCCTGCTGAAAGAGACCACTGCTTTTAGGATGGAGGGGTGTACTTGTAGCAATGTTTAGATAGGTGGTATATGTCAAAGTGACATTGACATGAATGCCAGGACCCAAGGTTTCCCAGCAGGACATTGCCGAAAGCATCACCCTGCCTCCGCCGGCTTGCTTTCTTTCCGTAGTGCATCCTGGAGCCATCTCTTCATTTCTTCACGTGATTCATTAGACCAGGCGACCTTCTTCCATTGCTCTGTGGTCCAGTTCTGATGCTCACATGCCCATTGTAGGCACTTTTGTCTGTGGACAGGGGTCAGCATGGGCACTGACCTGTCTGCGGCTGCACAGCTCATTATGCAGCAAGCTGCAATCCACTGGTGTGTTTTGACACCTTTCTATCATAGCCAGCATTAACATTAACAGTAATTTGTGCTTCAGTAACTCTTTTGTGGGATCAGACCATATGGGCTAGCCTTTGCCCCTCGACAAGCATCAATGAGCCTTGGGCACCCATGACCCTGTTGCCGGCTCACTGGTTGTTCTTGACCACTGTTGGTGGTCCACTAACTACTGCATACCAGGAACACCCCACAAGACCTGTCACTTTGGAGACGCTCTGACCCAGTTGTCTAACCATCACAATTTGGCCCTTGTCAAAATCATTCAGATCTTTATGCTTGCCTATTTTTCCTGCTTCCAACAAGTCAACTTTGAGAACTGGAAGTTCACGTGTTGCCTAATACAGTCATGTGAAAAAATAAGTACACCCTATGGAAATTGTTGGTGGGTTTTTTTGCCGTATTTGGACAAGCAAACATTTGGCCCTCTTTGATCCTCTATTAATAAAGAGGATCTCTATCAAATTACAGTTACAATTGACATTTTGTAGTAATTCAAATTTTGTCCACAATTGAAATGAACAAGAAACAGATTGGTCACATGGAAAAAATAAGTACACGCCTACATTTATCACACCTTTAGAATGAGGTGTTCAAGATTGGGTGCCAGTGATTTAAAACATGCTTAGGGAGTGCAGGTGGAACCTGTCTTATTTATACCCCTCTCATGTCTACTGTCTGGTGTTCCCTTTACTATTGAGGTGAGTGGTGTAATCATCCCAAGATCTAAAGAGTTCTATAAGGCCTTCAGAAAAAAGGTTGTGGATGCCTATAAGTCTGGCAAGGGATTTAAAAAGATCTTCAAATTATTTGAAATACATCATTCCATTGTAAGGAAAATCATCTACAAATGGCACAGATTTCAAACTGCCAATTTGTTCAGGACTGGCCGTCCCAGCAAATTCAGCCTAAGGGCAGACCGTCTAATGCAAAAAGAAGTCTCCAAGAACCCCAAAATTTCATAACAGGATCTGCTAGTAAGTCTTGCAACTGTTGGTGTCAAAGTGCATGCTTCTACAATCAGAAAGAGATTGCACAAATTTGACCTGCATGGGAGGTGGGACAAGAAAAAACCTTTGCTGTCTAAAAAAACATTACAGCAAGACTTCAGTTTGCCGATGAGCATATAGGCAAAGACTGGGCATTTTGGAATAATGTGCTGTGGACAGACGAATCAAAGATAGCGTTGTTTGGCCACAGTAACAGCAGACATGATTGGTGCAGACCAAAGACAGCTTTTCAGCAGAAGCACCTCATACCAACTGTGAAGCATGTTTGTGGAAATGTTATAGTTTGCAGTTGCTTCACTGCCTCAGGGACTGGACAGCTTGCATTCATTGATTCAACTGTAAACTCTACATCATATCAAAGAGTGCTTGAAGATAATGTGAGGCCATCTGTCCAAAAGTTGACGTTGAACTGAATGTGGCCCTTTCAACAGGATAATGTTCCTAAGCACACTAGCAAATTGAAAATTGATGAAAACTGCATTTTTTGTGCTGATCTGTAAGTGAATTAGCAGTAGTGTGTTGAGTGTTCTGACTGACTCAAGCATGAAGCTGTTGTGGTGCTATTCATGATTGTGCACACAATCGTTTTTGTTTTTTTTAGTTGGATTTACGTTTCATGAAATATGGATCAAAAAGTAAAACCCTGCACTGTAGTGCCACCATTGGGTTGATCAGCCCCATCTCACTCAAGTAGCAGGAGGGAGTACTCTATGTGGAGCAAGTTTCATGGCTCTACAACTTATGGTTTGGTCTGCATGATTTATTTTAGGGGAAAAACAGAAGTAGAAGATGAAATCAGAACAAAACCAATTGAGTTCCAGCACTTTGTGCTCCAACATATAACCATGAGCGCACATCTGCAGAGTACAAGCAAAATTGTCTGTTTATTATTAATATTCCATGAGTAGTCATTCAAAGTGTAGCTCCTCTTAAGCCTGTTTAAAACTGGAGTGGTGGCATATACAACATACTGTCATGTTAATCAAAGTGACCTTTGACTCTGGACACTGGCTGCTGTTTAAATAAAATAAATAAATAAAAAAAAGCATGTTTCTGCATAACGTTGTGATTTTAGCCAGAAACATTAAAATACAATATTTTGGGTCCTTAAGACTGAGTGCCTGGCCAAAATTTCTTTAATAAGGAAAGAACTCAAGAATCCCACTTTCCATCTCACTAAAAGAACATGTTACTTGATGGTGGAGGCGTTATGTTTTCGGGCGTTATGTCCAACCATGTGTGCATCCACCTGAGATACTCATTAGTGCGAGTTGTTGAATTTTTTTATGATGGTAAATGGTAAATGGTCTGCACTTATATAGCGCTTTTTTAAATATTTTTTTTTTAACCTTAGCAGTTCTACAAAGCGATTTACACTGTTTCTCAATAACCCATTCTCACACACACACACACACACACACACACACACACACACACCAATGGTAGCAGAGCTGCCATGCAAGGCGCTAGCTTGC
>JANDJT010000169.1:27114124-27128472 GCA_024331685.1 Stegophilus panzeri | reverse complement strand
AGGCATGAGGACTGCAGATGTGGCCAGAGCAATAAACTGCAATGTCTGTAATGTAAGACACCTAAGACAGTGCTACATGGAGACACAAATGACAGCTAATTGCCCTTGCATGGAAAATTACATGTAACCACGTGTCCCCCCAGACGTGATCGAGCACTTGCAAATGCCTTGGTGGAAGAGTGGGATAAAATCTCACAGCAACAACTGACAAATCTGGTGCAGTCCATGAGATGAGGATGAGATGCACTGTAGCTGGTGGCCACACCAGGTACTGACTGTTACTTTTGATATTGACCCCCCACTTTGTTCAGGGACTCATTATTCCATTTCTGTGAAACTTGTTCATTTTATGTCTCAATTGTTGAATGTTTTTATGTTAATAAGAATTAAGAAATTTGCTGGAAATAAAAGCAGTTGAATGTGAGAGGACACTTCTCTTTTTGCCGAGTATATAATGTTTGTAATTTTTGACGTCACCAACCTGCTGACTGAACTCACTAAAAAGAGCGCATCAGATCCGGTCCAGTAGACAGAGCCATGTGAGCGGGCTTTCTGTCAAGTTAAAGCAGTTTTGTGTGGGGGCCCGCTGTTGAATTAACCTGACTTTTCTCTCCCTTTTGTTCTGCAGATGGATGCGTCAGACAGAGGGTTGTGAGTCATTTGTCCCAAGTAGTGGGGGGAGAGGAGTGCCCTGTGCTCTACATCAGCCGGAAGCTCTTGGTGAGAGAGACTAAAAAGGAGTGTCTGGCCATCAAGTGGGTGGTCCTCACCCTCCAGTACTACCTACTGGGGCAGCCTTTCACCCTGTGTTCGGATAACACACCGCTCCAATGGCTCCACTGCATTAAGGATGCCAACATGCAGATCACTCATTGGTATTTAGCACTTCAGCCATTCAAATTTGAGGTGGTCCACAGGCCGGGGGCACAGATGGTGCTGGCAGATTACCTCTCCTGCCAAGGGGGAAGTCAATTGCAGACTGGAAGGTTACCAGGCCTGAGTCTGGTGGTGGGGCTATGTGGAAGCCGGGTTATGGTCCAGCGTCAGCTGTCGACGGAGAGGGGGCAGGTCGAACCTGCAGGTAATGCGCAATTGTTCTCACCTGCATGTTATTAGTGAGAGTTCATTTGTTTGTGGCTTTTTGTGTTTTTAGTTCTCCCTCGTGTAGGCCAAAAAGAGCATGAGTAAAAGAGAGAGAGCAACCAGCATGGAACTCTGTGTGTGTGTGTGTGTGTGTGTGTGTGTGTGTGTGTGTTTCAGAGAGCTGAAAAGTGAAAGCAAAATAAAAGCGCTTTTTGAATTGGTCCAAGCCTGTCTCCGGCTTCTTCATTCCCTCCCTGAACTTACAAAGCCGGTGATTTGTTAAGCTCCTGGTAGCTGGAGCTCTGTCGCTGATCATGGGTCAGGAGTCGTCTTAGAATTATAATTAGTATTAATAAAAATAATAGTTTGAAGACCTTGAGTGCGAGGCAGTCTGTCACACTGTTCAGCCATACAGTTCCAGTTGGGCGATGGGGTCTGTGATCTGAGGCATGTTGGCATGCTGTGGGGGAGCTTGGCATTGGAGAGACTGACACAGATCTTTACAGTGTATGGGAACCTAGGTGTAGTAGAACAGCTAAGTGTTGTTGGGGCGGCTGTGGCTCAGGTGGTAGAGTGGGTTGTCTGCTGGCATTGGCACAGTTTTTGTGCGTGTGTCGTGAATGGGTGAATGAGAAACAGTGTAAAGCGCTAAGGTTAAAAAAAAGCATTATAAAAGTGCAGACCATTTACCATTTAGTGATTGTGAACCTCTAGTGGTGTTTGTTGAGGACTTGTGAACTCACCGAAGAAGAATGACTAATGGGGTGGAGTCTTTCTTCCTGCAACACAAATCAAAAACAACTAAAGGAGGAAACAGAGAAGAAACAACAAAAATTTTCTTGATGAAAGAACTTTTCCTGTTTAAAAAAGAAACTAAATTGAAGGAGCAGATTTAAGGTAAATAAAGGAATGGTTGAATAAATTTTAAACTTTTATGATAACTTCATTCTCTTAAAAATTTTTTTAAATAAATGTCTGTTGATGGTTCCCACAGGCTTGGGCTCTAAAATATGACAGATGAGAAAGAAGGCAGCAGGAAAGGACAGGAAGGACCTGAGTATGATAAAGGCTCATTTGGAAAGTGGATCAAGTCCATGAATAGCCTCTTCTGCCATTATATTTAACTAAGAATATTGAATTACAGTTGATGTACATCTATATGCAGGAAATAAACTTAAAATGAAAGTGTTGTCTCTGATTTACTTTGAAATTCATAGTAATGGTTAGTAGTATCTCTTATTACAGGGCCTAAAAGATGAAATGATCGTGTGTCCTTGAATCCACAATCCAGAGTGTTTTCAGTTAAATTTAATAGCTTTATTAAATTTAAACTTAACACAATAAGTAATTGTGGGTAAGTATTTTCCTTCTAGAGGAATGAGGGAAAGATAGTAAGAAGGAAGAAAAGTAGATGAAACAGAAAGTGAGAGAGAAACATGAGGGTTAATCACTTCAGCGTTCCCCAAAACATTAGCTGTGTTCGACTGCTTTAAGCCACAACATGCTAATTGCTAACCGCTAGCCTTCAAGGCTAAAAGTTTTAGCATAGACTTCAATGTAAAAAATAAATAAATAAATAAATAAAAGAGAATAAAAAGACTAGTCACACACATTTTATTTATTTAATAAAAAAATAATAATAATAAAAAATAATAATAAAATAAAATAAAAAGTAGAAAAGAACTATTTTCACAGGGTTTAAATTTCGAGGGGTTTCCTGTCAGTATCCTCAAGCTGACTCCTGAGGTAAACCTGCTGTTAAATCTACTCCGTCTGGCTAGTTTTGGTTTTGGCGAAACTAGAGATGCACCAATATTACATTTCTCAGCTAAATTAATAATTAATTCCACAATTCTGAAAAAAATGCAAATAAAAACTCTTCTCTCCATTTTAACAAGTTGTTTCACAGTAACTGGTCTCAAACAGAAAACACATTAACTAAATTCTGAAGATTAAAGTAAGATTTCTTAACTTATTGAATGTTATTAATTCATATTAACATTGACTGAATTCTAAAAACCCTCCTGTTAGGCTGACATTCTCTCACCACAATCAAAGGCATTTCTACTTCATCATCGAAAATCAAACTGGTAAAATATAATATAAACTTTTTATATATAATAACATTAACTGGATATGAACCACACTACTCTACAAATATATCTTTCTGTGCAATATATACTTTTTTTGTCAACTCATCTTCATTTAAATCTTACAAAGGTGTACTGGCGCTTTAATTCAGCGTGAGCAACGTGGCAAATTTTTTTTTTGACTTGATGCCAAAACTCCCACTTCACTGCTGCAGCGTCAGGTGTAAAATTTTAGCAGTGCAGAGCTTACAGAGCTTACAAACTGCAGTTTTGTCATCATTCCTCACAAGAGACATCATCATTACACACAGCACAAATTTGAAGGGTTTTCCCACCCTCTTTTGATTGACAGGATATAATCGGCCCTGATCATCGGATATTTTTAGCGTGAAAAATTGCCTTTATTGGCCAATACCGATTATTGGCAGATACATCTGTGCATCTCTAGGCGAAACTTCTTTTTCCTGAGAAGAAAAAGGCGGATTTAAGAAAGAAATAACAACTTTAAGGCCTGCTTTGTTAGCTCAAAGATGCCACCTCTCATTAAGAAGACATTAGACAAAATACATCCAGCTGTTAACTAAATAACTAATGACTAGATCCTTCCAACTCATGTAAGAAACAAATGCAGCTATAAATATTTCCCCCATCTGTCCTTAACTTAATTAAAAAGCCATCAATACATTATTTTCTAATATGCATGTGAATGTGTTAACTAATAAATGTGAACAATCCTTCAAATTATCATTTGATGTGTATAGTTGGTCATTTAAAAGTTAAGTTAAATTGCAAACTAACTGGCTGAAAAAAAATACGGTGCCAATTAATCAATAATAATTTTACTTCAAAATCTTGATACAGATGTGGTTTAAGTAATAAAAAGTTACACTTACATTGGTAAAAATTGCCACCTCCAATGTTCCCATCCGCCATGTTTATTTTACTTTTGCGTTTTATTACATCGGATGTACACTCGAAATCAGAGTGCATTGTGGGTATAAATGAGTGAACGAATGTAGGGAATTAAGTTGTTCACTCAGAATTTGGAAACCACTACACAATGGCCGACACCCTATATAGGAGATAGGGAGCAGTTTCAAACAGCATTTTTTTTTTACAATATGGTGTCGAGTCTCCTAGGACTTCAGGGCCCAGTCATTGCTATGGCAACCAACACAAACAGGAGTTAGATAGCACGTTGCGTGATGCACACAATTCAACACTACTTTTAAAGCTGTCTTCGGGCAGACAGATAAGGACAATCATGAGTTTGCTGCTCTAACCCAGGGGAGTAAAATAGCTATTTGAATGGCTGCCCAGCCCAGTACTACTCCTCACAAGATGTGCATACTGAACATCCATCACAGAATACAGTACAAGAGTAATGATCCCACAATCTTGTCACCCATAAGCAAATAGGTTCCCTTTGCTTGGTTCCTCTCAAGGTTTCTTCCTCATGCTGCCTCTGGATTTCTGTAAAGATGTTTCATGATAATGTATATTGTTGAAAGCGCTATGCAAATAAAATTTAATTGTCTTTTGATCAAGATAAATAATAAAGAAATAATAATATATAATATAAAAGAAAAAGAAAGCATCTGCAATAACTTGGAATACAAATACAGAAAATATTCAATAAAAATGAATAATAAAATATTTATTGGTTTTAAACACATTAAGGAAAAAGTATACAAATATTCATCTTCAAAAGCCAAAATCCATGTAACAATGCCCATCAAATGAATACAGAATATGGGTAAGCAAAGACAGGCTTCATGACTGCTTACTAACATCAAAGCACACACTGGTGACATACATTTATTAATTTCATCAGCAGGTTTTTAACATCTCTCAAACACTTTGTAGAGGTCAGGCAAGTTGGCTATATGGAGGACAGTGCCATCTTCACTACAGTGTTTTGGGGGGCTGAGAGAGCGCAATGCTTTGAAGATGAGGTGTTCAACCTTCCACTGCCAGCTCGGCTCTGCCTCCTACAAAAACATTCAGTTTAAATCAATTGTCCTTATTCATCAAAGCTTCATAGAATTGAGCACAGATTTGAGCACACAGATTGAAATATGAACAGACTATTTAATGAAACTGGCATATTGACATCAAAATGAGCAAGTTATATACAGTCAGTCCCATAGATTTGAAATGAAGCAATTTGCCAAATTGTTGCTTTGGCCACTCTTAAGGTTTATGCTATCTCTCTGATAGGTGTTTTTGTTTTTTTTTCAGCCTAATGATGGCCTCCTTCACTTGTATCTACACCTCTTTGGGCAGCATATTGAGAGTTCCCATGAACAGCTGTAGCTACCAAATGCAAATTAAAACACTTGGAATCTACTCCAGACCCTTTATTTTATCTCCTTAGTTTGTTAGGAAATAACACGTTAGGGGGGGGCGCATGGTGGCTTAGTGATTAGCAGGTTTGCCTCGCACCTCTAGGGTTAGGGGTTCGATTCCTGCTTTTGCCTTGTGTGCGTGGAGTTTGCATGTTATCCCCATGCTTCGGGGTTTTCCTCCTGGTACTAGGGTTTCCTCCTCCAGTCCAAAGACATGCTTTGTAGGCTGACTGGGATCTGTAAATTGTAGTGCGTGTGTGTGCACGTGTGTGATTGTGCCCTGTGATGGGTTGGCACCCTGTCTGAGTTGACTGGGAAAGGCTCCAGGCTCCCCATGACCCTGTGCAGGATAAGCAGTACAGAAAATGGATGGATGACGAGGAAACTGGCCACACCTGGCCATGAAACTACTTATCAGTCAATTGTCCAATTACTTTTAAGAAAATAAAGGGACTCCTAAACAGTTAATGCAATATTTTTGTTAAACCTGAAATAAAATCTGAAAGTCTACACTTCAATCACATCTTGATTGCCATTTGAAATCCACTGTGCATTCCTATTCAAATTTACTAATTTTAACATGAGGTTCCAATGTGCACAATTAAGCTACATACTATTTGGTATTTTTATTTTATTAGTTATACTACTCAAACCTACTGTACTTATGGATGATACGGACATTGATTTAGGATATTTAACTGCAAATCTGGCATATTTTGGGTTGTTAAAAATGTAAATCAAGTTTACATGCATTCTAATGCAAGTCTTATTGATCAGATATGCCAAAGATTAAAAATATAGGCTTACAAAGATTATAAATAAGGAAACTGTCAGTGGAATTTGTGTAATGTCATTTTAAAGATTAGATTTAACCTTACACAATTTGTTTGCTCTTAAGCAAAGCATAAATTACAATGGCCCTTATTTATCAAAGAACTGCAGGGTCTGCTTACTGCAAGATCTGTTCCTGCCTCTGGCTCCAGTGTGTACTCTCTTCTTATGGAGTAGAAGTAACTGCACTCTTTGCTGAAGTCATGGAAACAATCCTTCTCACTGTCCCAGTTCACCTGAATTACAAAAGTAAGTGTTTAGCTACAGTATGTACAGTAGAGTTTAAAGCACCTAATTGTTTTAAATCAGTCAGTGTTAACCAGTAGAGGACTCTGACCTCTGTGGCTAAGCGCAAGATAAACAATGGCAGACCCTCCATTGAAGGACTATAGTTATCCAGCAGCAGTGGTAGACCAGTCAGATTCCCTTCCTAAAAATGAAATGAAATAAAAAAAAAAGAGATGACAACATGATCACAAGATAAACTCCAATCTTTAACACAACCTCCTACCCCTCCAACAGAGCAAATATTAGTTAAGGGGTATGCATTTGGTTTGCTTTTTAGTTTTATTTCAGACCTGGGGGAAAATACACATTACAAGCCTTTAACAAAAGAAAATGTGTATAAAAGAAAGGTAACTCACTGAGTTGTTGCCAAGTTTTTAAAATCAAATTCAATACTTTTTAATATATTTTTAAGACCTGGCCAAAGGAAAATTGTGTTGAAATCAAAAAAGCCCAAATAAATTCAAATATGTATGCCAACCTGTAAAAAAAAAAAAAAAAAAAAAAAAAAAAAAAAAAAAAAAAAAAAAAAAAAAAAAAAAAAAAAAGTCTACCTCTACATTTATAGCCTAATGTACTTATGGAAAAACAACAATGCTGCCAAACATAAAAAATTATAACAGGACATATACTGATTATCGCTATTTTAACATCTTATAACTTTGTTTACTGTTGTCTCTACAGAGTGTAAATGCCCTTCTCTGTTTTGATGATAGCACAGCATCATTGCAGACATTTTAACAGCAGACACTGGGTTATGCCTCTCCAAAAACCTGAAATTGTGAGCAAAACTAGTTTTTAACTATTTCTGCCCCCGGAGTCACTAGAGAATTCAGCTCTAGTGACTCCAGGTCCAGAGTGCCTTACATATGGCATGCACGACCATTTATTTTATTGAATCATGAAAATGTCTTTATAACACTGCTTAACAGGTTCTTCTTCACTCACAATTAAGTGGTTGAGGTCTCAACACATTTTACGTCTAACCTCAAAACAGTTGCAACTAGTCCTGAAATTTTTCAGCATTAAAACAGTGCAAAAAGTGATGTGACACAGCCTTAAGTATGCAAGTACATTATACAAAATACAAGATACAATAGAAATGTAGATACAGAGAAAATGAAAAAATGAAAAGATATTACTGCATGTCCAGTAAAAAAAAAAGCAATGTATTTAAGACATTTTATGACCTTGGATTTAAGAAATGCATTTAAAGACATTTAAAAAATATGTGGCAACCCTGAAACAATTCAAATGTTATACAAATAAAGGATTATATGTATGCAAATGATTATATGAAGCACAAGTTTGGAATATTGGGCAGAAAAATGAAAAACACTTAAAAATAATGCAACTCACTCACCTCATCTATCTTCATGGAGAAATAATCTTCCAACATTTCAGCTTTTTTCTTTAAGAAATCTACTATATACTGGGCCAGTCCTTCTTTAGGCCCATCCTCCTCTGTCCAGCCACTCTCCTCCGAGTCCAGTGCTAAGATGGCCAAGTCATACAGAGGGGCAGGATTCTGTAATAAACACAGACTCCATACATAACTATATCCTGCTTTCAATCTCAGTTGTAAATTGCTTTGGATAAAAGCATCACCCAAATAAGTAAATTTAATCAATGTTATTATAATATATGTTATTATAAATATAATCAAAGTACATTTCAGCAGTGACTTACATTATTATATAAAATCCATCAATAAAAATGTATTCTAGTTCAATATTTTGATTGTTAAATAAACAATATAAATGCAGAATGAGTCTCAAAACAATATAATTAAATCAATATACAAATATTAATTATTAATTCAGCCAATCAAAATTTTCCCTTAAAACCAAATGAAACTGTCATATGCAAGGTGAGATGTTGGGGAAAAACCCATGTAAATCCTATTCATTAAAATTTGCAGCTTTGGTTCCTGGAATCTATTGAGTGTTTTAAATATACTGAATACAGTGGGGGGAAATAAGTATTGAACACGTCAACATTTTTTTCCATAAATATATTTCCAATGAGGTTATTCACATGAAATGTTAGTACTGTCAGTATTAACTCAATAAATCCACAAACATAAAGAATTCACAACATTAACAGTCCATAAATAAAGTTGTGTGTAATAAAGTGGAATGACACAGGAAAAAAGTATTGAACATGCTAAGAAAAAAAGAACATGTAGTTCTCCCAAGCATGGTAAGGCAAGGAACCAGCTGAAATCTGTAAGTAATTGCACCTCCAACCTGTACAAATTAATATCAGCTGGGTTAGTAAATTGATGGTCTATATAAAGGCGTTTTGTTACCAAGGTGTCACACAAGAAATGTCTCATGACCGGTAAAAGCAAAGAGCTCTTCCAAGACCTTCGCAACCTTATTATTGCAAAACATATTGATGGAATCGGATACAGATGTATTTCAACAGTTCTGAATCTTCCAGTAAGCACCATTGAGGCCATTATCCGCAAGTGGAAGTAACATCTCTCCGTCATCAACTGGCTACACACAGGAGCTCCTCACAAGATTTCTGACCAGGGAGTCAGAAGAATTTTCGGACGAGTAGCCCAAGAGCCAAGGACCACTCAGAAAGAGCTCCAGAAACACTTGGAGGCAGCAGGTGCCGTCGTCACAGAAAACAATAGGCAATGCACTCCACCGCCATGGCCTCTATGCATGCTCACCCCACAAGACTCCATTACTAAAGAACAAGTATGTTGAAGCTTAAAGTTTGATACAGCTCACTTGTAGTCAGTGTAGTCTGGTCAGACGAGAGCAAAATCAAACTTTTTGTCTGGAAGCATCATGGTGTGGGGCTATTTTTCATCGGATGGTACTGGCAGACTTCATACAATTGAAGGAACAATGAATGGAGCCCTTTACCGAGAGATTCATGAGAAGAATCTGCTGCCATCCACCAGGATGATGAAGATGATATGTGGGTGGACCGTCCAGAAGGACAACGATCCAAAGCATACAGCAAAGGAAACTTTCAACTGGTTTCAGAGACAAAAAAATCAAGATGTTAGAATGGCCCACTCAATCGCATGACTTGAACCCAATTATACAAAATTTAAAGACAATATGTTTAGAAGAATGGGCCAAAATCACACCTGAATACTGCGGCCAATTAATTTCTTCATACAGGAAGCAGCTTGAAGCTGTCATTACAAACAAAGGCTTCTCTACCAAGTATTAAATAAATTTCAGTTAGTGTGTTCAACACTTTTTTCCTGTGCCATTCCCCTTTGTTACATATAACTTAATTTATGGACTTTAATGTGTGGATTTCTTGAGTGGATTAAAATGTGGAAAAAAAAATGTTGACACGTTCAATATTTATTTCTGTATGATTTTTATAAAGGCCTTAGCCATGTCCCTACTGCACATACAATGAGATTGAGGAGCAAAAGCAGAATGAGAAATGGCAGAAACACGGTTTACTAGTGGAAGTAACCCACTTGTTTTCCAAAAATTTTCTTTGTCAACTTTTGACAGACAGTTCAGTTTACAAATGCAAAATGTCCATGCACTTACCGACAACCAGAGAACCCCGAAGTTACCAAAATCATACATCAAAATCTGGTAAAACAGCTCCTGACTGGGGGGGAAAAAAATCTAATAACTGTGGCTCACATGAAGTATGTACATAATACACTTTTTTGGATGACATTTGTTTTAGCCATTCAAGATTTTCATTTACAGACTCTCTTATCATTAGGACTTGTTTAGAAGAACTGTTAAATCCTTTCAGTGTTCAACTTAAGACCGGAAAGTCCTTTGCTGTCTAGAAAGGGGGGGGTTGTTATGGGGGGGTTGACGATATGTGAAAAATGCTTCTGTTTGTCATTCTTTTTCAATTTAACACAACTGTTTTTATTGCAAATGATATTATTAGCAATAACTTGAGTGAAATGTTGAATCTTAGAAATATTTACATGAATTTCAGAATTTCATAGTATTTGGTGTGTCCCCTTTTTTGCTTTAAGGACAGTGTGCAATTGAGCAGACTCCACTACACAGACTCCAGAAGTTTGTGTAAAAGCTGATGATCCATGTTAGATCAAATCCAATGCTGTGTCACTTGAAAACTTGCCTTAATGGAAGGGATAAGGATTATGGAAAATCTGACTATTGACAAATGAGTCAACATGGCCAGTATCACAAATGTGCTTAACTTTAAATGGTGACTTAGAAATTGTACATCTTGAATATTAAATAGCCAATATGTTGCACATACAATTTACAAAATTCTAAAACTTTCAGTTTATTTCAGGTTTTTAAATAAATCCTGTATATTCAATGTGGTCTCAGACTTTTGGACCCCACTGTGTCACACTGTACCAGCTGTGCTTAAAGCACTGCTGAACTGCAAAATGCCAGCCATAAATGAAAATAATAATTTCAAAATAAAATGTTTAACATATCTACACAACCGATTGGCCACAACTGTACACAATGTCTACTTTACTTCATTATAGGACAATGACTTATTTAAAGAACCACATATACCAGGAATGATTTGGTCTTGTTTCCACCCCCCACTGCCCATCCTGTCATTTGTTTGTTACCTGATTGTGACCACCTTTTATGTGTTATTCCTTATGCGAGTTGGATATAACGTGACTTAAATAAATCTCAGAATTAATGAATTGCTCACACTACACTACTTTTATCATTTGTGATATGCTGTTTTGTGGACCTAGTGGTGTGCACACTACATAATCTGTCACTTGGAGAGATCCCCGTCGAAACATGCTCAAACCCCAGAAATCCATGAAAATAAACACAAAAGCTATCTATCATGTCTATCTGCACTATTTACTAGGGAAATAAGAAAAAAGAAAAAAAACAGAAATAAGAGAAAATGTGGAGGAAGGATTGATTGAGGAGACATGAGTAGCAAGGATTGTCTGTTCTTGAAAGAGAACTAGGGGTACAGTAAAAAGAAATACATAGTTAAAAGAAATTAAGTAAAACTAAAAATTAATGTAATGTTAAAACAACAGCATGAAACAGTAGCTGAATTCATGTCCCTCTTTCATGTCGCATTTACCATGGCAACAAGCACCTTTTGCTCATGTTTTGTGTTCTGGTTGGCCCTGTCATGGATTTATTATCTTCTTATTACCTTGCTCTTTTGTTGTAGCATTGCAAAATCTTATCATGCATTTGTTAAGTCCAGGTCTTGTTTTCAGAGTATATATCTTTGGGCTTCTTGATTTTGGCACTCACTTATTTCCCAATTTTCTAATTATTGCTTGCACTTTATTTTCGACCCCTGCAGTGATTATGGAACTGCCAACAATAATTACTCTGAGCACCAGCACTTGCATCCTGTCTCTACTCACTGCAATTTACAGTAGCTACAGTATGACACATGAAATAATCGACTTATTTTAGTTCCTCATCATCACAAGTCTTATCTTCTGCCACTAACTCCTGGTTGGTCTTCCTGCATTTTCTATTAGGTCCTTAAAACTGATCCAGAATTCTTTGCACTTATCATCAGTCTTCTTAAGGTCACCTATGTCAATCCACTACTGCACTGACTTCACTGGCTTCCTATAGCTGCTGTATTAGATTTATTCCCTGATGCCTGCCTACAAAGCCAAAAGTGGAGCAGCTTTCCTGCACCTGATAGCAATGGTGAAATCCCAAACAATAAATGAAAGCTCTTTGCCCCAAGTATAGCTTGGCATAAGACTAGACATACAGTATGCATCCATGCAGCTGTCTGAACAAGCTGAGTTACTTAACTGAACACTATTAATTTTAATTAAATAAAAATAAAATTAATACATCCCAGAAACATGATTCATACCATAAATACATGAATACATGACAATATTATTGTTGACTTAAATAAACCAACAGCACAACATTAACACTAATCACTTAACAATCACTTAACTAACTGTGGGGTGGCTGTGGCTCAGTTGGTAGCGCGGGTTGTCCACTAATCCTAGGGTTGGCGGTTCGATTCCCGGCCCGCATGACTCCACATGTCAAAGTGTCCTTGGGCAAGACTCTGAACTCCAAGTTGCTCCTGATGGCAAGTTGGCGCCTTGCATGGCAGCTCTGCTACCATTGGTGTATGAATGTATGGGTGAATGAGACACAGTGTAAAGTGCTTTGGATAAAAGCACTATGTAAGTGCACCATTTACCATTTTTAACTAATCACAAAATATTTTATACCACAGTACACTTGAATCTGATTAGTCAGAAGGTGTTGAGTAGTTTTTTTTTGTTTTTGATTAAAGGAGTTTGTGCTTTCTGGTTTCTCTATAATATGACAAGCAAATTGTTTTGATATTACAGGAATAAAATACTTCAGTACATGTTATTGGAAACTAATAAACTTTGGGCTGGTAACCAACAATTATTTTTATCCAACTTGATTACCATACACTACACATTGAACAACTAGAAAAATGTACAAGAGCAAAACACTTCGAGTCATGCTTATAAATACTGTTATAAGCATTTCACATATACTCATTATTTAATAAATATACTGTTCAAGTCTTAACACATGCTTAGATAAGTTCATATGGAGATAGACTTCAAATAAAGTGTGGCCTGAAGAAAATACAGTTTTTGGCAGTATAATCAGAGTGCATTATGTACTTTAAGAAAACAGCCTCCGATTTAAAATTAAAATTGGAAAAGCCATTAGGCTGCAATTTTGCTCATAATAGCAAAGAGTTGCCTATAAAATCTGTAGGCGCTAACATTTATGCTCTGATTGATTCTGTTTTATTTTGAGCTGTAATTGAATTTCTTTTTAGTTAGACAGAGCGAGTCCTAAATTATTCTGGCAAGTTTCTCCGTTTCTATTTAATACAAACCAATTACATTATCGGGTCTGCCAACACTGGTTATGTTATTTATTTCCAAATATAGGGAACATATTTGTGTCTCCAGTTTGTACTTTTGTGAAAGCTAAATCGTGCCTCTATAAGCCAAATGTGATTAATAATGACTTTTCCAGCAGTGCAGATGCATACACTGTGCATCTGGAGCCCGATTGTCAGACGTGCATTAATGTTTATGGACACAGCAAGAAACCCAGCATGAAAAGTCACATTTTTGTCCATGTTTTGTACATGTTTGTAGGTCATTTGCACTTAATGGCAACAAATATCAATTACTGTTCATACATGCTGGCTTCCCCTTTCCTCAATAAATGTTATATTATGTGTGTGTGTGTGTGTGTGTGTGTGTGTGTGGACCATGACTAACAAGTAATAAGATAAAAATGTTGACACTGGTTACTCCTCAGATGGATAAATGATTTCAATTGTGAGCAAGCCAGCACTCCCAAATCAGCATTTTTATTCGTGTTGCTCTCTAGCTCAGGAATGAAAAAATTTAATTAAATAAAAAAAACTTTTATTAGCATATTATCTCAATCATCTCAACAGATTCAGCATGAATACAAGTGCTGTCCAATATGATTTAGGCAAACTAAAGTTTACTTTCCACTGTCTGTCACGGTGTCCCCTTTAAGCAGCGCGCTGGAGAGCATGTTGGCACCCGTGCACGAGCAAGGTGTGCGAGCGCCCGCTCTTCGAATGTTGACAACCGTGACATTGTTTACTATGGACATGTGCTTTTGTTATGTTTATGTTATGTCTCCTCCCTGTTCTGTCATTGGCTATTGTTTAAGCGTGTGTCTAGATTGGTGTCAGCCGTCAGCACTTA